>CM034147.1:855175715-855598215 GCA_019776745.2 Taxus chinensis
TGGCTTGACCTATGGGTACTCTGGTCACTGTTATGTCTTCTGCCGTGAGCTCATCCTCCTTCCTTTTTGTCGGAACTGACATCTCAGCAAACTTCTGCCCCGATTTCTCGATGATCAACCTTGAAGTTACCTTAGCAACTTTAGGTTTTTTGTCTTTCCCGCTTAATCTCAGGAGCAGTTGCAAGTCGTGTTCCTCCAGGTTGATTTCTTCTCTAGCCTCTGGAACCAACTGCGAAGTCAACCATTCTGAGAAATTACTTCTTGGAGAATGAGAAGTTGCTGAGTGTATCACTATCTCTTGCTCTGATTCCACTCCATCTGAAACTGCTATAGTGTTGTGGCTGTCATTCTCTGAATCACCAAAGACAAAGCTCTTTCAAACTCTGCCATCTGCAACTTCAACGTTTCTTCAGGAACCAGTGCTGAACAAAGTGGCTGAGGAGAGAAGATGAATGTTGCCGGATTCAACAGAGGAATGGCAGTGCCCTGCTGAGGTGCAACAGTCGGCGAAGTATTGGATGCTGGAGAAGCCGAAACTAACATCATAGCCATGGAAGTGATCTCCTTCGAATGAGACCTTCTGTGCACTTTCATCTTCTCAAGCTTTCTGTTGCTTTCTTCTCCGTGCTTCCTCTTGAGGGAATCTCCTGTGCCGAAGTTGCCCGTGATTTGATTCATTAATGCTTCATCAAGGCAATATCCCTTCGTCAGCAACCAGTTTGAAGTGTTCACTAGAACAGTGGCAGACCTTTTCTCAATCGTATGGCAGCCCCCTACGTTCTTCTGAAGTACGGCTCTATCTCCTCCCATTTGATGGTATGTGTCAAGTAACATAGGCCCATCATCTTTAAGATCCGCATGTATCCGTGCTAATCCAAAGTCCAACATTTGCCGTGCTGATAGCTAGCTGAAATATTTCTTTCTAACCTCGTACTCACTTTTGCACTTCATCCAGAAATCTTCTATGAAGGCACATGTGCATACTCTTGGGAGATCGTCTTTTTGACTACTCCAAATGGATCGAAGTTCAGTCGTGTTGGGAAGAACTCTTGCTCGTACTCAGAGAACATTTCCGCTTCCATTCCTCGGGCTTTATGAATGCTCCGACAACTATAATGGCCCACAGTGATAGGGAAGAAGCCCGTAGACTTGTGCCGTTTCGACTGAAGGTCGTGCATCTCCACAAGTTGTCTGCTCAGCTCCATAGTGACCAATCTATCATTCGGATATCTGGGCAACTTAGCTGGTTCTCCAGAAAAGCCGGTGACCCTGAGGTATGTGAAATCTTGTCATCACCAATCCGACACTATGATAATTCTTCACCGGGAACTCCTCGTGCTATGATTATTTACTAATGCACAACCTTTAGTTTGGTGGATGTAATCTGGAAACAAAACAACATAACACAAGAATACCATCGACTATGATAAGACAGAATGATGACAAATCTGAAATATCAAAGTAAATTATAATATTAACATGAAATTGTTATAATTTCACCCATGAGGTACTTCAAGTGTTATTGACTTCACTTGCCTTTCACCAAGACTATGGGAGAAACTTTACAATTACACCTCTTAATGGCTTCTTCAACACACCTTTAAACTGATGGCTTCCTTTGCACACTTCCTACAATATTTCTCACTACTTCCTTCTATGCTAAATGAGGGGGGTTGGCCTCTCTATTTATAGAACTTCCAAGCTTATCCATCTTATCTCTAAGATAGGATAAGAAATCCACTCTGACGAATCATATTCCATACCTTAACTCTTATCTGTACATGTAAGCTTATCTTTTAAGATACGATAAACCTTATCATTTTACATGGGTTCCACATTTTTAGACTTTTTACAAATAAAATACACAATATTTATGACCTCACTCCTTGTCCTTATTACCAATATAATATTTCTAATTCCTAATCATGTAGACCCTACTTCTCTAGTTACCCAAACTTTGACATTTTAACATTATGGACCACTTACGACAAATATTTACTTTTTACAACATTCCTATTGTACTTTGACTGTTACCGTACTCCACATTATTGGCTGGCACCGTACTGATGGCGCCGTTATCTTCTATCAGACGCTACTACTAATTATACTTAACAACATCCTATTCCTAATACATACATTAATGAAATAGAAATTACGGAGGAAAATTTTAGTGTCGACATCTTCCCCCTTCCTAGCTTCTACTCCGTCCTCGGAGTAGACTATTCTGGTGCTTGGAAAATCTTCAACTTGTCGTGGTTGACCCATTTCGTAATGGGAGTGCCATCCAATTCCTCTAGTCGGTACGTACCATCTTCATGCACAACTATTTTGTAGGGCCCCATCCATTTTGGAAGAAATTTTCTCTGTCTTCTTTTTTTGTATCTGGAATCATATACTAGAGCCAAGTCATTCACATGAAATGGAGACCAACGGATCTTTTGATCAAAGTATTCCTTCTGCTTCATTTTCTTCTTATGGCTTGTATCCTTTGCTATTTCTCTCATTTCCTCTAACAAATGAAGATGTACCAACCTTTCTTTTACTGAATCACTTTCATCCATTCTTTCATTTTTCATTACTCTGACCGTGGGAATATCAAACTCAATAGGAAGAACTGAATCAATGCCATAAGCCAACTGAAATGGGGAGTATCCTGTTGCAGACTTTGATGTTGCCCTATATGCCCACAATGCTGCATGAATCCTTTTATCCCATTTATGTACCTGCAAGGCTGCATCTTTTGACACAACACAATTTGTTCGTTCCACCTGTCCATTTGTGCTTGGTTTGTATGTTGTTGCCTTCCTGTGCTTAATAGGAAACTTATTGACTAGGGCTTCTAACACCTCATTAATGAAGTGGCTTTCTTGATCTGTTACAATTTCTAATGGACAACCAAATCTGGTGATAATGCGTTCATATATGAACCTTGCCACTTCATCCATGGAAGCTGTTTTCAATGGCCTAGCTTCAACCCACTTGGTTAAATAATCTGTGGTAACTACAATATACTTATTTTGGCGTGAGGTAGTTGGAAGTGGACCTACAATGTCTATTCCCCACTTTTCAAAGGGACCAAGTGGAAGAATTGGACATAATGGAGCTGATGAAGTTTTACGGTTACCATGTGTTTGACAAATATCACATGTCTTACAATAATTATAACAATCTTTAAAAATAGTGGGCCAGTGATAACCTGCATCCAAGATCCTTCTTGCTGTAAGTTGTCCAGAGAAGTTCCCTCCACATGTACCATTGTGGAATTCTTCTAGCAGTTCCTTCTCTTGATCACGTCCAACTGCCCTCTTGTACTGTCCATCAGGTCCTATTCGAAATAATACTCCATGCAGAATAGAATATGGACGACTGACTTGAGTAATCTTTTTCTTAGTCTTTGCATTGGCACCATCAGGAAACTTGAATTCATTCAGATAATTCCAAATATCTATGTATTCACTAGGGATTGTGTCAAGGGATAACAAGGCTGCATCGGGGAAATCATCATCATCACAAGATAATCCTAAACCATCATAGGCTCGAGAGAGTGCATCTGCATTGACATGCTTCTTTTCTGGCCTATCTATAATATCAAATTCAAATTCTTGTAGCAAAATTATCCATTTTGCTATCCTCCTGATGGGTTAGGCTTATTTACAATATATTTTAGAGCCTGATGATCTGTTACAACTAGAAATTTTTGCCCTAGCAAGTAATTTCTAAACTTTTTTACAGCAAAAATGATAGCCAGAGTCTCTTTTTCAGTTACAGTATAATTTACCTCAACACTGCTCATTTATCTGCTCCCAAAGTAAATTGGATGTTCATTCCCATTTTCATCCTTTTGGCTCAAAGTACTTCCTAGTGCTGCATCTGAGGCATCAGTGTACACAATGAATGGCTTGCTCCAATCCGGATTCTTTAAAACAGGTGAAGACACCAGGGCTTCCTTCAGTTGTCCAAAAGTTTCATGCGCTTTATTTCCTGGTTCATAAGTAACATCCTTCTTCAAGAACTGGGTTAGTGGCTGTGCAATCTTTGAGAAATTCTTAATGAACTTTCTATAGTACCCCACATGGCCTAAAAATGATCTCAACTTACTTCTATTCATAGGAAATGGTAACTCTTTGATTTTTGAAACTTTATCAGGATCAGTACCAATACCATCTCTGGATACAACATGCCCTAACAAAACGCCTTTAGAATATCCAAAGACACACTTTGTAGGGTTTAGTGAGGCTTGTGCTTCATCTAACTTTTGAAATGCTGTCTCCATTTGGTGTAGGTGGTCCAACTTGCTCCCATAGATGCAAAAATCGTCCAGAAATACTCTGATGAAGGTCCCAATGTAGGGTTCGAACACCCTATTCATCAAACGCTGGAATGTTGCTGGAGCATTACACAACCCAAAAGGCACAACTCTATAAGCAAACGTTCCCCAAGGAGTGGTGAACGTGGTCTTCAGCTGATCTTTCTCTGCTATACGAACTTGGTTGTAGCCGCTATATCCATCAGCAAAACTATAACACTCATGGCCAGCTACTTCGTCCAAGATCTGATCTGAAAATGGAAGAGGGTAATGATCTTTCTTTGTTGCCTTATTGAGCTTCCTGTAATCAACACAAATGCGTAGCTTCCCATTCTTTTTTATTGAGATCACAATGGGAGAAACCCATTCTGAATTCTCCACAGCAAATATGAATCCTGCATCAAGCAACTTATCTATTTCTTTTTTTACAGTCTTGGAAAAATTAGGATTCATTCTATATGACATTTGTTTTATGGGCTTAGCACCATCTACCAGCTCAATAGAATGTTCTACCCAACTTACTTGACGGAGTTCCTTGTAATCAAAAATGAATAGGTGTATGTACCTTCGAAAGAGCTGGAGGTAGGATTCCTTCTCACTCTCCATCACAGCATCACCAGTCTTTATTTGTTGGAGACGATCATCAACTTCTTCTTCAGATAATTTTATGGGGTCATGAGTTGGTGTGACTGGAAGGATATCCATGACTGAAACATCCACTTCATTTTCTTCATCCTTAGTGTCCACTTCACTGGTACCAGAGTAATCAGAGGATGTCCAATCATCAGTTTCATCACTTGAATCGACAGGTTCTGCCTTATGATGCCGAGGGATTACGTTTATTTTCACCCTCTCTCTACCACGTCCAAGTGTCATAAAGCCTTCATTCCAGTAGTTTCTTGCATGAACTCTCCTTAGCCATGGTCTTCCCAGCAACATTGGGTACGCAACAGTACCATTTTTCATCACCTGAAAGTCTACCACACATACAACACCCATAACAGATATTGCCACATTTGAAACTACACCTTCTGGTTTAGTTTTTCCTTTATTCAATGACCTTAACATAAGTGTTGAAGGGCGATCAATTTTTAAACCCAACATGTTCATTACAAACTCAGTCATTACATTAACTGCAGCACCTCTATCAACTAAGACATCATGAATTGAAATACCATTACATAATACCTCAGCTTGTGGAGCATAGGGATCTGCCTCTGCCTCCAAAACAGGGACCTCAACCTCCTTCCTTCGTCGAGCATTGAGTCCACTTCACAACTCTCGCCTCTTCTCAGAAGACAGCCAAGAGTTGACCATATGTAATATTTGCAGGCCTTTTGGACAGATCTTCCAAGATGGAGTATAGTCCTTGCCCTTGTGAAATCAGAAAATTCTGCACACCCAACTTTCTTCTCCTATGTTTCTTACTAGTTTCTCCTTTCATCTTCTTAGGATCATTTCCATCTTGATTATCTTTTTCTTTCTTTTTTTTTGTTACAAACACATCTACTTCATTATTTCTGCTCTTATCTATTACATCAAAAGAATTCACAGGTGCTTTTCCTTTATCATTATCTCCTTTACCAGATGTAGAAGCTCTATCTGGACAATTATACTTATAATGACCCTTTTTATAACAACCATAACATACAACTTCATAAATATTTCTTTTTGGACCTCTATCTCCTCCCTGAGAACTAAATTCCTTTCCTTGAAGAAGATTAATAGTTAACTGACCCATCTTTTTGAGCAGATCTTCATACTCAGTAGATGTACTAGGAGAAATATTTGTGCTCACCGGGAGTGGTTGTGGATTCTGAACCAAAGGTGCTGGTGTAGGCTCTACTTTAGCAACAATTTCTTTGGGCTCCTCTTCCATGCTTTCTTCTTGCCTTCTTGCAATCTCCTTTGCTTGTTCAATGGTAGCTGGGCGGTCATACTTCACTCGTTGTCTGATCTCTGGCTTCATCCCAAGAATGAAGTGCTTACAGAGGAGATTATCCACGCCATTCATCAACCCATCCGCTAATCCTTTCTTCCGGATCTGGGCATCGAGCTTCCTCCTTAGCTCTAGAACACGAGCATGATAATCCCTTATCTTCTCCTTCTCTCCTTGGGATAGCTTTGTGATATCGATCATGAGATCTACATATTTCTGTTGTTCACCAAATTCTTCAAGAAAACTTTCAGTTAATAAATCCCATGAATTTTTCACATTATCACCTAGTGTTTCAAACCACCTAAGTGTTGAACCATCCAAAAAGGTAGGAAAAAATTCAGTCCATTGTTCTCTTCTTATAAGGCCATTATAAATACAAAATCGTTTAAACTCTTGAATGAAAGAAGAAGCATCTTCATTAGATTGAGCTGAAAAAACATGAATCTTTTCCATTTTCAAAAGTAACCACCGTGAAATACCAACCCACAAGTACAATCAACAAGACTTATGTGCACAAATAATTGGAATCACTATACTAGAAAGTGACTTTACACCTTTCTACAGTAAAATAGAAATGACCACGGTAACTATGGTAAAACTTGACTTACTGCGGTAAAAACTGATTTTACTGTGATAAACACTATTCACAGTAAAAGTGAAGTTACTACGGTAAATACTATTCACGGTAAAAAGTGACTTTACTGTGATAAATACTATTCACAACAAAAATGACTTTATCATGGTAACTACTATTCACGGTAAAAATGACTTTACCATGGTAACTACTATGCACAGTAAAAATAAGGTTACCCTCCAATTGATTTTTGAGTAAGTGGGAATATCTCTCCAGAAAATCCACCAACGAGGAATGGTCCCGGCAACGGAACCAAAATGTCATCACCAATCCGGCACTATGATAATTCTTCACCGGGAACTCCTCGTGCTATGATTATTTACTAATGCACAGCCTTTAGTTTGGTGGATGTAATCTGGAAACAAAACAACATAACACAAGAATACCATCGACTATGATAAGACGAAATGATGACAAATTTGAAATATCAAAGTAAATTATAATATTAACATGAAATTGTTACAATCTCACCCATGAGGTACTTCAAGTGTTATTGACTTCACTTGCCTTTCACCAAGACTATGGGAGAAACTTTACAATTACACCTCTTAATGGCTTCTTCAACACACCTTTAAACTGATGGCTTCCTTTGCACACTTCTTACAATATTTCTCACTACTTCCTTCTATGCTAAATGAGGGGGGTGGCCTCTCTATTTATTGAACTTCCAAGCTTATCCATCTTATCTCTAAGATAGGATAAGAAATCCACTCTGACGAATCATATTCCATACCTTAACTCTTATGTGTACATGTAAGCTTATCTTTTAAGATAAGATAAACCTTATCATTTTACATGGGTTCCACATTTTTAGACTTTTTACAAATAAAATACACAAAATATTTATGACCTCACTCTTTGTCCTTATTACCAATATAATATTTCTAATTCTTAATCATGTAGACTCTATTTCTCTAGTTACCCAAACTTTGACATTTTAACATTACGGACCACTTACGACAAATATATACTTTTTACAACATTCCTATTGTACTTTGACTGTTACCGTACTCCACATTATTGGCGGCACTGTACTGACGGGGCCGTTATCTTCTATCAGACGCTACTACTAATTATACTTAACATCCTATTCCTAATACATACATTAATGAAATAGAAATTACGGAGAAAAATTTTAGTGTCGACAATCCGCTAACTGAATGAAGAGACTGCCAATTCTGGACATAGCTTCCCATGCTTCCTTGCTCACCTTGTAGCCTTTAGATCCCTGTCCAACCTACAAATGAATTCGTAGAAGAATCTATCGTTGTCCACTTTGAAATCTTTCTTGCATGTAGGTACAATAGGCTGTGGGTAGCACTTGAAAATAGGGTCCTTGGAAAGAACACCACATCTATTTAGCTTGGAGAAGATGCCTTGTGAAGCTGCTGCATATACCAAGTAGGAAGTCATTTTGAAGTTGAAAGTACGCCTCACGCTCCGGAGCTGCTCACCAATGTTCTCGCTAATGATTTCCGACCAATTGATTATTGAATCTGCTTTGTTGATTTCAATGGTCCTGATGAAAACATACATCCATGTGCGGAAGGTGTGAGCGTTCGCTTTGCCATTTATCCTGCATAACAACTTGGCAATATCGTCCACCTCTTGTACTAGATTGGACCGCAGAGGAGTTCTTGGGAACTTGGAAGGAGATCTGGGCTTCTTCATGTATTTGTTGTTCATTATGCTTACGCAGTCAACTCTGTGCTTCTCCCACCTACTGCCGACATCCTGTATGCTAATGGAAGTCACCACTTTTCGTGCCGGAATCTTCAAACAATAATTGATGAACTGTGCGTCCAACCGGATTATTGTTTTCCCCGTAGCATCTCAGACTGATCTGGATGATGGATGGTAAGACCTAGCACACTCCATAATGAACTCTGACAACTGCGCTGTTTATGGAAACACTGTAGCTTGAATAATTCCACTGCTTTTGACTGCACGCATGAGGGAAGTCTTTCCTGCTCTGGATCTTTCAATCAATTCGGAAAGAGGTTCCGGACCTAAATCCGTGTCTCCAATGTCTGCAAATTTAGAAGTGATGCATGACTCTGTTGTGCTCTCTTTTTCATCCCTCTTTGCCATGGCTGTATCTATCTTTGTTTGACCAATTCTTCACAACCGGTGTAGATCTGGATAATTCTTCAGATTCAGAGGATATATTCAATGTATTGAACATTGATTTAAGCTCCCTTTCTCTTATAAAAGCACCTGTAATGAATTCTTGCAATTAATTCAGACAAAGATGGCAACCGAAACATGAACAATGGATTTTAATCATAAAAATCTGCATAATTCAAGCCTACTGCCCCAAATTTTGATATTTTATTTGCATGCAAAACAAACATGAATTTTACCAACTTCACCTGAGCACCTGTATCACTTATGCAGACAATTATCCAGACACAAATCAACCTCCTTTAACCTGCGCGCCAAAATTGGAAGCTTCCAACATTAATTACACCTTCTGAGCAAAAATCCTCTTCATATGGGGCACACTTTTTGTCTGGGCTGCACTTCTCTACTTTTGAATTAATTAATTCATCCTTATGGCAGCCCCTGCTTATATAATCTTCATAATTCTATAATAAATTAATGCCTTTCCTATTCTTGGCCATTAATTAAGCATTAAATAAGCTTTACTCTTCAAATGGGGCGCCTATTTTGTGCATGCTCATGACTTCCATTAAATAAATTAAATTTATTTAATTTTAGACTTCTGCTTCTAGTTAACTCAAGCCTCATAGTATGCTTTGACCTTAGCCACTGAAAATAGGAATTAATTAAATCAATTAATACTTAAAAAAATATTATTTCTCTCCCAAATGGGGCACACTTTTTGACATGAAGGGGCTGCATTAAATAAATAATATTTATTTAATTTTAGCATGTCTAATTCCAACTTCCTTTATCCACTTTCCTTTTGTTGACTTTTCCACAAACCTGGGCGCCAAAATTGGAGAAGAATATAATTAATTTAATGCATTTAAGGCTGCCTTTCCTTCCCTAAAGGGGTCACACTTTTTGACATGAGGGATTTCTATTTTTAAAAATCAATTGACAATGGGATTATTTACCCTGCAAGGTAGCTCCGAAAATCCCATGATTCACTTAAGCTATTTGACTTTCATAATGAAATTATTTACTTTGCAAGGCAGGTAATAAAATCCTATCAATGCCTTAAGTGATTTTTCTTTTATTCTACAATGGGAATTTTTACCCTGCAAGGCAGGTAAGAAATTCCCCCTACCTGCTGGCTCTAATTTTCTCATTGTGACTTAAATGACATTGCTTTTATGGGAAAAAGTACCCTACTAGGAAGGTACAAAATTCCCACCTGTCTTCTGCTTCCAAAAATCCCATGATTCACTTTAAACCCTCTTTTTCCAAAAATGCGGCCAGCCCAAAAGAAGCTTTTTGGTGCACGACTTCACCTTTTCTGAGCGAACCAGACGTCTGATGGCGAATTCCTTCTGGCACAACGTGCATAGGTGATCTCCAGATACTCCAGGCCAAGAATTAGGCCAAAACGACAAAGGAATTGATTTAGAGAAATTTCACAGAAAATGAAACGGGAAAACACAAAAAACACAAAACATTGCCAGAAGTCACAAATAAAGCCCAGGATTCATTCCTGGTTAAAACCCTACTGGTATATGGGAATAATGATATGTATGATCACAACAGAGTTAAACCGGAGCACAAATTGCCTCAAACGGGGCTCAAAATAATTAAATGCAAATTTCTTGCAAGCAAACTCCAGCGACAGAATAAAACAATTTTGGGCATCTGGGTATTTGTCGAAAATGACTTATATGGCTCCTTGGGAATATCTTGACACATTACAGGAATTTTCTGGCAATAAAAACACAAAACGACCCATTATTTTAAAAGTACAATTTTTTTTAAATAGGGTAGTCCCAAATTTCAGGGTGAAACCTGGGGACACCAACTTTATTTGTTTGTGATATTACATTCAAGAAGAGATGGAGTTTGCAGACATCTAAATACTAAGAGAAGCCTATCGATATGTAGTCAAGATTGAGGTAAAACTTAAATTTAGAAGAATGAAGGAATATTCTTCTAGTGACAAGTCATATCCAATGAAAAGGAGGGCTAACACCAAGTAGCAAGGAAAAGATGCACCGCCACAGAGGAAAGACAAAAAGCAAACATGAGAGAACCTTAGAAAGATATTGGGATGTGGTGCAAGAAGCACGAACAAGTTCCAAAATATCAGTGATTGTCTAGCCAATAACAAAACCCTTTTGGCAAAGTTGTTGAATCCAGACACAATAGAATCCTCGACATATGTTGTGGAAACTCCATTTGTGCATAGAGAAGCAGAGCTGATTGTAGATGTAGCTCCATACTCCACTATTGCTACTGCACAAATAGTGCCTCCACCATAGGAGTATGCATAGCATTTTGTCACTTACAGATGTGTGTAAATGGAAAGGTTCTTTAGTTCATTGTATATAATGGAAGTTAGGAAAATTTGATCTCTATTGAAGCAATCAAGGGGCTAAATCTGACAATCTTTTGTCCCTAACTGCACTTTGTCGAATGGGTCAATAAGGGGAGTGACATCTGCATCAATCGATAGTGTTATGTGTCCTATTCCATCAAACCATGAAAGGATGAGGTGGTATAGGATGTGGTACCCTTGGATGTTTATGATTTGCTTTTTGGGCAACCCTACATGTGGGTGCGCCATGGCATCTATGAGGCTAGGCCTAGGAGTGTCATCATTGCTTTGGATCCTAAGCACTGCTAGGTACCAGAGGAAACCCATGCTAAGTCATATACTTGATTAGTGTAAGTAGTGTTGGTGTGTGATTGCATAGACCTATACCTTTGTTCTACTCATGATCAGAATTGAGGAGAATCAAAAGGTTGCAACAACCACACATGCCACTATTGTAGGTTGAAAAATGCAAAAAACATAGATGGACCAGATGCTATTAGAATATAGAGATGTCATTGCCTCACCGATAGATGTACCTATGCACTATCAAGTAAACATCTAATTGACTTGGTCCCTAGAACTTCACTGCCAAATGGATTGTTATATAGGCATTAAATGCTCGAGAATGATGAGATCAAGCGTTGAGCTACAAGAACTTAGTTAGAAGGACCGCATTTGGCTAAGTGCCTCGCCTTGTGGGATTTCAATTGTACTTGCTTGGAAAAGGGATGGAATGTGGTGATTTTGCATTGAATACGACGCCTTGAACAAGATCACTGCCTAGAACCAATATCTCCTTCCATGGATTGACGATCTTTTGGACTAGCTCATGGGAGCTAAATTTATCACCAAGATTGATTTGGAGCTAGGGTATCACGAACTACCTATCGAGCCAATTGATGCATGGAAGATTACCATCAAATCTAAGAAGGGCCTGTTTAAATTGTTGTTCGTGTTGTTCGGTTGAACAAATGCACCAATGATGTTTATGAGGATGACAAATGATGTCCTACACGACCCTTGTAGATTCTTTTGTGGTTGTTTGCCTAGATGACCTTCTTGTTTTCAATAAGACAAGGGAGGAGGATATGCAACATTTTCTTCACACCTTACGTCAACTTAAGCTCTACTCAATGTAGAGAAGTGTTCCTCTCGCATGGAAAGTATCCAATATCTTGGCTACATCATCAACAAGCACTGTGTACACATGGACACATCGACCCAGAGAAGATCCAAGTCATTATGAACTCGCTAGTCCCAAAGACAAAACTTTGGAGTTTCTTGGTAATAGCCGATTTTTTCTTGCAAGTTTTAGTTTGGGTTCTCTGACATTGCATGGCCTCTAAATCAGGGAATGAAAGGAGTTAAAGAAAAAATTTAGTGGACAGAGGCACAACACTGAGCATTTTCATAGTTGAAGTAGAGACCTTGTTAAGAGTGGATCCTTGTCTTTCCAAATATGAAACATTGTTTTGAGATTGAGACAAATGCCTCAGAGTATGCCCTTGGTGTGAACCTTACCTAACATGGGCACCTAGTTGCATACCACAACTAGACCTTCTCCAACATATTGCACTTCTATTCATAATAGGAAAAGGAGTTGTACGCCATTGTTTAGGTGTGCAAATGGTGGAAACCCTATATTTTGGGCAAAGAGATCATCAGACATACAGATCATAACCCACTACAATGCATGCAAACACAAGGCAAGTTGCAGAATAACTGTCATCAGAGATGGTCCTTCTATCTGCAACAGTTCCACCTCAATAGTCAACATAATAAGGGAAGTGCCAACTGAGTTCTTTATTGTGAGCGTCGTCCTCCAATTGCAACATTTCCAACAATTCTTGACCCCTATGGGCATGAGACATTAGAGTGGCCTCAATTTTATGAGACTTTGACTTCTCTGACATAAACTAGATAGTCACAGCTCATGAACATGTTCCTGACTAGCATTTGTTGGAGTGGATTTTGTGCCAGGACTGTGTTTGTACAGGGGATGTCTGAAAATGATTAGGGAGGCTCATTAAAGTTGTTGGGCAGGTCCCTTTGGGGTAGAGAAAAGGGTGGAAATTTTTGCAGAATTATTCCTACTAGCCGAAGCTTCATCACGATGTCACTAGATACATCAAGTCTTGCAAAACGTGCGCAATTGCAAATCTAGACAATTGAAGTAGATTTGGCATGCACCCCTTCCAACTCAATAAAGGCCTTAGGAGTCCGTCTTAATGGATTTCATGTCAAGTCTTCCCACAAGAAGCAAGGATCATGATTGTTTTTTTATGCTGGTTGATAGGTCCTTAAAGATGGCAGATCTTTCACCCTGAAAAAAAGGGATCTCAACAAAGGAGACTGCCAAACCCTTCATCGAGCATGTGTGGCTTCATTTTAGGCCTAACACAAAGCATTGTATCAGATAGGAACAACATGTTTGTTGGGATCTTTTGGTCTACACTGCCGTCCACGATGGACACAAGATTAACAAGTCGATTGCATTCCATTCTCTAATTGATGGATAGACATAGGTGGTCAACTGCATGATTGTGCATCTTCTTCGGATGTACCATTCAAAAATCCACACACATGGGATTAGAGTCTTCCACATGTCCAACATAGCTCTTCATGGCTCCACGGGACATAGCCTGTTTATGGTATGTCTTGGATTTCAACAACTAGCCCCCATCAATGCAGCATTGCTTGTTGTGGTGGGGGAAGAATCACCTCGTGCCCTAAAAGAAATGGATAAGGCAACCATGTTTGTTTAGTGAATTTGACACATTCAACAACAGGTTCATGAAATTCTGCAGAAGACCAGTCAAAAGTACAAGAAATGTCATTTTCCCCATCACTTCCAAGATGGAGACAAATTTTGGTTGCATCTTCAGACAGAGCAGCTCAAGGGTCCAAACAGGAAACTCAGACCTTTGCGATATGGGCCATACACCATTGTCAGACAAGTGGACGAAAATTTATTCGAGTTCAACTTTCCTCCGTAACTCAGGTTGCATCCAGTGTTCAATGTCAAGTTGCTCTGCTTGTACTTTCTACCACTCTTGGACACATCAAATGTTGGTGAGAAGTTGCAGAGCACAGAGCTGAATCCAGACTGTGCGACACCCCATTACTGCCGATCAAATCGTTGATATATTGGTCAAAGAAATGAAGAATCAACCGATCCCACTTTGTCAGGTGCTGATGGCACGACAAGGAAAGTGGTTCAACAGGAACCAAATTCAACAAAAGTTTTTAACTTGGTTCAAAAATGTAGAAGCAATGAGGTCCATTGATTCTAAAGGAGGAACGACTGATCAAGATGGTAGATAGGAGCAGAATTCTGAAAATTTTCAATTTTTTTTTTTTTCAGCGTTTGTTGCATTTTTGTATTTTGCATTTGCGGGGTCCTTTGGTGCAGAATTTTTCACCTTTAGTTGGGCAATCTACATGGCAGACATGTTTGTAGGGCATCTAAAATAATTCGCTTGACGAGCTTTCCAATGGATATTATAGTTTCAAATTTTGATCAACGAGCTCAGAGATATGACCCTGACAAGTGGTACTTTTTAAATAGTAATGTCATCTACAAAAATTCGGCGATTTGTCCACTTTTATCTGTTCTTTTTCACTTCTAAGGTGGATACATGTAATCTCCATGTGGGTGACCTTTCGGTTCCCACTTGGAACCCTTAATTTACTATTTTTAGTAACTTTTCAGTTTTTGCATTCTATAGCTATATACCAGACGCTATGGAATGAAGAATGTGGAGTTCAAGGCATATCTTTTTCCTGCAAAGATCGCCCTTTTTGTATACAGTCATTTGCAACAAATCTTTGTTGTTTTTGTAATTTTTGTTCTGTCAATTTCAATTCTACTTCTATAACACTTTAAGCTCTATAGTTAATGTGCTGTCCACCAAGTCACATACTCAATTGGGATCAGTCGTTGGCAACTGGTGGTTGAGTTATACTTGGCGAGTGTGCAAATGGATCTTAATGAAAAAATGTGCGTAAAGACATTAGCCAATTAAAAGAAGTGACATGAGCTCAAATTTAAAATAAGGATGTAAAAATCAAATAAATGAAGGATTTAGCATTACGTCCTGGCTTGTTTGCTCTGTGTTTCGAGAAGGCAAAGCATTTTCTAGCTCTCAAATTTGTCTGACCAGGGTAGAGGCAAGGTTATCTAATGGGACCTGTTGGTCTTGTTGAACACTAGACTTTGCACTTAGATGTAGAGGGGAATGATGATATCCTTTGATAAATTTCTCTGTAGTTACTTCTCTTTTGGATGCACTTCCAGGTCTAGGAGGAGTAGAAGTGGCATTGTCTTGCAGGAGGGTGGCGGTGTACACCTGTATCCTATCCAGTGATTTGAAGGAAAGGGTTACAGTCCGTTTCTGTCATGCAGAGGAGTTGCAAAAGTGGAGAGAAAATATTAGATACACTTGACATGGCTCCATGCAAACTAGAAGGCTTGGCTTCAACACGGTGGCATAGGGCACAGATTTTTTTTGACACCTGTAAGAAAAAATATCCATAGGGAAAATTAGACAGAGCTTGTAAAGACATTCAGCTGACCACTGAGGTGAATGCATGGCAGGATTGTTATGTGCGGAGCCAGTGACTGAGCAGAGCCCAACCGTGTCTACTCTGAACAGGGACGACAGTCGAGAGTTAATGAGTGGATTTTTATACATGTTGTTGTTGTGAACCTTCCATCATTATCTGAGCTTTAGTTATGAAATTTGACATGGGTAGAAGCTCTGTAACTATTATGGGGCGATTGCTGAAAAGAACATTAGATTCAGTTGTATGAGCTATTTGATAAACACAATGAAGGAGAGATGGTCGCTAAGAGAAAATAGATATTTTTTTTGATAGATAATTGTGATGGTGAACCTAAAGATACAGTGACAGATCATCGAGTGGCTATAGAAGCCACAAGAAATATTCACTAAATTGCAGAGTTTGCATTGGCTTGACTCTTCTTAACAAATAGAAACTATGAGGTGCCTTTTTGGTGTATCAGCTATTTTCTAGGGTTGATGAATGGGAAAATGTACATTTGGGCTGACTATATAGCCAAGAAAATGAACAAAAATGTATAAGTGTTGTCTGCAAGGAATTTTCCAGGTCACATGTGCATTATATACACAATTCTTGTTATCCGTTTTTCTAGTCTATGACAGAGAGTTATTGAATATGGCATAAGGCCATAGAGTGTTGCTGTGAACTAAGACATCAAGAATTTTTAAAGACACAAGGAAAACCAGAAAGATCAATGCTTGGCTAAAACCCTGTAAAGTGGGGGTCATAATTATGAGGATGAACAATCATTGATTTGAAACATTTGACTACAGTGTTGTTGAGTGGAGGAGCTGCCATGCATAAAAATCCAATCGTACCACCACCAACACAAGCATCACTTGTGGTGTCAACAGAAAACAGTAGACCAACATCTGTATGCCATCTGCAAGTGCTTGTAATGATCCAAAATGGATTATTTGTAATATTTAAAAAACTTCACCATAAGTTGTAACATTCTTGTATTGCAAATTGGCATTTAGTATAAAAAACTGACACCTTGAAGACGAGAGATAATGTTGCAAATGGGTGAAAAGTGCACAAAAACCCATGCAGATTGATGTTGTAAAGCCAAATGGACCCCATAGGGTGTTTGGTGACTCTTTTGGGATGATTGTGCTAAACTGACACATTTGAAAGACCAAATCCTTCACACCCACAGGTTCGCCTGGTGACCTGCTTTTGCCCGAGCCTGAACTGCCATTTACAGGATTGATCTGCACCGTGCATTCGGCCCACAACATATCTCCTTTTCGTCAATCTGAATCTCTCCGACTGAAGTCGCAACACAACCAGGCCCCTAGAATCCTACCTCTCCTTTATGGATTTACGGATTTGTATATCCTTTCTATCAGGCCCTACTCATCACAGGCTATTTCGTTCACTGTAACATACACAAAGAAGCAGAACCATCACATGGAAGACACAACACTTCGATTTTTCTTCCTGTTGGCCTATCATGTTCTAGAACTGTGTTGAAGTTGTCAAACATGTTTGTGGATGAATACATTCAATTAGCATACTTGGAGGTCGTCTAGAGGAGTTCAGTACTTGCATCAAGCTGTAGGAAGTGGTAATCTGCAGAGGAGAATTCAGTGTATAACAAGCAGATGGGTTGTTGTTTATGTCTAATACCAGCCATTATGGCCTTGCGAGCTTGTTGTAACCTTGCATTTAGGTTATAGTGGAAGCAAAACCACACTTGCTAGAGTTGTTACCCACATAGGGTTTCTCCAGGGTAAATCTTGTGTTGTTTACTTTGTTATTGCTGTTGACGGTTGTTAATCTTTTTTCCATGTTACGCTTTCAAGTCTTCCTTTCCATTTCTTAAATCTGCAATTGACCATTGAACTCACTCATAGACCAAGTAGAATCTGTTTTGATGAATTAGACATTGTTATAACCAAGTTTACTACAGATTGGGTAAGTCCTTGAATCCATTGGGCTATGATATGATTAAGAAAACAAAGGTTATTCCCGTGCAAAAGCAAGCCCTAGGTGCAGAGCAACAGAGAAAACATGTGGAACAATTAAAACTCAATCTATGATGACATTGAAGCTGAAGACCCCTATAACATGTAGAAGTGAATAGAATTGATGAATATTCAGACGAGGAGGGGGATACTTTTGAAGGTCATACCCTGATTTAAGTGCAGCATCAGATGTATGGACTGCATGTGGTGTTATAGGGAGCAGAGTCAGGTCCACTGGTTACAATTTGATTACAATTGAACCTGATGTGATTATACCTGTAAAAAAATGCATCAAGGAAGTTTTCATATGAAGTCAAGACATTTGCTTCATACTGTTAGAATTTAAATTTTTAATACACAAATTTCACAGGGCTCACAAGCCTTATTTGATGGTTTTCAGAAGAAATTGGCACAAATGCTAACAAATGTGGTGGCATTCGCTCCTAGTGTGTCACTTAAAGCAATAACCTGCTTGTATTGATATGAAGGCCTAATTACAGCCTATAACAACTTGCATACATTATATTTGGAGGCATAACTGTACCGTAAGTATAAATAATTGATATGGAAGAAGTTGGTTGAGGAAGAATTGAAGATTAAAAGGTTGAAAAAAGAAAAGGATAAGCTGATACAGAACAAGCTGGCACAAATGAACTGACATGCCAAATTTACGTGAAAATGTTATGTAACAGAATGCTATTCTTCACATTGCTGCATATTCACATGAGATATACATCCAATTTACTGCTGATTTGAAACCGGGAAAATAAAAAATGGAAAAATGATTGGTCTTAGTTGATGGGAAGAAACAACAATTGAGAGAGGAGCTTGAATAACTGAAAAACCCATAAGTAGGTGGATATACCTTTATAATACCAGCTGCTGCTGGATGCCATGACTAGAAGGAATTGAGGGAGGGTTGGAATCAATTACACCAACCCAGTCTAAGGTACCAGCTGGATCCAGGGTATGCGGCTTGCAGAAATATACCCAGACAACACGTCACCGGTGGATCTACTGCAGAACCTCCTGAGCAGCAGCAAGACCAATTATTGGAAGAATTGAGTACTGCAGCAAAAATGGCTGCAGTGGTTGATGTTAATGATAGCCAAAAACACAGCCCGTCTGGTTTACCCTAGCGGTGGGGAATGTGGGTTATATGTGGGAGGTCTCGGGGTCCATTCCCCGGGCTTACTCAGCTAGGCAGTGCCAGGCGGGTCAGCTGCTTTGGTGGCGGAGGTGGTCTCTCGACGTGGTGCCAAGCCGGCTTGGTGTTCAATGCGATAGAGGTTGGGGGCAGGCATGAATCCTGTGTTCAATGTGACGAGGCATGTTCTGGCATCACGGGCACGAGAGTTATCCTAAACCACTTTTGCTGATGGGGCGGGAGTTGTGTTTTCAAGTCACATGGTTGTGTGCTTGCCCACCCGGTTTCAAATCCCCCTGAGACACGATCCTCATCAGAAGTGGTTCGCTGCTAGATGCGGCATCTCTGTTCGTTGTTGTCACTGGTTGCTGCTCCTCTCGTTGCTGTTGCCGGTTGCTGCTTCACTCGCTGCTGTCACTGGTTGTTGTTTCACTCGCTACTGTCGCTGGTTGCTGTTTCACTCGCTACTGTCGCTGGTTGCTGCTTCACTCGCTGCGGTTGCTGTCGCTGGCCGCTGCATCATCATTCTGGTTTCATGGTTGCTTCATTTGGGTTCATAATGGTGGTCCCCTTTATTGTAACCAGGTTGTGGATCCTCTCTAAAATCCTCAAATGTACAAGGATTTGGGCCCTTTCAATACCCTCAACGATTACCCAATTCCAAAAATATGATTGCCAAAAACACAATCTCGCATCCGCAGAATAAGTGTAGCCATGTAGGAAACTGGCTAACTTTTGTGGGGCAGGAAATGGTGCATCTAGGGGTGGGTTGGGATGGGTAATATAGGCAGCATAAGGGGCACTTGGTGCAATTGGCATGGATGTTAGCAGTAAATAGACGTTGTAGGATATGCTGCCTGACAATTTCATACTTTATTATTAATTGAGCGTACTTTAAGGGTAGCAGTAGCACTTTTGGTGATAACCTTTTGATCATATTTATATGAATGACGTGTAGTAATGGAAAAGCTATCTTGGCAATTCATAGCTGTTATTTGCTTTATGCTGCTCTTTGCTACTGCTGTTATATTTCTGCTATATGTGTGCTTACACTGAAATATCTCTTAGCGGTTAAACAAGAATTCAGACCCAATTCATGTTATCAAGTAGCAACCCAGACTAGTTAGCAAGACCCGTTATTGGAAGAATTGAGTACTGCAGCAAAAATG
Organism: Taxus chinensis; assembly: GCA_019776745.2. Lineage (NCBI taxonomy): Eukaryota > Viridiplantae > Streptophyta > Pinopsida > Cupressales > Taxaceae > Taxus > Taxus chinensis. Next base: position 855,195,939 of record CM034147.1, read on the forward strand.
GCTGTAGTGGTCAATATTAATGATACCCAAAAATACAAACTCACATCCGCTGAATAAGTTTAGCCATGCAGGAAACTGGCTAACTTTTTATGGGGCAGGAAGTGGGGGGTCTGGGGGTCAGTTGGGAAGGTTAGTATAGGCAGCATAGGGGGTACTTGGTGCAATTGACATGGATATTAGCAGTAAATAGACTCGGTAGGATATGCTGCCTGACAATTTCATACTTCATTATTAATTGACTTTACTTTAAAGGTAGCAGTAGCACTTTCGGTGATAACCTTTGGATCATATTTATATGAATGACGTGAAGTTATGGAAAAGCTATCTTGGCAATTCATAGCTGTTATTTCAAATTTGCTTTATCCTGCTCTTTGCTATTGCTATTATATTTCTGCTATATGTGTGCTTACAAAGAAATATCTCTTAGTGGTTAAACAAGAAGTCAGACCCAATTCATGTTATCAAGGACCAACCCTGACTAGGTATGTTATCGAGCACTTGTACATTACACAATATAGTTTGGTTGGACAACACAATGCCGATCCTCTATTAATTTATAATATGCCAAGGCATACTTAATCAAAAGCTAATTTATTCAATATCCTAAATGTAGTATCCACCTCTACCCTCTCCTTTAGAGTTGATGTTCCTGCTGATGTTCAAGTATTGGTTGGAGGGTGTCTATCGCGTGGAGCAACTTTGGGGCTAGCTGGGGTAGAATTGGCACCGTTGTCTATGAAGGCTACCTGATCTCAAGTGCCACTGCCATGTTTGCTTCCAGATTTTTGTATTTTCAAAATTTTATTTTATGTTGCATTCTGCCCCATACTTACATTTATGGGGAGCATGGAGTCACGTCTTCCATAAAAATGATAATTTGTTTAACATGAAAAAATGAAAAAGATGATGCTGGCGAAGGCTAGTGTATCTTTTGGTATGGCAACGTTTTGCGGTTATGCATTAGATATTGACTCATTTATCACATTATTCTTTGATTACAAATTTTAAAGCCAAAAGTGATGAAAATGTGAAGTCTAATATCGTTTTGTTTCTTCTTTCTTAATTACACTTTTTGTATGTTTAAGTGCAGTTTTTTTTTTATGTTAAAATATTTTGCCATGCACATCATGTATTGCTACTTGTATTCTAATCAAACTGTACTGATCATCCTCATTAGGTCTTTTCTTATTTAAGTTTCGTACTTAACCTAGTTTCCTTGTTGAGTTCTAATTTGTAGGTGCTGGATTGTGTTCTTGGGCACAACGAGTCTGCTTTATTCAGGAGGGCACAACTGAAAGCTCTGGTTTCAATTCATGGCCTGGAGGTAACTTCAATGGAACATTATGTTGCAAACTACTTTTGTAGGGAGTTTAGATTGTCGAGTAAGCATATGGGACATTTTGCTGAAATTCTGTTTCTAGTCCTCAGTAATTTGTTCCATTCTGAAGCACTGTATATTCTTAGTGTCATTTTTTGCTTATAAATTCTAGTTATTGGATGCAAATCCAGGCAGGTAAAGGTGGGGAGCTTACACATGATGAGACAACAATAATAAGTGGAGCACTTGATTTGACTGAGAAGGTCAGCATGCTGGAAGGCAATGATTTCTCTCTGATCTTGTATACTTAAGATTATATTCTCAGCATGCTGAGGTATTTGGTTTCCTTATATGTCATATTAGATAAATATTTTGTGCTTGATCAGCTTTGCTTTACATTTTAATTTTTAGCTTGATTATATTAAAATATATTAGATAACACAATGAACTATCAGCTATCTATTAAGTAATGTTTGGTTACGGCTTCCCCTACTACAATGTAAATTCGTTCAGCATAATAAAATGATAGACACACACATTCTCTCTCACATCATTTTCTAGCATTGGTTTCAGAGCCACTGTTTGAGGAAGCCCTAGAAGGATACAAACATCAAGCTCGGGGTTTGAGGAAGCCCTGGAAGAGGGTACAAATAGTGGGAGAAGACGAAGAGAGGTTCAGACCTGATCGAGGAAACCCTGGGAGAAGGGTACAAGTGGGATAGAGGCAGTCAAGGTTGATTTTCACCGTTTTATGAAGATTTGAAGGCCAAAATTCACCATTTTTTCGTTATTTTTTTGAGGTCGTACAGACCTGCAGCAACCAAAACAAGGGTAAAGTTTGTGGTGATTACCAGTTTTGAAAAACAGAGACATGCAAATTGCAAATTAACAGACATGTATCAGGCAGACTCGCGATTGGGAGGACATGCCTGTTAGGGCACAGGAAAACCAGAAGTCTCGAAGGAAGCTTTTACAGTCATTTTTTCGTTTTTAGGTCAGTATTTTGTAAAAGATTTGCAGAGAATGACAGTTTGAAGGTGTTCAAATATGTCTTTGTGAAGATCGAAGCCCACAAAGGGAGCAGATCAGATTATGAGGATATTTTGGTAAGTTGCACTGTAGAAAATGAGGATATCAAAGAGGAAGAAATGTGCATTCCAGAAGACAGAGCACATGGGAATGACGACTGTGCAAAAGTCGTGAGGCATCCAGGGGGCAAAAAATGAACTCGTGATTTGCAATTGATTGAAGTTCGAAGTCCTGAACGTCCAAGTTAGGGCACAAATGCACAGAGAAATCACGAGTTACAGAATATGCAGCTGTGATTTGTTGAAAAACATGAAGAAAAGGAAAGATAACAGTGTAGATATGTTAGACCAGGAGGGTCACAATTTTCAAAAGGAGCACAAAGAAAAATGTGTAGTAATTCTACAAGCCCAAAACGCATAAGTATACAATCGAAAAGGAGAACACGCAAAATTGCAAGTTGAAGTTTGAACATGTAGTTAGGGCACATTTCATGATTTGTTGTATGTACATACGTAGACAATTACTGAAGATGTCAATTTTTGCAGATTGAATAAAACATGACATACGAGGCATTGTCCGTGAATTTTATGACTTCATCAATACTAATATCGGATGTGTTTTTAAAATTCATTTTTAGCAGTTGATAAAATTTGCATTTCATTTCCTTTTGCATTGATTTGCAGGTCAAAGGTCTTTATAAAGGCCAATATTCAAACTCTAGTTCTACTGGAAGCACAGAAGTCAACTTGTCATAATTACAACGTGTCAATGTCTAAAGTCAAAATTTTAGTCGTTACGGAGTATTGTGACTGTGATAAATTCATTCTCGGCACTGAAGAAAGGCCAATTGCAAACTTTGCGGATTATGACAAGTGTCATAAGGAGGCCTTGCTGTTGTTGAAGCTGTCTGTGTAGGATGATGTGATACCCGAGGTTTGGAATGCCATTAAGACAAGTGTGCTTTGGACCACTTTGAAGAGCAAGTATCAAATGTCAAAGAAAAATTGGTTATTGTACCAAAATAATTTGTTGTTTTCAACAAAGATGCATGAGGGTGGTCCCTCTCAGAACATCTTCTTCAGCTGAAGTATCTCTGAGACCATCTTAGTGCCATTAGTAAAAAGGCGACGATGACGATGTGGTTGCGCCTACTAAATAAAACACAACATGCCAGGTTTTTTTCTGGTGAACTTTATGACTTCATCAATACTAATATCAGATGTATTTGAAAAGTTATTGTCAACAATTACTTTATAAAATTCGCATTTCATAGCCTTTTGCATTGATTTGTAGGTCCGAGGTTTGTACAATGGCCAATATTCAACTCTAGTTCTGCTGGAAGCGCAAAAGTTAATTGGTTATAGTTACAATGTCCAAAGTCACAAAATTTTAATAGTTATAGAATATCATGACTATGGTAAATTTATTCTTGGCATTGGAGGAGGGCCTGTCGTGAAATTTGCAGATTATGACAAATGTCATAAGGAGGCCTTATTGTTGTTGAAGTTTTCCATGTTATATGGTTTGATGCTCGTGGTCTGAAATGCCACTGAGGCAAGTGTAATTTGGACCAGTTTGAAGAGCAAGTATCAAACGTCGGAGAAAAGTCGGTTAATGTACCTAAATAATTTGTTGTTTTTAGCAAAGATGCATAAGGGTGGGTCACTCTTAGAACACCTTTTTTGGATGAAATATTGCTAAGCCCTTCTTAGTGCCATCAATGAAATGGTGGACGGTGTCAACTTGGTTATGCTTGTTCTGAACGATTTACTACCTTCCTACAAGACATTCATGGAGGCCTTACACTTGATACTAGAAAGCCGGACCTTGGTTTTTGATTAGGTCAGTTACTATTTGTTGCAAAATTAACACAGGCTGATGCAAGCAATTCTAGTTCTAGACAAATAGGGGAAGTGGAGACACCTTTCAGGTGAATCTTCTAGCTACTAGGTGAAATTCCATTACTCTCATTAAATTTGGGCATATTAAAAAGGATATCCAGAAGCGATACTATGATATTTTTGAATACAACAAAAAGCCACCGGATGAGGCAAATTTAGGAGCAGTTGATGGGATTTTGAGGAAGAGTATGCACTCATGGCATCATGCTCAATTGATAGTGCTACTAGGTGTTGGTTCATTGATTCCGCTGCAACCAGACTTTTTCATGTCGTAGGGAGTGGTATGTAACATTTACTGCAATTTATGATTCAATTTTATTAGATGGATAGTCACTTGCAATAGAGCAGATATGGGATATTCATAGAGTAATGAATAGTGTAAAATTCATTGGAAGGAATCTGAGGTGTATTCCTAGCATGCAAAAAAATATCGTCTTTTCGTTAGTTAATAGAAAATCCCAATACTACTGTAAATTTCTTCAGGAATGTGTTGGATGTGAAACAAGAATGGGTAGTTGCCTAGTGGGCTTTTTTACCTTTAACAAGGTTTTCCCCCCTCAAATCTTGTGTTAATGTGTTGTGTTCGTTGTATTCTCTTTCTACATTTTCTTACATTTTTGCAAGTTATTGAATTATTGCATAACTGAAAACCCTCCATTATAACTCAGAATCTAAATCCTGAATATTTTAGTACATTATTAAACTTTACCGAGTTTTGACATAAAAGAGGTTAGAAGAAAAATTAAATGTACGAAATTGAGAAATAATAACTATATACAAACAAAGCATAAGGGTAAAAGGCATTTGCTCGTACTGACACAAATGAAATTTCTGACTGAATCTATCATCAATAATGTGCTAGAATATGATGAAAGAGAATCAAGAGAAATGGTACATGGTGCACTAAGATTTGTGTGTCTGTCATTTTATTATGCTGAAATAAGTTACATTGTAGTTGGTGAAGTTCATATTCAATCATTAGTTAATAGATTGCTAATAGTTCATTAAGCGTTAACTGATAGATTTTGATAACGCTCTTAATGAACAATGCATTAACTACCTCATGTTTGACCCAAAATTTTACAAACACAACAGGACCAAAGGATTTAGTCATTAAATCAGTAGGCTGCTCCTTTGATGTTAATTTCAAATCTGCAGTCCTCTAACACTTGCATGTTGTCCAATGTATGAGCTTTGATTGAGACAAAGGCCAAGAAAGATTTCTAAAAACATATAGATCCGGTCGTGGAGGGCACAAAATACATTAGGTTTCCCGCCATCTATAGGGTGATTCTTCGAGTAACAAAGAATCATCATTGGTTGATAAGTTCAGCCCAACCTCAATAGTTTTGAAACCATAATCTTGGAGATGCAAATCAAATAGAATGTACCAAGCTTGTGGAGCCTACGTAACTCCATATAGGAGCTCAATCAACCTGCAAACCAAATGATCACGACAAGTTACATGAAAAACTTCAAGATGCCGCAAGTAAACCTCCTCCGCCCAAATCTTCGGAGAGAAGCAACTAAAAGATGACCATTTTTGTAGTATTTGTAAGAGTAAAAACCAACTCCGCAGTAGGAGAAACAACCATCCCCTCATTTGTTCCCTCTTGTTTTGAAAATCCTTTCGCAATAAGATGAGCCTTGTAGTCTTCTAAAGTACCATCAACTTTTCTTGTGATTTTTTCCACCCATTTGCATCTAACGGGTTATATTATTGGTGATTCAGGTTTCATAAAAAAGTTGGAAGCAAAATAAAAATACCCATGCTCTGCTAAAATAATCACCTCGTTCCTGTTCCTTTGAGCCAATGCCTTTGTTTGGATCGCTTTTCCTGCCATCTCACCATGAGTGGCTTTTCCTACATCTCACCATGTGCCTCATTCACATCCTTGATAGTGGAGTTATTGATCCCTAAACTTCTACTTCGGAACTCTACGAATCACACAATTTTAATGTTCTACTTTCAACTTTGGAAAATGATAGATTTGCTTGAAAATTAGAGTTTAGTGACTGATTATCTAGTGCTATAGAAAGGAAATTGCAGAGAATAGGAAAGAATGGAGGAAAACCAGTCGGGAAAGGCAAAACACTTTTTCTTCCCCTTTTTATTGGTCAATTATAGACAATTACAGATTACAAGAAGTAGAAAATGGAGACAACAATGTAACCTCTCCTTCCCTATGATTGCTTTCTTTGTTTCTACCCCTTGCTCCTACAATTCCACTCCAGCACTGAAGATCTTGCTCACTTACTCTCATTAAACTTATACCTTTGCTCTTTGATATCTTTGGATCTCCGAATGCCCATTCTCTTGCTCCTGCCATGAATTTATAGGCCTTCCCATGTCCTCCTGTGCACTGGAGGATGTGAAAGGGCATGGAAGGGAAGAGACACAACCATCTCTTCGAATTCTGGAACTGTTCGTTCCTAATTTTATTTTTTTCCGTCAAAAGTGTCAGGACCGCTGCCCTGTGTAGACCGGCGGTTTCAGGACCGCCTCCCAGGTTGGGCGACGGTTTTGTAACTGCCACTCTGTTCAGAGCGGCGGTTCTGTTAAAAAGTTGATAGAACCTCCTTTTTCCTTATTTTTCTTCACTTTCTTCAATTCTCCTTCTTGGTGTTGATGGAATTGATGAAGTGGTGTGTTTTTTCTGGATCCCTATGGATCAATTACCATCCACAACTCTTTGAATGGTTTTTTTGCCACCTTACCATGCATCTCCTATACATATTGTACTTGGCGCATTTCATTGCGCATGAAACACTTCAACATCCTGGACATTTTTACAGTGATACTCCCTTCACAACTAGTGCATGTATGTCAACCGGACCAACGTCAACAAGTTTATGGGGAATGTCATCCTCCAACACATCCTAAATGGGGGAGTCTCCCTCCACGAATGCTTTTAAGTTGACTATTATAAAGTCAAAAAGCCTATACTGGCCACCTTTCCCAACTTCTAGATTTTATTATTCAATAATAATGGAGGAACAACAACCTGATAAATACAGGATTAACCCAACAACGGATCTCCTTTTCACTTCTCAAATGCATTGAATAATTAACACAATCAAAATTAATTCAACTGTTCAATCTCCAACACGAGACTACCTTATTTAAAGGTTGGATGATTCAGCAACAACCTTTGGTTAACCATTTCACTCTTAACTACAATTAATTATTCTAATTGTTTATAACTTTATAAAAGTTATTTATAACTTATAAAATAAGTTATATAGTAAGTTTATAAAGCAAACTTAGTTTTGGAGTCAGTTTTAATATGGTGGCCATGTGAATGTGTCCCCACAAATATTATTGCTCCAACAGCTCCCCCTTAATGTTTAGTGGGAATACATGCCAAAGTCAAATTTTTTATACAAAAGGAATTACAATTTTAGGATGATTTTAGGCTAGCATGTCTACATGGATAATTTAATAGAAATATCTCAAGTTCCTCTTGGATAAATGCATCGATGAAGTCTTAAATGAGTTTTTGGAGCCTTTTATAAAACAATGAATCTCCATAACACAATGCTTCGTTGGGTCACAAGTAAACTCATATAGGGTGATGTTTACAAAATCACATAGAGTGGTTTTTTCAAAGCCTTTTTACAATATAGAAGTATAGAAACAATAGATACAAAAAGATTGTTAGGAGGTGGCATTATTATGCACACTCAATGGAAACTCTGAAAGGTCAAACATTGCTTGAAAATTGCAAAACTTCACAAACATAGAGGCTTAGTGAATATATCTGCAATTTGATCTTCAGTAGGACAAATCTAGAGGTCAATAACACCATTGCGGAATTTCTCTCAAATGAAATGCATTTGAATCTTGATATGCTTTGTTCTTTGATGCTGAACTAGATTGTTTACAAGATTTATACAACTCTGGTGTCACATAGGTGGAGTCCTTCCTTTGACATCTATATGGAGTTCTTCCAACAGTCTTTTCAACCACATGGTTTCTTTAGTTGCTTCCATAGCACTTTTATACTCAACTTTAGTAAAAGAGATAGACACTGTTGGTTGCTTCTTGCTGCTCCAAGTGATGCTACCTGACCAAACTTGAAAGCATATTAAAATGTAGATTTTCTCTCACATCATCAACATGGTTAGAATCACAATAACCATATAAGTGAGCATTATTAGAACAAAAATGATATAAACGGTAAACCATAATTGATTATATCTTTCATACGTCTTAAAATGCTTTTAGTCAATTTCCAATGATCTTTATATGGATCCTACATAAATTGAGAAGCAATATGTACTGCATAAAGAATATCAGGCCTTGTAATAGTTCGATTAAACTGCCAACTAGTTGCTTGTGTAAGGTAAGGTTTGTTTTGGCACATGTGGGGTGTGGGATCAAGTTTTATACCAACTTCAATAGGAATAGCTACATCTTTACAATCAATCATGTTAAATTTTTTAAGCAATTTAGAAGCATATTGAGATTGAGAAACAACAATAGAGTTCCTATCTTGGAAAACAACCATGCCTAAGAAATGATGAAGTAGGCCTAAATCAGTCATTTCAAACTATTGTTTTAACGTAGCTTTAATTTTAAGAATTAAACTATTTTGACTATTTGTAATAAGAAGATCATCATCATATATAACAATTAGAATAATGATTATATTCAAATTTGACAAATAAATCATTATCAGAAGAGGAGTTAGAAAAACCAATATCTTTGAAAAGACTACTAATTTTAGCATACCAAGCTCGAGGAGCTTTCTTTAAACCATACAAAGATTTTTTTAGTTTACTAACACACATTTCTTTTCTAGGTTGTTTAAAGCCTTTAGGTCGAGTCATATAGATTTCCTCTTTAAGATTACCATTCAGGAATGTATTTTTCATGTCCATTTGGAGGATTACCCAACCATATTGAACAACTAGAGCTAGGAAAATCCTAACTGTGCTCATTTTTGCTAGAAGAGAAAATGTTTCTATAAAGTCCATCCCGAGTTTCTTAGTAAACCCACAAGCCAATAACCTAACCTTAAATTTATCAATTCCGTTGATACTCTATTTTGACATAGGAGGGACTAATTCCCACGTTTGATTTTTAATAAGCATGTTGTACTCGGATTTCATGGCTTCTACCTATCTTTCATCTTGGTTTGCCTCTTTGAAATATTGGGGTTCATACTCATATAAGGTCATTAAGGCATGGTAAGTGTGTTGACTTCTAGTCATTTTTATGAGCGTATCAAGACATGAATCTTGAATTAGGGATTGATCCCATTTAGGCTTTTAAGAACAAACTACATATTGGGAGATCTCCCCCTCAACCTTAGGAATGGAAGAGTCTGGAATAGGATCATCATCCTGTAAGATATTTGATTCTTCATCTAGAGACACAAAAGATGGTTCAAATGAGGTTAGAGATTTTTTTTTCAAGGACTTGTACGTTCCTATTTTCAATGATCTCATGTTTAGGTGGATCATTCACCTGTAATCCTTTTGTTCATCCTCCATAGCCAACAAAATTGCAAGAATAGGAAGTAGGATCAAAATTTTTCCTTTTAACTTTAGGAATGAAAATAGACACGGGACTACCAAATAATTTTAGATGGGAAACATTTGGTTTCTTGTTTGTCCACATTTTTGGAGTGGTGGTTTGATGCAGAGCTTTTATAAGAACCCTATTTAAGATATGGACAACCGTTTTCATTGTTTCAGCCCACATAAACTAATGGACTTGAGTAGAGTGAATTATCGTCGTGGTCATTTCTAAAATAGTCCTATTTATCCTTTCTACGATTCCATTTTGCTGTGGAGAGTAATGATTGGTTAACTCACGTTGAATTCCACAGGAGACACATAATGTATCAAACTCTTTATTAACGTATTCCCCTCCATTGTCACTTCTCAATCTCTTGATTTTTAGGCTATAAGTGTTTTAAACTACGGTCTTTAAATTCTTTGAATTTTACAAATGCATTAGACTGTCTTAATATAAAATGTCCAGCTCATCCTAGTGTGGTTGTGGTGTCCCTAGATTTCACTCTGAAATTTGAGACTACCCCATGTATAAATTTTTTTCGTTCTTTTAAAATAATGGGTCTTTTTGTGTTTTTATTGCCAGAAGATGTCTGTATTACGTTAAGTTATTCCCAGTGAAACATATGAGCCAATTTCGACAAATACCCAAATGCCCAAACTCATTTTATCCCTTCGCTAAGTTTTGTCTGCGGGAAATTTTTATTTAATTATTTACTAAATCAATAATGCCTTGTTTGAAGTCAATTGTGCTCCGGTTGAATCCTGTTGATGTTTTGCATACCAGTATTCACACATCTCAATAGGGTTTTCACCAAGAATGAATTAAGAGCTTTGTCTGTGACTTCTAGCAATGTTTTTCGCTTTTATTTATTTCTTTTGCATTTTTCTCTGGTTTTCTCCGCAGTTTCTCTGTGAAATTCCCCTAGGTCTGCTCCTTGTCCAGTATAGTCTGTTTAATTGCCTGAAGCATCTGGAGATCATCTACTAACACTGCACCAGAAGGAATCAGCCTTAGAATGCAAACTTCTGACCAAAAAAGATGAAGTCATGCACAAAAAACCTCTCCCAGGCAAGTCGCACTTTTTGGAATGAATGAGTTTAAGTTGCAATGAGATTTTTGGTGGTGGTAGGCAGGCGAGAATTTCTTACTGCCTTGCAGGGTACTTTTTTCCATGAAGTCAAAATCACTTAAGCTGCGATGGGAAAATTAGAGGCGGCAGGCAGACGGGAATTTCTTACCTGCCTTGCAGGGTGAAAATTCCCATTATAAAATAAAGAAAAAATCACTTAAAGCACCGATGGGAATTTTCTGCCTGCCTGGCAGACTAACTTTTCCCACCAAAGAGATTATTCACCCATGCAAGTCACACTTTATCAAAGGAGGCTAATTTTAATGCAAGTCGCACTTTGTGGGAGATGTTTTAATTTAATAATGGGAATTTTGGCAGTGGCAGACAGGCGGGAATTTCTTACCTGCCTTGCAGGATAAAAATTCCCATTATGGAAGTCAAACAACTTAAGTGAAAGAAGGGATTTTTGGAGCTGCAGTGCAGGGTAGAAAATCCCATCAGAATTGACTTCTTATTTTTAGAAATCACCCTTGCCATAAAGTGCGACCCACCTTGGCATTAAACAATGAATTTAACGATATTTATTTATGGCTTTTTCACCTAATTTTGGTGCCATAGATGGATGAAAAGTCGAAATAAGAAGTCAAGCCAAAGACAACTGAAGGATGCATGCTAAAAATAAATAAAATAAATTTATTTAAAGGCAGCCAACAACATGCATAATTGGGTCGCCCAATTTGGGTGAATAAACATGTTTGTTTATTAAATAAATTGCCAGGAATAGGAAGGACGATTATTAAAAATAGAATGCTGAGGGTTATATAAATATGGGCTGCCATAATGAAGAAGCAATTAATTCTTTTTGCTAAGGATTGCAGCCCAGACAGTTTTGACGCCAAGGAAAGGAGGATTTGTGCATCTGAAAGTGTTTTTCATTGCCGGGAAGCTTCAAGGTTTGGTGCCTAGGGTTGGAATAGCTTGATTTATGCTATGATAATTATCTGCATGTTAATATAAGTGCCCAGGTGAATTTAAAAATATTTATGCCTGCTTTGCATGCAAGCAAAGCCTCAAATTTTAGGGCAGTAGGCTTCATATGCAGATTTTTGGTGACAAAAATCAAGTATTCATGCTCTGGACTTCATCTTTGTCTGAAATAATTGTAGGTATTCATTACAGGTGTTCATACAGGTGAAAGGGAGTTCAAATCAATGTCAGGTACATTGAATATATCTTCCGAATCTGAAGAAATTGCTAGATCTGCACAAATTGATCCAGTTGCAAAGAATTCCGGCAGGATTAAAACAAAAAGAACACAAACAAAGATTGCTTAGACAAAGATTGCTCCAGCCATGATGAAGCGTGATGAAAGAGAAGGATCAACAGAATCATGCATAGCTTCTAGATTTGCTGATATCAATGACACAGACATAGGCCCAGAACCCATCTCCGAAATAATTGACAGATCCAGGGCCGGAAAGACATTTCTCATGCGGGCAATAAAGAGCAGTGGAATTATTCAAGCATTAGCATTCCCAATCACAGCTCAGTTGCCCGAATTTGTTATGGAGTGTGCAAGATCATATCATCCTCTTTCCAGAACAATCCGAGATGTTGCGGGAAAGACAATTATTAGGCTGGATCCACAGTTTATTAATTATTGTCTGAAGATTCTGACACGAATGGTGATGATTGCAATTAGCATGCTGGATGCAGGCAACAGATGGGAGAAACACAAAGCAGATTGCGTGGGCATAATGAACAACTGATATATGAAGAATTCCAGGTCCCCATCAAAGTTCCCGAGGACTCTTCCACGATCCAACTTGGTGCAAGAGGTGGATGATATCACTAAATTGATTTGCAGGTTAAGTGGAGAAGCCAATACTCACAACTTCTGCTCATGGATGTATGCTTTCGTGAGGACTATTGAGATCAACATAGATGATTCAATAATCAATTGGGCAGAGATCATCAGTGACAACATCGGTGAGCAACTCCGAAGTGTGAGGCAGATGTACAACTTCAAAATGACTTCATACTTGGTATATGCAGCAGCCTCGTAGGGTATATTTTCCAAGCCGGATAGACGGGGCGTACTGGCGAAAGATCCTATTTTTGAGTGCTACCCACAATTGACAGTTCTTGAATGCCACAAAGATTACAAAGCGGTCAACGATGGGTTCTTCTATGAATTCATTTGCAAATTAAATAGTGATCTAAAGACCAACAGGGTAAGCAAAGAAGCTTGGGAAGGTGTATCCTAGCATGGCTGCATTTTCATCCAGTTTGCAGACTTCACCTATCTCAGGGTAACCGGCTTTTCGGGAGAACCATTAAAGTTGCCAAGGTATCCAAACGACAAGTGGGTCATCATGGAGTTGTGCAGACAACTCATGGAGATGCATGACTTACAATCAAAGCGGCACAAGTCTACGGGTTTCTTTCCAGTCACAGTGGGTTACTACAGCTGCCAGAGCATCCACAAAGCTAGGAGTCGAAGCTGAAATGTTTTCTGAGTATGAGCTTGAGTTCTTCCCAGCACGGCTGAACTTTGACCCAAATGGAGTAGCGAGGAAGACAATCTCCCTGGAATACTCACATGTGCCTTCGTTGGAAGACTTCTGGATGAAGTGCAAGAACGAGTATGAAGTCAGAAAGAAAGACTTCAGCAGGTTATCGGCACAAGTGTTTGATTATGGTTTGGCACGGATACCTGCAGATCTCGCAGATGATGGGCATGTGATACTTGACTCGTATCATCGGATGGGAGGAGATAGAGCTGCTCTTTAGGAAAACATTGGTGGTTGCCAGACGATTGAAGAAAGATCTTCCACAGTTCTGGTTAACACTTCGAACTGGTTGTTGATAAAGGGGTATTGTCTGGATGAAGCTTTGATGAATCAGATCACATGAAACTTTACTGCAGGAGACTCCACCAAAAGGAAGCACGAAGGTGAAAGCAGCAGAAGGTCGGAAAAGCTTAAGGTTCACAAGAAGTCTCACACGCAGGAGAAGGCCAAATCTACAACTATCGTGCTAGTTCCAGCTTCCCTAGCATCAACTCATAGCACTTCAGTAGCCCCGGAACCTTAGAGAGATCTTGTTGTTCCTCCGTTGAATCCAACGTCATTTGTATTTTCTCCTTAGCCACTCAGGTCTTAACCTCTCCATGCGGAAAAGTTGAAAGCATAGATGGCGGAGTTTGAAAAAGCATTATCTTTGGACAATTCAGAGGGTGGTAGTCACAATACGGTGGTGAATTCGGATAAAGCAGAATCAGAGCATGAGATGGTGGTGCACTCGGTGACTTCTCATTCCCCGAGAAGAAAATTTTCATCATGGTTGGCTTTGTAGACAATCCCAGAAGTCAGAGAAGAGATCAACCTAGAGGAACACAACTTTCAGCTGCTCCTGAGTTTGGGTGGAAGAGATAGGAGACCTAAAGTTGCCAAAATGACTTCTAGGTTGGTTATTGAGGAATCAAGACAAAAGTTCGCTGATTTATCAGTGCCAAGCAGAAGGAAAGCACAAGGGAGAGCTCACGGCGGCTGATATAACAGTGACCAAAGTGTCAATAGGTCAAACTACCATAGAAGGATTAAAGTAGGATACGCAGACACTAATGAACACTTTATTCCTTAAGCTTGACAAAGAGAAGGCTGAGAGATCCAAGCTTCAAAAGCAGGTGTTCCAGCTGTGCGAGATCATTGCTAAGGTTGTCAAACCTTCCTCTCAGCGCATTCTAGCACATGAGTAGGTGAGTGATCATCTGATGCAGGAGGTAGAAGATACATGAGACTAGGTCAAAGCTATTGCTCAGTGGAAGGAACAAATCATGCACCAAGCTTTAGAGCAATTTGAACGAATACCAGCTGAATTGAAGAACATGCATAGGGCAGTATCTCAGCTAAAGGAACTGGTGACACAGATAGAAGATGAGAACATAGTTGCTAAAAGTCAGCTGGATACTTTAGCTAAGATACACTCATTGCCAAAGGATGTGCTGATTGCAGAGCAGATTGTGCTTGGTGGATTGGTGGAAAAGGGGAAGCAATTAGAAATTTCAGTTTCCTTCCGCGTAGAGATCCTCAAGCTCATGCTGAAAATGATGCAGTTGCTGGAAAGTAAGATGGGAGAAGTGCCAAAGAGCATCCCAGATGAATTACCTGCTTCCCATGAGGAATTTATTCTGGTTATGCGGAAAGAAGTTGATGAAGCCACCATGCCTTTCACGATGGATTCAATTGGCAGACTTATAAAGCTTCAGGCAGATGTTGAGGGATATGGGCCTGGTTTAGAGAGAGTGAAGGCTAACGTTGCTGCTTTGTCAAGAGGGTTGTTGCAGTTCAGAACCGAGAGAGATGCTATTGTTAAAACAAATGGGAAGATGTTGAATAACATGTTTGACAAGTATATTCAATATCAGAACAAAAAGAAAGTATAAGTGTTACAGCTGACAGATCTTCTTTCTTCTCTTCTTCCTTCTCTTATTTCTTATGCTCCTGGATGAAAATGTAAAATTAAAGTTATTGGTTTAAAAACCATTACTTTAAGTTATTTAGAAAGATTCTTTAAGATAAGTGACAAATGTGCACAATTTTTGCTTAAACTCCTGATGCATGTCACTAAGAGAGGAATTCTAGGAAGGTGATTGCCAAATGTTCCCTTTACTAGTTCTCCATGTTCTAGTTCAGTTACAATTTCCCATTTGTAATCTCCCCTCTACACACTATAAGTAGAGGAAGAACCTACGGGCTAAAGGATCGGAATTTTTAATCAGCATTCTTGTGTTCCAGACTTTGAGCTGAAACCCTTGATAGCTTTCTACAAGCAGAGGAATAGAGAAGAGATTTCCGAAGAACTTTGTGTCAACGGTGCATTTTGCTTCTTATTTCTTTCTAGATCTATTCATAGACTTTGTGTTATTTTAGATATGGATCTGAAACTATCCTTTGCTTTAAATTCTGTATTTAAAAAATCTATTTGTTTTATCTATGTGCATGCGATCAACTCTGTGAACTATTGATTGGGTTGCACATTTTCTTTCCTTTCTTCCTGCTTTCTGTTGTTTTCCTCTTCTACAAATATTACAGCTGCTTACTTGCTGCAAAACTGTCTAGCTATGGTTCATGAGCTATATAGTTAAAGTAATACCAACAAATAGATATTAGGACATATAACTGACAAACTTACACGGGAGCCTCTGGTAAATAGGGAAATTTATCTCATGACTGCCTAGGTTTTCAGCTGTGCAGAAAATCTAGCTAATAGGTCGTCAATAAAAGTTAGAACAATTACAACACCACTTAGTGAGGCTACCTAAAGTCCCCTAACATCATGGACCACTCTAGCAGATGAGAGGAGTTAGCAATGTTGCTTGTGGAAGTGTTTAAACATATTGCCACGTAAGCAACCTTCACATGTTTATATGGGTTTTCATTTTAGGAAGACCAACTACTAGATCAAGACGTGACATATTAGAAAGAATCCTAAAATTTAGATGACCCTTTCATGCCCAATTGTGTTTCATTCTTAATATGAGAAGAAAGAAAAGTTTCAGATGTAAAACCATTGAAAATGGACAAACGATTCTTTTGAGTGCCTTTAACATTAATAGAGTTACATGGATCTTTTATGAACGATTTACTCCTCAATAACGTAACACTAAAAGCTTGAGTTAACTGAGAGCAAGATAACAAGTTCATTTTCAGCCTTTTAGGAACATAGAAAACATTGTTGATGAATGAATGAAATGAAAGATTTTAATAACGTCCATGAGACAGAAGAGTCTATGGGACCACAAAAATTGAGATTTTAATCAATTTCAGACTTCTTTCAATATCCGCTCTTCGGCTGTGAATCTTGAGGATGAACCCCGCGGTCGCTTGAAGCTTTGTTCCTTTGAAGAGTTCCTCTAGTCTGTCCACCTTCAAGTTGTTTTCATACTGAATACGAATATCATCATATGCTGAACACTCCATAACGAAATGCATTCTGTCTTGACGACCCCTTTGCTGCAGAAAAGACAAATTCTCCTTTCCCAATCTTCCTTTGGAATAGTCCATCTACCAGTTTCGCATCGAAGATGATGCGATCCGGTCCTTAACTGAGCCACTAGAATCCTTGCTTTACCCCTGATAGCTGCCCCTAGATAAGCTTTTTCATCATGTTCCCCTTGGGATTGAATTCTCTGATATAATGTGCTTTCTTTGACCAATCTGACCCGTCCACATGGCAGTCCTGAACTTTTCTGTCACATAATTTTTTATTTCCCTGTTGCTGTTAGGACATTCTTGCAAGTTGATGTCCCATTTGTTCATCCATTTAAAATTTTGATTCATCCAAGTTTTCTTTCTACGCATTCCAAAGTATAGTCCAACTATTTTGGGCCAGCAAAGATTGTCCATGCTTGCAACTTTTTTCAGATAGCTTATCATCCGAGATATTGCCGAAGCTTCCAATGAGGAAGTACCCGCTTCAGCCAGTACAAGATCTCATAAGGAACAGTTGATTTGACTTTAAGGGTGTTTGTGATTAGATGTTTCTGGATTCTCTCTATCTGTCTCCACCCGTGATTTGACATGCTACTTCCCCAAACTTCGCAGACCATAAAGAACCACCGGAGTGACCAACAATCCAAAACAGGGTTTTCTTAGTTTTCCAGTCCCAAAGTTCAGCTTTCCTGCACCTGTTTTGAAGTAGGTAGGATGCTTTCCAATCTTCTTGTATCCTTTTTGCTTTACAAGTCTCCCAACTAAGTTTGTGGTGAAAGTCAATCCCAAGATACTTGTTTCATTGACTATTTCCAAAGGACTCCCTTCAAAAAGAAAGGTACCTTGTCTTTCCTTACTTTTCAAGGAGAAAATCATGATTTTTGTTTTGCTAGTGTTCACTTGCATCCCGACTTCTTGGCAGAAGAGCTCTAGCGCTTTTAGTTGTTCCCTCAAACCTTGAGCTATTTTTGAAATTAGGATAAGGTCATCATCATAAAGAAGTAACTTTACCACGTAACTAGGCTAATTGAATACCTCCTCCCTCAGTTTTGTTTAACCATTCTTCAAGCTTATCAATGTATAGCCCCAATAAGGTGGGGGAAAGAGGGCAACCTTGCTGACACCGATGTCACTACCGAAACACTCGGACATACCTTCTCTGGTTCTATTTTATCTGACCTGCTCATACAATTTATGAACTGCTGCTCTAAATTCATCCGGAATCCCAAGCTCCTCCATCCTGTCCCAAAGTTTCTTTCTAGGCACTGTGTCGAAAGCTTTCCTGAAATCAACAAAACAACAAAAAGCTTCTGCTCCTTGTGTGTCCCAAACCTTCTCAATCAAATGTCTGAGAGTAATACAATGGTCAATTGTTGAATGTTTAGGCTGAAAACCCGCTTGCCCTTTTGCTCTTTTATCCTCTCTTTTCTTTCATGCCCCCAAAGAGTTTACCAAGAAGAGGGTTGATCATAATGGTGCGATAATTGGACGGGTTATTAATGTCACCACTTTTAAATAGAGGGATGACAACGCTAGTCGTCCATTCTGTCGGAAAGCCATTCTGATTTCATTTGACTGCCATCAGGTTTCAGTTTTTAGACATATGTCTTGAACTTTAACATTGCACAAACTTGATGTACATGAAAAGCTTAATCCATCAACATGGGATGAAATCTTATAGTTGTGGACCTGAATATTCCTTGCATATTCTACCTTGACTCTGTGAGCACTTTCTAAGTAGCTCTACCTTACTCTGAGCTTCTAAGATAGAATTATCACCTAGACAGATTCGATTATGATATTCTTTGATATCGGTGAAGATATCACACATGTAGGTCATGTGTCTTGAGGCACCACTATCTAGGATTCATTCTTTGTTATTAGATGCAACACAGAGTTGTGTAGATATCAATGGTTTTATCATTATTGAATTTTGATTGTTATAATGTTTTGATTTTTGTTTTGGTTCTGTGTTGATTTTTGATTGTTGAACCTTTTGCCTCCATTATTTTTGACATTTTTCTTTTGACAGTCTTCCTGTCTATGACCAAACTTGCCACACTTGTTACAAGTTTTGTTAAATTTTGGTTTGAAATTTTTGTTAAACTTTTGTTTGTTTCCATTGTTATAGTTAGAAGATTTAAACATAGATTTAAATAGGTTTTGCAT
This sequence comes from Taxus chinensis, assembly GCA_019776745.2. Lineage (NCBI taxonomy): Eukaryota > Viridiplantae > Streptophyta > Pinopsida > Cupressales > Taxaceae > Taxus > Taxus chinensis. Next base: position 855,214,948 of record CM034147.1, read on the forward strand.
TTTGATTTGGGCTGTTTTTAAGAGATTTTTTTTCAGATTCTGGGAGAAAAGTGCTAGAGTGGCATTCTCTTTCGAATCAAAGTTGGTCATTACTTGTTCTTCTTGGATGTGAAGAGCAAACATGGTATTCAAATCAGGTATATCAGTTTCATTCTAATATTTTGAATTTAAAATCGAAATAAAGTTCTTGACTTTCTCATGAATATTCATTTGAATTATGAAATATAAGAGCTTGTCATGGATTAGGTTGCAATTGCAACTATCCAATTGGGATTTAATGTTTTGGACCTTGGTGAGATAGTTAATGATTTTCTCTTCTCCTTTAGAAGTGGTCATGAGTTATAGTATGAGTTTAATGATTTTGGAGAGCTTAGTGCCCTCGTGCACGGATTCATGTTGTTTCTAGGCTTCACTAGGAGATTCGTGGCATCTGATATGGAGCAAGAATTCATCCTTAAGGCTCCTGAGAATGATTGACATAGCTTCCTGGGATTTATGCTAAAAGGCCTATGTTAGATGGGTAGCTTGTCTACTAGTAGGGACCTTTTTTGTTCTATTAACTAAGTCCCCTAGTTTTCTGGTCATGTATTCAACCTTAAGTCTAATTTTCCATATACTATAGTAATTGCCATTTAACCATTGAGTTTTTCCAAGTTGAAACTACTCGAGGAATCCATTTTCACAAACAAATGAATTTTCAGAAAGTATAATTTATTCAAAACAACACAAGTTTTTCTCAGTCCTATAAAATTTTTCCAGGCACAAATTTTTTTTATAAGGGCCTATTTTTTTTTGTGATACAAAAGCAATTTTTAACATTTCTTAAATTTTTTTTTCCAATTTTACTTTCGACAATAAAATTACTTTTTACAATTTTATCAAAAATTCATAATTACAATATGAAAGAATTCGATAATTGTTGAATTTATAATTTTTGCAAAATAGTAAAAAAACATTTAAAATAAGAAACCCTTGTGAAGAAAAAAATGTAGAAGGGAAAGGGTTTTGAATCCCTGGCCTCTTTATATATAAGAGTCTCCTAACCGGTTGGGCTAGATCATGCCTTATAAAAATCTATTACAAAAAAAACCTTTTTAAAGTTTTAAATTAAACAAATTACTTTCAAAAAAACTATCGTGGGTGGGGGTCAAACCCCATCCCACGGAAGTTGTGCAAGGCTTGAAGCCAAGCTTACTAATTGGCCGAGCTAGCTAGCTCGACGGTAGTGGCTTTGGCTAGAGAAATTTTATATAAAAGAGATTTTACCTAAAACAAATTTTAAACCAAGAATGACATGCTTATAATTGATTAGGGCACTGGATTTTAAAATGTTTTGAAATTTAGTTCATGTTGAACACTGTTTCTTAACAGTAAGTTAGGGCACACCATGATGATAATATATTTGTTTTTATTTGTATTAACATTGGAAGTTTTCACTGGCTGCTTGGTAAGAGGAAGTAGCTGCCATCCTATGGTGTGCAAAGGTCATGTTTGGAGAGGCAGTTGATTGGAAGAAGATAAATGAAGGATAATGGCACCTCTGTTTGACCACTGTTAGGTATTATTGCAATGAAATCTTATGATATTAATTATTTCTCCGTTGGTTTTTGCCTATGGACTGTAATGGCTCGATGAGAGGCCATGTTCTTTGCTTAAGTGACCAAATAGTTATGCCAAGTCATTTTTACTATGTTCAGAGGGTAAGACACCACTTAGGTTTAGGAGGAGAGGCCTATGACTATCACTTTTGGTGCACAAATTCGTTGTAGGTTTGCCACAATGATAGAGGGGCCGTGCTTGGAGATAGAGTTCTGGCCTTGTAACCATCGTGCGACTGTGTGGAGAAGACAACACTAAGGCAGGTTTAGGCCTGTCACAATGGAGGGGTTCGAGCCTATCACAATGGAGGCTGAGCATGTATGTAGTTGAATAACTGAGTTTGAGTGGAAATGGGTCACTATTTAAGAAGCCACTAGGGCCAAGCAATAATATGAAGGATTTATAATAATGCTTCTACCACGAACGAGTAAATGGGTATGTGCTTGTTGAGTACAATTTGTGAGCAACGCCTAGTCCAAGATCACGAACAACTTTGATAGTTTTTATATTATTGTAGAAATTATAAAACTTGTTTTAGAAATTTTGTATATAAAAACTTTGTGAATATTTCAAAAAAATATTTTGTAATACGAAAAACCTTTTGTGAAGGTCGTTGCAGGATGGATTTCCAGCAAGTATAAAATATTTTATTTTAATTTATTTTTATTAGAAATATTAATTCTTGTAATAGAATTGCAGAATTTTGATTTCCTGTATAGATGAAATGTAAGTGGTGTCCCTAGATTTCACTCTAAAATCTGGGACTACCCATTTAAAAAAAATCATTCTTTTAAAATAATGGGTCTTTTTGTGTTTTTATTGCCAAAAGATGTCTGTATTATGTTAGGATATTTCTAGTGAATCATATGAGCCAATTTTGACAAATACCTAGATGCCCAAACTCATTTTATCCCTCCCCCAAGTTTTGTCTGCGGGAATTTTTTATTTAATTATTTATTAAATAAATAATGCCCCATTTGAAGTAAATTGTGCTTCGGTTGAATCCTGTTGAAGTTTTGCATGCCAGTATTCACTCATCTCAATAGGGTTTTCACCAGGAGTTAATTCAAGGCATTGTTTGCAACTTCTGACAACTTTTTTTGCGTTTATTTATTTCTTTTGCGTTTTTCTCCGGTTTTCTCCACAATTTCTCTGTGAAATTCCCCTAGGTTTGTTCTTTGTCCAGTATAGTTTATTTAATTACCTGAAGCATCTGGAGATCATCTACTGACGTAGCACCAGAAGGAATCAACCTCAAAATGCAAACTTCTGACCAAAAAAGATGAAGTCATGCACAAAAAGCCTCTCCCTTACAAGTCGCACTTTTTGGGAAATGTTTTAAGCAGCAGTGGGAATTTTGGTAGTGGCAGGCAGACAGGGAATTTCTTACCTGCCTTGCAGGGTACTTTTTCCCATGAAGTCAAAATCACTTAAGCTGCGATGGGAAAATTAGAGGTGGCATGCAGGCGGGAATTTCTTACCTGCCTTGCAGGATACTTTTTCCCATGAAGTCAAAGTCACTTAAGTTGCAATGGGAATATTAGAGGCGACAGGTAGGCAGAAATTTCTTATCTGTCTTGCAGGGTAAAAATTCCCATTATAAAATAAAGAAAAATCATTTAAAGCACCGATGGGAATTTTTTGCTTGCCTGGCAGGCTAACTTTTCCCACCAAAGAGATTTATTCGCCCATGCAAGTCGCACTTTATCAAAGGAGGCCAATTTTAATGCAAGTCGCACTTTTTAGAAGGAAGACTTTAAGCTGCAGTGGGAATTTTGGCAGTAGTGGCAGTGGCAGGCAGGCGGGGAATTTCTTACCTGCTTTTGTAGGGTAAAAATTCTCGTGATGAAAGTCAAATCACTTAAGTGGAAGAGGGGATTTTTGGAGCTGCAGTGCAGGGTGGAAATTCCCATCAAAGTTGACTTCCTATTTTTGGAAATTACCCTTGCTAAAAAATGCGACTCACCTTGGGTGAATAACAATGCAATTAATAATATTTAGTAATGGTTTATTCGCCCAATTTTGATGCCATAAATAGAAGGAAAGTCAATGCAAGTGGAAAAGCTAAAGTGAAAGTCAACTGAGGTAGCATGCTAAAAATAAATAAAATAATTTATTTAAAAGCAACCAACAACATGCATAATTGGGCGCCCAATTTGGGTGAATAAACATGATTGTTTATTAATTAAATTGCCAGAAATAGGAAGGACAATTATTAAAAATAGTATGCTGAGGATTATATAAGCATAGGCTGCCATAATAAAGAAGCAATTAATTCTTTTTGATGAGGATTGCAGCCCAGACAGTTTTGGCGCCAAAAGGAAGGAGGATGTTGCATTAATAAATATTTTCCACTGCCGGGAAGCTTCCAGTTTGGCGCCTAGGGTTGGAATGACCTAATTTTTGTCATTCTCGAGTATCTGCGTGTTGGTATATGTGCCCAGGTGAATTAAAGAATATTTTTGCTTGCTTTGCATGCAAGCAAAACCTCAAATTTCAGGGCAGCGAGACTTTATATGCAGATTTTGGTGATAAAAATCAAGTATTCATGCCATGGATTCTATCTTTGTCTGAATAAAATTGCAGGTATTCATTACAGGTGCTCAAATCAATGTCAGGTACATTGAATATGTCTTCCGAATCTAAAGAAGTTACCAGATCTGGCACAAATGGATCCAATCGGAAGGGGATTTCGGCATAATTAAAAGAAAAGAGCTCAGACAAAGATTGTTTTAGCCATGTTGAAGTATGATGAAAGAGAAAGATCAGTAGAATCATGCATAGCTTCCGGATTTGTTGAAGTCAATGATATAGACATAGGCCCTGAACCTATCACCGATTTAATTGACAGATCTCAGATCTTATAATTGCAAAGGGTTCTGGCAAAAATTCATCCTCTTGTTTCTAATGCAGCCCGTGTAGAAGTCAGTGCATGGAAAATTCCTTCTAGGATCTTGTGCATATGCTCCCAATCTTCCAGTTGAAGCTTTCATTGAATTACTTGTACTTTCCTTCACTTCGGAGTGCTTTCCAGAATTTTTAATCGCTCATATGCAATTAAAAATAAAAAATGATGAGTTTTGTCTAAATTATTTATGACAAACATTGCACTGGTGCATGTACTGAAGAAAAATTGCAACAACTTTAGGGATAAGAGGGAAGACAGGCCAAAGGCAATACCCGTAAGCAAATCACAGTCATGCATAGCTTCCAGATCCGGTTTAGTGAGAATCAAAGGCAAAATAGTCAACCACATGCAAAATATGGAAGAAGAACAAGACTGAGAGGGTTGCAGCTCTCTTCTTATTTCTTTTCCTCTTTCTTTTATTTTCTCCGACAAAGTAATTAAACAATCAATTAAATTATAAAATTAAGTGATTGATTTAAAAGCCGTTACTTGAAGAAATCAATTACTTGAAAATAGGTGGCATACATGCAAAATAGAAGGTTCTATTTTTTAGTTATAAATCACGTATGTCATGCAAAGAGGAATTCCAGGAGGAAGATTGCCAACTGTTTCCCTTTTCATAGCTTTTGCATGCGGGAATTCATTTAAAGCCTTCTATTTGTAATTGCCCTTTATACACTATAAATAGAGGAAGAACCTATAGGTTAAAGGGATTGGAATTTGTAATCAGCATTCTTGTGTTCCAGATTTTGAGCTGAGATCCTTGATAGCTTTCTGCGAGCAGAGGAATAGAGAAGAGATTTCTAGAGAACTTTGTGTCAACGGTGCATTCGTCTTGTATTTATTTCTAGATTTATTCATAAACTGTGTTATTCTAGATCTAGATCTGAAAGTTTCCTTTGCTTTGAATTCTGTATTTCATGATCTATTTGTTTTAATCTATGTGCATGCAATCAACTCTGTGAACTATTGATTGAGTTGCACATCTTCTCTCCTTTCTTCCCGTTTCCTATTATTTTCCTCTTCTGCAGATTTTTTCTTTCTTTTACAGCTGCTTACTTGCTGCAAAATTGCCTAGTTATAGTCCATGAACTATGCAATTAAAGTAATACCAACAAATAGATATCAGGAAGTATAACTGACAAAATCTTATACGGGAACCTCACTGGTAAATGAGGGAGATTTATCTTATGATTGCCGAGGTTTTCAGCTGTGTAGAAAATCTAGCCAACAGTAAGGTTTGGTTTTTATAATGTATATAAAAATTTAATTTATTATTTTGTTTCAGCTGTATAGCCTACATTTGAAGGGGTAGTTATTCTCAGTTAATTTTTTCGATTTCCTGTAATTTCCAATTCCAAAACCTGCACACAACTTAGAATGTCTATGAGGCTCTGATACCATGTCAGAACTTGGAAGAGTTTTAATAATATACTAAAATATTTAGCATGTGGATTTTAAGTTATAATGACAGGTTTTTGGTTATGCAATAATTCAATAAATTTCAGAAATGTAAGAAAATGCAAAAAGTGAATACACTGAACACAACACATTAACACAAGATTTGAGTGGGGAAAACCTGGTTACAGGTAAAAAGCCCCACTATGAAAGTATTTCTAGATTTTATTAGTCAATAATGGAAGAACAACTTGATGAATACAAGCTTAACCCAGTAATAGATCTCCTTTTTGCCTATTTTCAAATACATTGAATAAGCAAAGCATAGTCTAAATAAATTCAACTATCCAATCTCCAATAGGAGATCACCTTGTTTAAATGGCGGATAATTCAGTTGCAACCTTTCGGTTGAACCATTTCACTCTTAACTACAATTAATTATTTTAATAGTTTATAACTTGTAATATCAAATAAACTTAGTTTTGGAGCCAATTTTAATGTGGTGGCCACGTAAATGTGTCCCCACAAATATTATTGCTCCAACATTTTATTGTGTCCATAATAATGTATGTTAGAGGTCCTCATAGATTCAGTGATTTCCTTAAACTTAAGTAGTAGATGCTAGTATAGGTATGATGTTTGGGTACACATGTACACGATGATTTTTGTTTTCGGCCTTGGGTATGGTCTGGGTATGACTATAAAAAATACATAAAATATAAAAATATGGCCAAATAAGAAAAGATTATCACATAATATGCATAAAGTAAACAAAGTATGTTAAATAACCTCAAAATAGTTGAAAATACCGATTATAAATCAATTCCAAATGTCATAATATAATTATCTATGTTGCCAGGATATGGGTATGGGTTCGATACAAGGATATGTCAATTTTAAAAAACCCTTGGGTACGATACGTCTTGGATACGTCCGTATATATATTTTACTCATTTTTTAGTCCATAAGAAATACAAAACTTGAAAAATATAATAGGATCAATGTTCAAAACATTCAATATACTTAAGATTTTACATTTTCTATAATATACGAATATTGTATTCCTTTGTCTTAGATTGATTTTTGTGTTGCCATGGTGGCCATAAAAGATGGATATAGGGAGCTCTTGAAGGGACTATTTAATGAGATTGACTCTAACCTGCCAATGATAACTAAAGAGCTCAGTCCAATGGTTGGTTCTTACATTCATATTATCCAAAATCACCTTCTAATCCTCAAAGATGCAGGAAGGAGTCAATGCTATCCCTTGATAGTTTCTGGGAAAGGATGCTCTTTGAAACTTTAAGCTATGCAATTTGCGGTTCCAATTTTTTCTATTAGTATTGAAGATCGCCTGAGATTTGATCTCATAAATAACTTGTACGGAGGCTCAGATATATGTCCAAATTTCTATGAATAGCTTCTTTCCTTGGCCAATTGCGATGATCTCAAATAATTAGCTCAAACATTCTTGATATCCTTCGAATATTTTCTCGTCAATAAACTAGAGGGATTTTAAACAATCTCCAAGTTTCCTTGTGGTAACCATGCCCTCCTAGTCTAGTCCTCAATAAAACTGAAGTTTGCTTGAGTCAAAACAATAAAAAAAACTTTTTTAGAGCCCCCTACCGCCCAACCTTGTGGGTATGTCCTGGGTTCGTCAAAACATACCCGAGACTACCCAGACGTACCCAGGACTTATCAGTACCATACCCTAGCAACATAGATAATTATGCAATGAGAGGTAAGTGAGTTATTTTTTCTCTTTTGACAAAATGAATGTGAGAGTGCCTTTTATGGTTTCCCCATACTTTTTAATTGTTTTTAAAAGTCCAAGTTGGCTGTTTGATCAAGTTAAAACAAAAATAAACAAATAAAAAAAATGTTTCTATGCACTTTAGACAATGGATTCTGCTTGGGTCCTGCAAGGACGTACTCAGGCATGTCAACATACCTGAGCATGCTTGGCCCTATTGGGATGAACGTGGGCAAGATCGGAGGCAGCACCTAACTGGTTCTCCTGGGATGAAGGACCCGACATATTACAGATATAGTTGTCTGTGATCTGTTTGCTGGAGTTGTGACTTTTTTTTATTATGTAAAAATATTTTATGTTTATGTTTGGGGTTTTGTCCTCTAAAAATAGGTGTTTTAAAAATCTTTTTTAACATACCCAGCCCTATCCAAAACGACCATACTAGGGTTAGTATTTGCTAACAGTCAGATATGGTATTGGGGCATAGTGAAATAGATGCCAAAGATGGGGAAGGGGCATATCCTTCAATCCTGGTCATCTCTGTTCTCTCCTGCAATATCCTCTTTCCCTGATTTATTTTAAATGCTCTTTAGTGCTGGCTGGGCTTCCAACCCTTCAATTCTCTAGTATTCTTTTGCTTCCGGACTATGAGCAGACCTGGACTGTTTAATAATGTTTTTGGAGGTGACATAATTGAATTTTCACCTGATTTCCATAATTGAATTTTGACCTTATTCTCCGTGGACGTGCGTGTAAAGATGCTCCAGTTCAACCTCATTTGCCAAATTTATACTGAAAATACAGGAAACATTGTTTTTCCCTTTTGATGGATGAAATGGAAGTATTTTGATCTGCATGTTTTTGAGCATGTGGGGATATGTGTGTCACCTTGCTAGAGTTAAAAATTCAGAGCATTTGGACTTCATATGGCCAAACTTCAGTCCACTAACTCCACATCTATTTTTGATGTTAGTCGGTGGAATTTTGATCTGAGTTTTGGATCATGGAAGGATTAGGGTGTCAAGAAGACCCATATCAAGTTTCGGACCAGATTAATTTTGTATGAGGGATTTACAGCTTCTGCACCTTCTGCCCCACTTCCACTGACTAGGTGATGCCACATGGCATTGGCTTTCCTGGTGCCATGATGCTGAGACTCAATTTCATTTGGTATCCTGAAAAATTATTGATCATGTTGAGTTAAGGTTTATGAGTAACCCCTTCAACTACTTGTCATCGTTTAACTTGGAATTGCATGTCTATAGCAATAGAATGAGCGATTCAAAGGAAAATGGTTCTGTTTATCCAAGGCATGTGGTACTTGAGATTTTGGATTTCAAAAGAAGAAACAGTCAAAAACATTAGCCTCTTGTCAAGATTTCATTAGAAGAACATCGTCTTGCACCAGCTAGACTTGAAATTCTAAGACGATAATGTTGAGCAGTCATTAAATGCACACGAATCTGATTCCTGAGTGCAAACCTTGAGTTAGAAGCTTAAATGAAAGAAAACATCTATTTTGCTATAAGCACTGAATGGAGCGCATATCAGTTGGAAAGTAAGAAATGTATTATAATACAATGCTTCTTTTAGGTGATGAGATAGTCATACTCAATAGTTTTTATGGTTCTCTAATGAAATTTCCGTTTTCTTTTTGATGTGTGCATATGCAACTGTCAGACTGCCCAGGAGGCCATGACACCAATTGAATCAACCTTTTCGTTGGATGTGAATTCTAAGTTGGATTGGTAAGCTCATTCTTTTTGAGCCAAAGTGATTAATGGTATAAGTATTCATCTATTTCTGTTTTTATGGTTTATTTTGATTGGTGTACTTTCACATGGTTTATTGGCATTTGCATATCAAGTTGATTATGTAAGATTCATGAATTCGGATCAAGGTTTCTATTTTGCATTCAAAAGAAGATTGCGATACTGGGTCATAACAGCTTAAAAATAATGCTTGAACAGAGCTATATTCAGTTTTGAGAATAAAGTGATCAATGTCAATTTTAGATGATAGTTTTTATTAACCATAAGCACCTGTGTATAAGAAATTCCCATTATTAGCTAATGATGTTTAATTAAATTGTAGCTATTTTTTTGAAATTAACAGGCATATTCATAAAAAAGTGCATCCATGTATTAGTCTTGGTCTGTATTCCATAACTTGCCTATGGTGAAGAAATTAACACCTATGCCAAGATAATAAATCTTGCAGTTTGCTTTGCTATAACTAACATGCTAAAACACTTATTCCCTTTCTTTTTGTCTTGATTGATTAAGAAAAATACATACAAAGGGATGCTACCTGAAAATTTGCTCAAGGCTTCACAGAAGACTTTATAATGTACTTCAAATTGTTTTCACTACAATTTAAATTTTGAGATTATTTGCTCAGTGGTTTTCATATGCTTTTAAAAATATCCACTTTGTTGCCATCTTGTATTGTGTGCCACTATGCACATCTTCTCATGTTACATGCTTTGGAGAGACTTTTTTTATAGTTGCTCCAACCACCTTCTGGTTTTAAGACCTCATGATACTAGCTATGAAATTTGACGCAGTTTGAGCTTGGCAGGGAGGCAATGGGGAAGATCTTGGCCCGAGGCCATAGCCGGGTTCCCGTGTACTCTGGAAACCCTAAGAATATAATAGGTCTTCTCCTGGTATGATCAGCAAGTATAAGCATTTAGAGTTCTTAAATTTATCAAGCTTCCACTGGTCAACATTAGTCATACAGATTGTTGGGAATACACGTGTATTGTTTTTAATGGGAACCCCTGTGCATTAACACTTTTAGAGTTCTTTCTTTTTGAAAATTCAACATTTTCCTTTTGATTTATTCTTCTGGTTGTATTTAAATCTTAAAAGTGTTATTGTTCAATATGTCAACAGGTTAAGAGTCTCCTAACAGTGCGTGCTGAAACAGAAACTCCTGTAAGTGCTGTTTCAATTAGGAGAATACCCAGGTGATTTGATTGTTACATCTGTTTTTGTGCAAATCTTTGTGTCAATTGCTTCTATAGTTTGCAACACTTCTATACTTTTATTCAAGTCATGAAATTGGTTCTATGTATTTACAATAACTTGATGTTGCAGGGTTCCAGCAGACATGCCACTTTATGATATCTTAAATGAATTTCAGAAGGGAAGCAGTCACATGGCTGCAGTTGTCAAAGCTAGAAAACCAAAGCCTCAACTTGATGTTGAGGATATAAATTCTCAGGAAAGTATCAAGAAAAAAACTGAAGACTCAAATGTCAATTCTTCTATTTTGCTGAACCAGGCTGAGCCAGTTGACCTTGAGAAGGGTCGAGTTGGAAATGCAGAATTGCCTACCAAGCTTAATTCACTAGACAAGCAACAGAATTTGCTAGGGCATGAGGACTTGAGAAATGGAGAGAATAGGATGCTTGATGACATTGAAGAAGGGGAGGTCATAGGTATTATCACACTTGAGGATGTTTTTGAAGAGCTGTTGCAGGTATAGCGGATGTGTTTCCTTTTTCATTTCAGGAAAGCACATTTTTGTAAACTTATTTTATTGGGAAATCAATTTGTTAACAAGTATCATATCTCATTTTGATGGAACTTGGAAGGTATATTTTTAAGATCCTGCTATTTTAGACTATGAAATGGCTTCAATGAAAAAATATAATGCAAAATCCAGTCTCTAGTAACTATCAGATGTTCATTAGTGTTTATATTACTTTAATTTTGTGCATTTTGGTTTCAAATTCCTGCAGGAAGAAATTGTGGACGAAACAGATGAGTACATTGATGTACACAAGAGGTATGTATACACTTAAGCTTCTATATCTTAACAGTTTTTTTTCCTTCACTTCAATTCTACCTTTCCACGAATATGGTTTGAGTTTCTACTGAAAATAAAATCATGTGGCAGATTAAAAATGATCATTAAACCATATCCATGAGAATTGCAAAATTTGTTAGATTTGATGGAAGAGTTCAATAAAATTACTACATCGTAGTATAGTAGATAGAATAATCTACGTAGATAGGTTGTTAGGATATTTAGAATATTGTTGTTATAATGATTCCCGTAGAATACTTTATTAAGCTAAACTCAGGAAACATATGGTTATTTGAAACCATATCTGTCACACATTGAGTTATTTAAATATGTACCATTCTTTCAATGTTAATTGAATCAAGGAAATCAATTCTGATTCCCACATTTGGTATCAGAGTGGGTTGACCTGGGATAGCAAGGAAGGAAGAAGAGCTCCATAAGCATTCTTCTCGTCAGTGGGAGGAGCTCCAAAGCACTCTTAGTCTAAATCCCTGTTGTTCTGTATCTACAATTTCTAATCAAGAAATATACATTCAATACAGTCATTATTTTGTTCAATTCTTAGAGGCATAATTGTGTGCTTGTTATGCTGTGATAAAGTTGCCGGATTCGTGTCCAAGGTTATGATTTGCCAAAAAAGCAGCACAGGAAGACTAAAAGCCCTCTCTGCAGTCTATGTGACCATGGTGCAAGATGGCAGCAGTAAATACATGAAGATTGTAGACGTAATAAAGGCTTCTCCACAGAATTTTTAAACAAGATTTTTAAAACTAGCTTAGAGACCATTATTTCTCTTTTGTAATTCTCACTTGAAATCAGCAGCAACATCCTTCACTTGCACAAGCGACCACCTGAGCCTTTCGAAAATAAATCTTTCATGTATGGCACCACTGTCATCTTCATTGTCAGAACGACACATGCTTTCGGTGATGAAATAGCAGGCAACATACATCAGTGTTAGAAAGCTGCTTCATATTCCACAAGTCCTTGGATGAAGTCCTAAAGGCTCCTCATGGACTTGAGCCCCAAGCCTTTTGAAAATAAATCTTTCATGTATGGCACCACTGTCACCTTCATTGTCCTAATGACACATGCTTTTAGTGATGGAATAGCAGGCAGCATACATCAGTGTTAGAAAGCTGCTTTGTATCCCACAAGTCCCTTGTAATGTCCCCTTTCTCTCGCCACAGGCCTGAGGGCCAGTACGGGTCCTAACCCTAGTCATGCCCAAGCGGTTACAGACACTATGAGCTACTGGGTATGAATATCTAGTCCAGTTATTATTTTCCATTGACAGGGTTATAAAGTACTTTCGAAGGAACTAGATGTTATTTTATGTCGTTAGGAGGAGCCACTTAACTCCTAATGTTCTAATTTTGCGTTGGGGTCACCTTTTTGGGCCATGGCGACTTGGGGGTTTTAGGGTTTCCTTGGCGTGGGAAAAGTTATAAAAGGAGAAGAGGGGTGAAAGGAAATTCATTCATGCATACACTTATATTTCTTTTCATGTGCAACTGTTGTTTGCAATTATTTAGCTTGTGGAGTAAGATCCCACGGGAACCCTAGCTTCGGTGGTGAGAGATCCATCCCTAGCTAGCAGGACATTCTTCGGTAGTGAGAGATCTGCCCTAGCTTGTTATTTGGTGCTGTTTTTAGGGCTGATTCACATAGATAATTTCAGGGTTTTCAGAGATAGGGTTTTGAGGGTTTTTGTGAGTTTTTGTGGAGATAATCAGTTGGTTTTCGGATCAGACTTACGGCAGCAATAAAGGAAGGATTTGGCATCATTTTCAGAGGATTTCACAAGGGTTTTGGCCATCTACCAAAAAGGGCGACTTGTTTGGGAGATTGCAGCCCTATTTTGGAGGGTTTCCAGTTGGTCATTTTCAGATCTGAAGGTTGGAAAATCATCTTCTATATTTGTATATGTTATTTCCCAGGTTTCATAATTTTTGCACTTGTATTCGGGAAGATATGAATTTTAGAAGTTTTCTAGCTGTTTAGGGCACGCTGTAATTTTCTGGCAGCATTATATTGACTGAAAAATTCCAAAAATATTTTCCTTGTGTTCTTTATATTATTATCTAGCTCTCTTTAAATTTTCAAGTGATTTGAGCGGATATTTTGAGAGTTATTCATATTTTACTGTTCACTGCCCTAGCTGTAATTTTCTGCAAAAAAAACCAGATTTCTGTTTGGCTGTGTTTTGTCTATCTTTTGCATATTTTACAGTGGTATCCTATAAGGGATATTTCATCCCTTGATCGAGTCCTAAAGGCTCCTCATGGACTTGAGCAAGGCATTGATGAGTCTAAAGCACTGAGGCCGAAGAGCCTGATGGCATGCATGTTTCTGTTATAGTCTGTTGTGATGTCGTGGATGACATCTTGGTGCCCAGATTTGACCTTCTGACTTGATGTTTGCATCATTGCTGGATCCGTGATTGCTCACTCGATCAATTCAGTAAATGCTTTGTTGGAGAGCACGGGCGTAATAACATATTAGATGCGTCTTACAATGCAAAGCTGCATGCAGAAGTAAAATGCAACTAAAACACAACAGAAGGTTGTTATATTGTTTAACTCTATTATTGATGTTGATAGGCATCCTACAATGATACCATGGAGTGGAGTGGAGGAGTTTGATGTCGTGCCCGTGAAAGAAAAACAGGGCCCACTCAACTTTAAGATTTGTTATTTTAGCCACATTATATCATATATACACTTTAATTTGTAAAAGTGTCAATAGTAAGTTTAATTTAACCATGACATTTTCATAAGGGCCTTCTTTCTTGCTGCACTTTTTAATGAATATATTAAATTTACTATTTTAGGTTTTTCAGTAAAATACACATGCGTGAATTTGGTTTGATTTGTGTATAAAATGGGTATTATCTATTAAAGTTTTTTTTTTCCCAAGCGCAAAAACTTTAATAAAATAGGTACTATCTATTGTCACCTATGTAAACGCATGTTCCCATGCCCCACAATTTGTATTATATTTATTTACTTTTGATAACTCTCAGCATATTTTACATATATTTATCTAATATAGGTATGCTAGTAAAGTTTTAAATGTATATAAATTTAGGGCGAAGTGTGTAAATCTAATTAAGATTTTAAATTTTATTGAAATTGAAAAACATTATAATTTATTTTTATTTTCCTAAATTGACTTGGAATTAAATTAATGCCATAACTTCTAAATAAACCAAATCGTATCACAAGTTGAAAACTTTGCTGGTAGTCTGTCATGCTACATAGCTTAGTCATCACATTTGAATTCCCGTTCGAATTTGTGGAGTGTAAAATTCATATGAAATTCATTGCTAAAATAATAGAGATAAAATTTGTGATTAAATTTGACTAAGAGAACTACACTTGTAATTTCACATTTCATATAAGTAAACATGTCAAAACATTTTTTTGACAAGTAGCTATCATAAATTGATTGAAAAACATGTTGAACAACAATATTTAAAATGCTTTCAAAAAAGGATAGGTCAGATACTTGAATTTTCCTTTGGGATAAGGCTCATCAACTTGTTACACGAAAAAAATCTAGATCATCAAGAGCACCTGGCTCAATTTCATCACCATTAACATCATCAACATCATTAATTTCATCCTCAAGCTCATCAAAAACAAAATCAAGATCATCTTTATCAGAGGAGTTTTCTAGAAAATGTTGAAGTTCTTCTTCTTTGAAGCACATGCATCTTTTGTCACTTTTCTCATGGTTTATCACAAATTGCTGCAAATATGACCAAGATCCCCCAACTTTTCTGATAACAACCTATTCCTTTTCTTTAAGTGAACATGCTCCAGTGCCTCTCACAAGTTGATGCACTTACTCTTTGAGTCAAGACACAAACTGTAAAATGTTGTAGTTCAAGAGTATTTGTTCCATAGAATTACCACCATTCATCTCCATCCATGTCCTCTTTGTCATCTATAATTGTTTGGGTTCCAAATAACTCATCTCCTCTCCTAAATTCCTTGAGTCGCTCTCTTGTTTTCTTTGCAATATCTCTATCAAGAACTATGTAATATCCCCTTCCCAATCGAAGACCCTTAGCCCATTTTGTCTCCCTGACGGCTAAGGAATAAACTTAAGGGGGACTTAAGTTATAATAATTTATTACAAAGTGCAAATACAAAAAAAATAAAAGAAATATTATAAAACACTTACAATAAAATATTATTAACTTAATGATAAATTAAAAATAGAAAAAAAGGAAAAACATTTGGAAATGTTTTATTTATTCAAGGGAAAATGCAACCTCCCTAGGAGATAAAAACGAGTGGGGAAAGCATTAAATGAGGAGGAAAATTTTGATTGGGTGTTGAGGGAGGTTAGTTGGCTCATCTTCTCTATATAAGAAAGTCGACTTACTTGGAGAGGCATCACTTGTTTATTCTCTAATTTCAAAATTGTATGTTAAGAATTTTGCTTGCATCTTCACTCTTGAGGTGAAAACCCTCCAAGAGATTTAGAGGACAAAAACCCTTCCTCTAGTTGAGAGAATTCTGCACCCTGTAGTTTCCATTGAGAATCATTGATTGCAAAATATATTTTAGTGTTTTCCAGGAGTTAGAAGACAATAAAGTTGTAGATTTTTATCAAGGGTTTGAAACTATTATTTTATATGCCCTTTTTCCAGGTGGAATGACCACCTAAGGAGCTGATCTAGGTTGTTTAGGGGCTGTTTTGGAACTGTTTTCAGTTGCAGATTATCTTGTTGATTTTTATAAATTAGAATATCCATTTTCAGAATTTTTAGAGCTGAGAAAGTGCCATTTACAGTTGTGTTTGAAGGCAGCTTGTCAGCATATTTTATAAAATAATTTCAGCATGCTTTGGAGCTCAAATTTGATATTTTATTTGTAAATTTACTGATTTGTTTGGGCTAAATATTCCGTGGGTTTGTGACATATTTGATGCATTTTCATTCCTAACCCTAGTTGCATTTTCCTTATTTAATTCAGATTTGCATATTATCTTTGATATAATGTCTATAAATTGCATCTTGTGGATGAGATTTTCCTAAAATCCATTTGGGGATTAAAATTGTCCTTTGGGGACATTACAGTGGTATCAGAGTAGTGTATCCTCCTATTCTGTGAGGAAAATCAGATCTGAATGCAAGAAAGAAAAAATGAAGTGGACTCGAGTTCTATTTTTTGATGACATTAATGAAATATTTGCTAGAGCGTGGTCGAAGACATTTGACACATTTTTGTGTTGTCATCCTATGTGTCAGGATGATGCCCTCTTGCTCATCTCTAGATACATGGATGGAGTAGCACATAAATGGTGGGACCAAATGTTGAAGGCCCAAGGGGTTGAATCCTTTGCTTCACTTGCAGATTTCTCACAAAGGTTTCTAGAAATATTTGATGTACAGGATGGCAAGGGTAAGCAAGGAAATGAAGCCATGGAGTCTACACCCATGAAAGAAGATAAATCAGATCCACGGCCAAGTGAAGAAGAAGAAGCTTCTAGAGAAAAAGGTATGACTTCAATTGAACAAAATATTTGTAGAGAAGGCAAAGAGGAATGCAAAATTGAATAGGATGTTTTAGTCCAAAAGCAGCAAACAACTCTTTTTGGGCAGCCAAAGGCTTCTTCAATTAATGGGCAACAAAGTATGAGGAATGGTATTCCTCAAATTGTGGCAGCCAAGAGCATGGAAGGATCAATCCAAGAAGAACACATTACATAGGATAAGGATGACAAAGAAAGGAGCATGTCATCGTAGCAATTGTTTCATGAAATAATTCAGCCCATTGTTGATCATGTTTTTGAGACATCACAAGGTATGGGACAAATGAGATAATGTCATATATATTATTGCATATTCAAATTTGTTTTGAGAAAAATGATGAACTAGAAGATGCAATCTACAATATGAATTATGTGATACCTTGGATGCAACCTTTTTTATATGAGCATCTTGTGAGTGATAAATGGTGGCAAGTTTTAGCCCACTTGACAGGTACAGGGGCTAGGCTTGTGAATCACTTCAACATGTTTTGTTTATTGTGCATGACACTTAGACAAAAGAGTTTGTAATTGCTTGAAGGAAAACAATTTTGGGAAGGGAGGATTGTAATATCCCCTTCCTGGTCGAAGACCCTTAGCCCATTTTGTCTCCCCGACGGCTAAAGAATAAACTTTAGGGGGATTTAAGTTATAATAATTTATTATAAAGTGCAAATACAAAAAAAAAGAAATATTATAAAGATAAGTTAAGATAAGATAAGATAATCATATTAATGTCCAACGAATGACCAAAAAAGTAGGTCAATGGGACTGTACATTACAATGCCGAAAGAACCAGTAGGGAGACCTGAAAGGGTCATTCGAACAACAAGAGAGGAGAAAAGAGAAAGGAAAAAAGAAGCAAGGGCCACAATGGCCACAAGAGTGCAGATGGATGGAACCGAAGAAGAGGGGTGGAAAAGCCCCATCTTTGACACTATCACCTAACATCCGAAGGGGACTGGAAGTAGCTAGCGATATACTCGTGTCCTGTACCTGAAACTGTGGAGAGTCTGGGATGTCGGTGTATGGGGAAAGGATGAGCAAGACGAGCCCACCGTATCCTCCTGGTTGACTGTGATCCGTGGGGAGGGCCCCTAACCGAGTGTGATCATGAAAGCCTATGGACTAGGAGGTGGCATCCCAGATCCTGATGGATCTGGTCTGGGAATCCGTATTGGTGTCAAGATGCCACTTGGTGCCCTTCTCCCATGGGAGCACCGTAAAGAAAGATGTGATCTGTCGAGTAACAACCTGTCTGGGAGGATACTGAAGGGTTTCATTCCGAAGCTTGAGAACTTCTTGTAGGTAGAGAGCAAGACACCATTGATCACAATACTTGAAGAAAGCCGCAAATGACGGATGCTCCTGGAATAGGCAATGGAATCTCCCTCTAATGTCATAGTAGATGGGGCACCTGAAAATGAAGTGTTCCTCTGTTTCGACCTCTTGGAGAGAGAAAAGTTGGCAAATCCTCTTCTAGTGGTCCAACTGGCGGTCCTCCACACGAAGTCTATAAGAGCCCACTCTGAACTAGCCTAGGGATATGTCGAGTGCCTACAACCAGTGTTGAGAGATATTTGTAGGTTGACTAATAAGCCCATCATTGACCTCAAGGAAATGTGCAACATAGAAAGCCATCTTAGGACGTAATCCACTCATAGGGCTGATCCAAGTGTGCCGGATGAACTGCCTATAAATGTCGTCTCTGATAATTTTGTGTAGATCATGCTTACTTGGTAGGAGATGGTGGGAGCTTCTAGGGAGTATCTGTAGGGTGGGAAGCGGTCCATCTGAATCCTGAAAGAGCCAAGAAGACGTGAGACTTTGGTGTACTAGCAACGGGAATGACCATTGTAGTTAGAAAGAGCAAAAACTTCAGAGGAACAGTAGGCGAGGTAGAGATACCTATCCCTGCCTACCGAATAATTTAAAAGTCCCCGGATGTGATGCAAAAGTGAAACAAGGCCAACTGTAGTCTCTAGTCTAAAAGGGCGAGCCCCAAACTCAACAAATAGGATATTGCGTGGAACTGTCTCTTTGCACCTGATGATGCGTCTGAGCATGACGATCTGGACTCGTTCAAAAGTAGCCCAATCAGAATTAAGCAAGGATGGCCCCAAACCTCGGAGCCATAGAGAACTGTGGGCCACACAAGGGAATCCGAGAGAGACATCTTCGACAGGATGTCCTGGAAGTGGTGGCGGAAGCATTGTCTCTCCAAGATTGCCATAGAGCCACACCCCTTGTTGACGCGAGGCTACCACTAAGAGCAGGCCGAAGATTGAAACGGGGCCCGGTAAATAAAACTCCTAGGTAAGTGAAGGAGTTGGTGATCTCAATCTCTTTCCCTCCATTGAAGAAATGGAAGTTAGACTTCTTCAACCCATTGAAGATTGTGATCTTGGTTTTACAAAGGCTAACTGTCAGCTGTCTATGGTCACAAAAGAAGGCTAAGGCGTCCAGCTGTCTCTAAAGCCCCTCCGCGAAAGAGGCAAGGATGACTCCATCATCGCCGAAAAGGAGAATGTAGATCAACACCTGGTGAAGAAGGCAACCATTCCGCTCCTGGATATGGTCCCTTTGAAATTCCTCTAATTCATCAATATAAATACCAAACAAGGTAGGCGAGAGGCGACAACACTATTTAACATCGATGGTACTCTTGATGAAATCAGAAAAACTGGCAGTAGTGTGAAGGCAGCCCAAAACCTCCTCATACAGGCGTACTTATAATAAATATTATGAACTTAATGATAAATTAAAAATAGAAAAAAGGGGAAAACATTTGGAAATGTTTTATTTATTCAAGGGAAAATGCGACCTCCCTAGGAGATAAAAACAAGTGGGGAAAGCATTAAATGAGGAGGAAAATTTTGATTGGGTTTTGAGGGAGGTTAGTTGGCCCATCTTCTCTATATAAGCAAGTCGACTTGCTTGAGGAGAGGCATCGCTTGTTTATTCTCAAATTTCAGATTTGTATGTTGAGCATTTTGCTTGCATCTTCACTCTCGAGGACGAAAACCCTCCAAGAGATCTAGAGGACAAAAACCCTTCCTCTAGTTGAGAGGATTCTCCAGCCTGGATTTTCCATTGAGAATTATTGGTTGCGGAATATATTTTAGTATTATCCAGCAGTTAGAAGACAATAAAGTTGCAGATTTTTATCAATGCTTTGACGAGAAAAATTACTATTATTTTCTATGCCCTTTTTCTAGGTGGAGCGAACACCTAAGGAGCTGATCTAGGTTGTTTAGGGACTGTTTTAGAACTGTTTTCAGTTGCAGATTATCCTGCTGATTTTTATAAATCAGAATATTCATTTTCAAAATTTTTAGAGCTGAGGAAATGCCATCTACAGTTGTGTTTGAGGGTAGCCTATCTGCATATTTTATAAAATAATTTCAGCATGTTTTGGAGTTCAAATTCGGTATTTTCTTCATGATTCCGTCTTTGTAAAATCTACTGATTTGTTTGCAATAAAGATTCAATGGGGTTGTGACATATTTGATGCATTTTCATTCCTGGCCCTAGTCGCATTTTCCTTATTTAATTCAGATCTGCATATTATCCTTTGATATAATTTCTATAAATTGCATCTTGTGGATGGTATTTGCCTAAAATCCATTTGGGGATAAAAAGTGTCCTTTTGGGGACATTACAAACTAGTTTTTCAATTGTTGCATAAATACTACTCATAATTTCATGATTGCTTTTTATTTCTATGTGAAACAATGTTGGCTCCAAATAACATGCTGCTATATGCGAATTGGTATGGATCATCCTCCATTTTCCATCACAAATATTCCATGTCTCATTGTATTCCGCTTCCACATTATTGAAAGCATTCTGAATAGCTTCTTTACTATGGTCCATACCCTTATAAACTGTGCCACCAATACAAAAGATGTCAACATTAACCATATAAAGCAAATGAACCATGGGTGTGCACATTTTTAGAACCTTCACAACATTTTCCCAAAAGATAGAGTTGAGAATGATTTACTCCACATGCTTACCATTATAACCTTTTGCAAGCACAAGTTTTTCCTACTTTGCTATAAATCACAGATCGGAGAGCTCCTTTCTCTTCAACAATTTTTTGCAAAGTGATATAGAAAGGGGCAAGTTTCGTGTCATACAACTTTAACAACTCCTTGGCTGCATGCTTCCTATATGTACTCAATGTGAGGAGATGTTTTTTTATGAAATTGACAATTTTTGTTCCTCTATGCACTACCTCATGTACCTAAGGAAATTTGGCTAAGACATGGAATAGTAAATCAATGCAATGTGCTGCACAAGGGCCCCAATAAATATATGGTTACTTTTCTGTTCTCAAGTTTCCAGCCTCCACACAAATGCTAGCATTGTTGGTAACAACTTGGACGACATTTCTACACCAACTTTGAGAATGGCTTCATCTAAAATGTTGAAGATATACTAAGAAGTTTTTATATGTTCCATGGTGTTAATCACCTTCAATAATATAACATCTTTGGGGCAAGAGATCAACACATTGATTAATGGCCTTTGGCATATATGCGACCAACCATCACTCAAGATGGTGCAACTTGGTGACCTTTTAGAGTTTGTAATCTCTGCCAATTTTACAGCGACCCTATCTTTTGATTTATTCAAAAGTGATCATCCTTAGAGCTTCCAAACTGGGGGTTGTGTATCTTTTGCCAAATGAAATTGATTGTTGAACAAAATTTATAAAACGAAGACTCATGGTGACATTAAATGGAAGAAAATTCATAAAAGAAATCACCCTCTGCATCAACCATGTTTTTGTACCCCAGTTCTCCAAAGGCTGTTTAGTGTTGCTGTCCCACTTTTTTGTGGCAGTACTGTGCTTGTGGACATGTCGGAGGAGTAAGATGTGTGGGGTATCTTGGACCTACAAAGTTCATCTTGGACTTGAAGCACTTTTTTGTGCCCTTTTCTGATTTAGTGCTAATGAATTCTTATAGTCCCCAATGCTACTTTTATTACAGGGGTGACATTTGGACATGCTTCAACACCACCTCCTTGACCCCCTTATATCCCAAGAAGGTGGTCCATCACCCTTGTTAATATCCCTTGTAAAATGGTGCTAGCATAAAGTGCATATGATGTTATTCATTTGTCCCTTGTGGTTTATATATTCCTAGCCTTCCGCACTTGATTTTAGAGGTGCCATACTACATATTGATGTTCTGCATTTTGGAAATATAAAAATAAATTAAATTATAAAGTTTAATAAAATAAAGTTAAACAAAAATAATATGAACACTATTTTGATATTAAAATAAAAACAAATATTATTTTAACAAATAAGTATTAAATATTAAAATAAAAATACATTATATGGAAAGTTAAAAATGAACATTGTTTTGATATTAAATCCATAAAAAATTACAGGCTAACTACCATTTAAAAAATAAAATAATAAAATGAAAAATTGAAGATTATTATGATACCGATTATTTAAAAGATATGAAAGTATACAAATCTGAAAAAAATTAAATTTTTTATGAGATCATTAAAAATGAGCAAATAACAAGTCTAGTTTAAAATTTATGAAATTCTTCAAAAATAATCTAATATCAAAGCATCTAGTTTAACTTCTAAGACGCATTTGTGGGAAAAGCCACAGCCTTTAAGATAATCAACCCCACAACTGATGTTTATAAATTAATATATTTATAAAAAGTAAACATTTCAATTTTAGTAAACTATATATATTTTTAAATAAAATTCAACAGTTGAAACCTGAGTTACCTGGTGGCTGGTAGGCTGTTGGCGACAACTTAGGTTGACGCTGAATTTGGGGCAGGAAGAAACAGGGCGACAAATTGGCTTCAGGCAAAACTTCTTTGTACACCATCAAACTTGATAGCCTATTGGTTTCTTCAGCCCTACACTGCTACAAACTGCAAAGTCTAGGGCTTTCAAACTGTCACAAGATGGCCATTCTAGGGCTTCCAATCTATCACATGGCAACAGTGTTACGCGGGGACCCCCACCCCCATCCCCAAGCCGTCCCAAACGTCCAAGTTGTTTTGGGTTCTTGGGGACGGGGACGAAACATCCCGCCATGCCCCACTCAATTTGAAAATACAAGGGAACGTCTTGGGGACGTTTCCTAAGTTTAGGGAACACACTTGAGACATCTCGGGTGCTTCACTAAGAAGGGGACGACGTAGGGGACGTCGTGACATCCCCGGTATGGTCGAGGGATGTCCTGGTGTCCCCTATGGTCCAACATGTTTCCATTTCAAAAAAATACTCGTTATAAAAACATAAAAAATTCAACCTATTTTCAAATAAATTCCAGGTTCCAATTCCATGTCAAATACATTTTGTTTTCAAAAAGCATGTCAAAGACTTGTTATCGGTTGCATTTGGACCTGTCTTCTACTCATGGCTGCATCGCACATTGCAAGAGGGTTTTATTCCCACACTTATCATGTATATTCTACTTCCTCAAAATTCACAATATTTTATTTTGCCATCTTGCTGACTATTCCTTTCCAACCACGCAGCAGTTCCAACGGGTAAATCTTACATCCAAGATTCGTGACATCAAAGTCTTGTGTTGTTTTACATTATTTAGAATCTATTGTCTTGGATTAGTAAGCTACTGCTAAGTGTATTAAGAGCTATTCACTTGTACAAAGACGCTCACACAGGTATCTGGCTAGACTACTAATGGGAGATAAATATAATAATACCCCGATGAAATTCTGTAGATACTCAGACCTTGAATATTAATCACAATTTGTATATATCTCCATTGCATATGCGTCTTAATGGAAAGTACTTGTTGAGAATAATTAGTGACTTAATGTCAATGACTCTATATGAAATATGAAAATTAAATATAGCATTTTGGCTTATGTGATAAATAATTGGATTAATGGTTTTGACTTCTAGGCTTTCAGCTTTAAGTCTTAGTTTATTCATGTTATATTTGTAATATATATAAATTTTATATATTAATTTGATTAGCTGTCCCCAAAATTTAGATTTTTTTTGCCGTCATGGAAATCCTGCCCCTATGTCCCGCCATCCTAGTGCTCCCAGAGTCTCTAGTAACTATACACGGCAGCCATAGTAGGACTTTCAAATTGTCACGCGACAACCATTCTAGTGCTTTCAAATTGTCACACATCGGCCATGAATGTGGAGCTTTAGGGCTTAAAACTTAGCAGAGGTCACATGTTAGAATCACATATGAAAAACTCTACACGCTACAAACTCTCACAGAAAACTAGAACTGGAAAATTCGTGAATTGAAACCGGGAAGAGGCAGATTTGCGGCTACTTTATAGCTGAATGGATACAACGAATTGAGTCAAGGCACTTTATAGACGATGGGATAAACCCTAAAATGATTTAATACAAATTTAAACGAACGTAACAAAATTTTAAATGAGTATATGCCATTAGAATTTGTGATTCAGCCCATAGAATAAATTCACAAATTTAGGGCAATTTTTTGATTTGGGTACAAATTTGACAAATGTTGAATTTTCTAGTTGAAATTCATCCAAATGTGGTGATTAAGCTACATAGCAAGTCAAATTCATTTCAGAAAACTATTTTGGCCTTTGATTTCATGTTTACATAAATTAAAATCTTTTATAAATTTTATTGTGTAAAAATCATGGCTATAAGTTCCCCAAAAATCTTGCTTCCAGATTTGCAACTTTTGAGGAGGAATAACTACTCTTTTGAGAAGACCAAAGTCTGGAAATGATGGAAGCTCCTGTTTGAAGACTTATGGCTAGTTGTTGAAGGCACCATCACCATACATGCTACAAATGTTGATCAATAGTGGAAGTTTGACAAGCATGAAACTTCAAAAAGGAAAATTGATCATTATGTTCGGTGTGTCAGATTCCAACCTCTTATCTAAGATTCTACAATTGCCAAAGATGTTTGGGACAAATTGAGCTCTATGTATGAGGAAAAGAATGGAAAACAAGATTCCACATCTTTAAAGGCAGTTTCGCTTCCTAAATATGAAAATCAACGAAAAAGTTGAATCCTTCTTCAGGAACGGGTTGCCAAGTTGCGGGCATCGCTACAAGTATTAGGTGAAAAGGTCTAAACGATTCTCTTGTACCATTGTCTTGAGAGCACTGCCATTTGCATTCAAAGTTTTTGTGACTTCGCCGAATGTCTTCTATTAGAAATCCACGTTCGATCAACTGGTGAATATGCTTTAACAAGAAGAGTCAATTCATAAAGAGCACAATGAGGATGATCATGCCTTGGTCACAACTAGAAGGGCAAGAAGCCACATGAAGCATGGCAATAGATTCCCCAAGCAAGGAGTTCAAAAACAATAAGAGATAACTTGTTAATTTGTGGAAATAATGGTCACATGCTAATTGACTACGAAATTACACAGCTGAATCCCGTCATCTATCACATAATTTGATGCACTACGGAAAACACCACCAAGTCCGAATAAGTATACTTAATGGCATTGTAATATTCTCTCAGATTACAAAAATCTCAAGATGTAGCATTTTTCGATGTTGCCCACACTCATGATGAGATTCCCCATCCAAGTTCAATATGGTTGTGGACTTAGGTCCTACAAGGCACATGATTGGATGAAAGGATTGGTTCATCAATTTGAACTATACCTCTCATGATACCACCTCCAACATTTAAGGTCTAGGTGTTGTATCCTTGCACTTGGCACACATTCGTGTGAGCTTACCAAAGTTCTTTATGTTTTGGGTCATACGAAGAACCTATTGTCCATTAGTCAATTGTTGGATCACAACCTTAAGGTTGAATTTGACAATAAAGATGATGAGAAGGTGTGTCTCATTCGAAACAAATCTAGGTGTTTGGTGATTTTTGCACGGGCTTATGGAATCAACAAAATGTTTGAACTTGACATTGTCCATTCATGACCATGGTTCAAAAAATCGTACTTGGCAATTAATTGGCAGCCCAAAATTTGACTCATGTTGGCTAGATTTTCTGTATAGCACAAAACCTAGGCAGTCATGAGATAAATCTCCCTCATTTATCGGTGAGGCTCCCGTGTCAGATTTGTCAATTAAAGTATGCTAATATCTATATGGGGTTTTACTTTAACTACTCAGTTCATGAATCATAACTGAACAGTTCTGCAGCAAGTAAGCAACTGTTTAAAAAAAAGAAATATTTATAGAAGAAAGGAAAGGGAATTATATAAACACAGAGAAGAAATGGGGAAGATGTGCATCCCAATCAATAGATAACAGAGTTGATTGCATGCACATAGAAGAAACCAATAGATATAAACACAAAATTCTAAGCAAAGGTAGCTCTAGATCTAGATCTAAAATAACACAAAGTCTATTAAAAGATCTAAGATAAAAGGCAAGAAACACAATACACCGTGACACAAAGTTCTCCGGAAATCTGCTCCTGTATATTCTTTTGCTTCAAGTGGCTCTCAAGGGTTTCAGCACAAAGTCTGGAACACAAGGTTGCTGCTTACAAATTCTCCTCCTTAACCCGAAGGTTCTTCTCCTACTTATAAAATGTAGGAGGGAAAGTACAAATGGGAAACTCAACTGAACTAAAACACAAACAACAAGTAAAGATGACATTTGGCAATCATCCTCCACTAACTTCTCCTTAAGTGACACATGTATCACTTAACTAATAGAATTGTTCCACATGACTTTAAGTAATGGTTTCAAAACCAATAACTTTGAAGTCTTACAATTTCATCCGGGAACGTGGAAAATAGAAGAAGTCAAGCCAGCTGTAACATTTATGTCTTCTTTTTGTTCTGATATTGGATATACTTGTCGAACATGTGATTCAACATCTTCCCATCTGTTTTAGCCACTGCTTCCTTCTCTGTCTTGAACTGCAACAATCCTTCATTCAACACCTTGATGCACGCTTCCACATCTTCCAAGCTCGGCCCGAACCTCGCAATATCTGCCTGCAGTGTCACCAGTCTGCTAATGGAATTCATCGTGAAAGGTTTAGTAGTTCTATCAATTCTCTTTTGTACCATCAGAAGAGACCCTTCCAGGGAATTAGGCACTTTGGTTGGAACGATCCGTACGTATGAAGTAACATCTCCGACCACTTCCTTCTCAGTGAAAGAAATAATACTGTCTGGTAAGGACGATGTCTTACTCTCAAGTGCTTGCATCCTCTTTAGCAAAACTCTGCAGATCTCCAAACGGAAAGATACTGCAAACTCCAGCTGTTTCCCCTTCTCAACTGATCCGTCCTGGTACAATCTGCTCTGCAACCAATACATCTCCCGGCAACTTGTTGATTTCGGCCAAAGTACTCAGGTTACTCTCAGCAACTGTGTTCATATCTACTATGCTCGTCACCAGTTGCTTCAGCTGATTTGCTGCATTATTCATAACCTTCAGGTGGGCTGACACCTCTCCAAGTTGTACAGAAGCTTGACGAATAATCAGGTTCTTCCATTCGTCAATAGTTTTCACCTGATTGCTTGCATCCTCCATCTCCTGTATAAGATGATCACTCACCTGCTCTGAAATGGGCTGAATGGAAGGTTTAACAACCTTGGCTATGATCTCGCACAATTGAGATACTTGCTTCTGAAGCTCGTCTTTCTCCGCTTTTTCTCTGTCAAGCCTAAGGAATAAAGCATCTATCAATGTTTGTGTATCCTGCTTCAATCCTTCTGTGGTGGCTTGGCCGAGGGGTACTCTGGTTACTGTTACATCTTCTGCCATGAGCTCATCCTCCTTCTGTCCTTCCGCCGGAACTGACATCTCAGCAAACTTCTGCCCCGACTCTTCGATGATCAACCTTGAAGTTACCCTAGCGACCTTAGGTCTTCTGTCTTTCCCGCCTAGACTCTGGAGTAGCTGCAAGTCGTGCTCCTCCAAGTTCATTTCTACTCTAGCTTCTGGAACCAACTGCGAAGCCAACCATTCTGAGAAGTTACTTCTCGGAGAATGAGAAGTCAATGAGTGCACTACTATCTCCCGCTCTGTTTCCTCTCCATCAGAAAGTGCTACAGTGTTATGGCTGCCATCTTCTGAATCATCCAAGGACAAAGCTCTTTTGAACTCCGCCATCTGCAGCTTCAACGTCTCTTCTGGAACAGGTGCTGAACGGAGTGGTTGAGGAGAGAAGATGAATGTCATCGGATTCAGTGGAGGCATGGAAGTGTCCTGCTGAGGTGCAACAGTCGGTGAAGTATTGGATGTTAGAGAAGCCGGAACTAAAGTCATGGCCATGGAAGTGATCTTCTCCTTTGATTGAGATCTTCTGTGCACTTTCAACTTCTCGGACCTTCTGCTGCTTTCTCCTCCGTGCTTCCTCTTGAGGGAATCTCCTGCGCCGAAGTTGCCGGTGACTTGATTCATCAATGCTTCATCAAGGCAGTATCCCTTTGTCAGCAACCAGTTTGAAGTATTCACCAAAACAACGCTAGACCTTTCCTCAATTGTATGACAGCCCCTACGTTATCCTGAAGTACGGCTCTATCTCCTCCCATTTGATGGTAAGTGTCAAGTAACACATTCCCATCATCTTTAAGATCCGCAGGTATCCGCGCTAGTCCGAAGTTGAACACTTGTTGTGCTGATAGTCTGCTGAAATCCCTCTTTCTAACCTCGTACTCACTTTTGCACTTCATCCAGAAATCCTCTAATGAAGGCACATGTGCGTACTCTTGGGAGATTGTCTTCCTGGCTACTCCAAATGGATCGAAGTTCAGCCGTGCAGGGAAGAACTCTTGCTCATACTCGGATAACATCTCCATTTCCATCCCTCGAGCTCTATGAATGCTCTGGCAGCTATAATGTCCCACAGTGATTGGGAAGAAGCCCGTAGACTTGTGCCGTTTCGACTTAAGGTCGTGTATCTCCACAAGTTGTCTGCTCAGC
Source organism: Taxus chinensis (assembly GCA_019776745.2). NCBI lineage: Eukaryota > Viridiplantae > Streptophyta > Pinopsida > Cupressales > Taxaceae > Taxus > Taxus chinensis. The sequence continues at coordinate 855,243,860 of CM034147.1, forward strand.
TCCATGGTGATCAATCTATCATTCGGATATCTGGGCAGCTTAACCGGTTCTCCAGAAAAGCCAGTAACCCTGAGGTATGTGAAATCTGCAAACGGAATGAATAGACTGCCAATTTTGGATACAGCTTCCCACGCTTCCTTGCTCACCCTGTTGGCCTTTAGGTCCTTGTCTAGCTTGCAAATGAATTCGTAAAAGAATTCATCATTGACTACTTTGAACTCTTTCTCGCATGCAGGTATAGTAAGCTGTGGGTAGCACTCGAAAATGGGATCCTTAGAAAGAACGCCACATCTATCCAGCTTGGAGAAGACGCCTTGTGAAGCTGCAACATACACCAAGTAGGAAGTCATTTTGAAGCTGAAAGTACGCTTCACGTTCCGGAGTTGCTCACCAATGTTGTCACTAATGATTTCCGACCAATTGATTATGGAATCAATCTTGTTGACTTCAATGGTCCTGATGAAAACATACATCCATGTACGGAAAGTGTGAGCATTCGCCTCGCCATTAATCCTGCATAACAATTTGACAATATCATCTACCTCCTGCACCAGATTGGACCGCGGAAGAGTTCTTGGGAACTTAGAAGGAGATTTGGGCTTCTTCATGTATCTACTGTTTATTATGTTCACGCAGTCAACTCTATGCTTCTCCCACCTGCTGTCGGCATCCTGAATGCTAATGGAAGTCACCACCTTTCGCGTCGGAATCTTCAAACAATAATTGATGAACTCTGTGTCCAACCGAATTATTGTTTTCCCTGTAGCATCTCGAACTGATTCGGATGAAGGATGGTAAGATCTAGCGCACTCCATAACAAACTCTGACAATTGAGCTGTGTATGGAAAGGCCGTAGTTCGAATAATTCCATTGCTTTTAACCGCACGCATGAGTGAAGTCTTTCCTATTCTGGATCTATCAATCAATTCAGAAAAAAGGTTCCGGACCTAGATTTGTCTCCTATGTCTGTAAATTTGGAAGTGATGCATGACTCCGTTGTGCTTTTTTTTTAGTCCTTTGCCATGGCTTTGTCTATCTTTGTCTGAACAATTCTTTTTCTTCTTATTTGGTCGGATTTCTTCAAAACTGGTGCAGATTTGGATAATTCTTCAAATTCGGAGGATATATTCAATGTATTGGACATTGATTAAAGCTCTTTTTCTTTTGTAAAGCACCTGTAATGAATTCCTACAATTAATTCAGACAAAGATGGCAACCGGAACATGAACAATGAATTTTAATCTTAAAAATCTGCACTATTCAAGCCTGCTGCCCCAAAAATTGATGTTTTATTTGCATGCAAAGTGAGCATGAATTTTTCCAACTTCACCTGAGCACCTGTATCACTTATGCAAACAATTATGCAAACACAAATCAACCTCCTTCAATGCATGCGCCAAAATTGGAAGCTTTTGGCATTAAATCCACCTTCTTCTGGGCAAAATCCTCTTCAATATGGGGCGCACTTTTTCTCTGGGCTGCACTTCTTCACTTGTGAATTAATTAATCCACCCTTATGGCAGCCCATGCTTATATAACCCTCATAATTCTATAATTAATAATTGCCTCTCCTATTCCTAGCAATTAATTAATTAAAAATCATGCTTTTCTCTTTAACCGGTGTGCTAAAATTGCATGTTTAAGGACAGCCATCCAATAAATTAAATTTAATCAATTTAATCATCCACTCTTCACTCCACTTAAGCTTCACAGTGTGCTTTAACCTTAGCCACTGAAAATAGAAATTAATATAATCATTTAATACTTTAAAAAGTATTATTTTCTTCTCAAAGGGGCGCACTTTTTCATGAAGGGGCTACCATTAAAAAAATTAATTTATTTAATTTTAGACAATCTATTTCCACCTTTTTTATTCCCCTTTGCTTTTGTTGACTTTCTTCCATGCTTGGGCGCCTTTTTTAGAAGAGAAATTAATTAATTTAATCACTTTAAAGGCTGCCCTCATCTCCCTAAAGGGGTCACACTTTTTGGCTAAAGAGAATTCTATTTTTAAAAACACACGACAATGAGAATTTTTACCCTGCAAGGCAGCCCCGAAAATCCCATTGTCACTTAAGTCATTTGACTTTCATAATGCGATTATTCACCCTGCAAGGCAGGTGATAAAATCCCATGATTCACTTAAGTGACTTTTCTTTTATTCACAATGGGAATTTTTACCCTGCAAGACAGGCAATAAATTCCCGCCTGCCTGCTGCCTCTAATTTTCCCACTGCAACTTAAGTGACTTTTCTATCATGGGAAAAAGTACCCTGCAAGGTAGATACAAAAATCCCACCTGCCCGCTGCTTCTAATTTTCCCATTATCCATTCTAATTCTTTGTTTTCCAAAAATGCGGCCAGCCCAGAAGAGGCTTTTTGGTGCGCGACTTCGTCTTTTCCCAGTGAATCGGACCTCCGATGGCGACATCCTTCTGGCACAACGTGCGTATATGATCCCCAGTTACTCCAGGCCAAGAATCAGGCCAAACCGGCAAAGGAATTGATCTAGAGAAATTTCATAGAAAACAAAACGGGAAAACACAAAAACACAAAAAGTTGCCAAAAGTCACAAATAAAGCCCAAAACTTATTCCTAGTTAAAACCCTTTTGGTATATAGGAATAATGATATGTTCGATCACAACAGGGTTAAATCGGAGCGCAAATTGCCTCAAACGGGCCTCAAAATAATTAAATACAAATTTCCCGAAGACAAATCCCGACGACAGAATATAACAATTTTGGGCATCTGGGTATTTGGCAAAAATGGCTAATATGGCTCTTTGGGAATATCTTGACGTAATACAAGAACTTTCAGGCAATAAAAACACAAAACAACCCATTATTTTAAAAGTACGAAATTTTTCCGGATAGGGTAGTCACAGATTTCAGGATGAAATCTGGGGATACCAACTCAAAAATCAGGAATCAACAATTTCTCTGCTATTTATTGACATTACTCGACAACTTTATTGCTACTGTAAAAAACATTTAAATTCATAAAATAAACTTAAATTAAATGCAAAATATTGTCAAATGACATGAAAAGTGATTTACAGAATGCCATAAGTATATTTTATATTAATTTTCGATTCACTGACATTTTTTGGTGATTTAGCCCTCCTATTTTTGGTAAGTAATGAGGAAATTACTTGCCAAAAATCAGCGATTAATCACTATAACAAAAATTCCAATTTTTCAAAAGATAAATCATTTTGATCTCCGATTTATGGCAATTTCTGAATCAAAGATCATGACAACCAAGTCTTGACAGCCAAGTCTTGACAGCCATGGTTGATGACTCTAACACACTATGACGTTGACGTTACAGTTATCTAAGCATTGGCTATTTGCTTGCAGTCAGTAGGCTTGACATGGTGAGAAGCCTTCCCTTTCTAAAGAAGATAAGTGATCTTTGTTCCAACTTTTTAACAAGAAACAAGCTCCTTTTGGTTTTCGTAATATTTGATCAACTGGTCTATTGGATCTAATGCACACCAATCTATGCGAAAACATGACCCCTAGCATAAGATACTTTCAACCCTTTGTTGACAATCACGCTTGGAGGATGTGGGTGTAATGTTTGAAGACCAAGAATGAAGCCTTCAAAATCTTTAGAGTTCAAAGCTCTTGTGGAATGAAAGTCTAGTCGTCGCATTCATGAATTCCACAAAGATCGAGGGGGGGTACACAAGTAATGAATTCTTTGCTTTTGTGAAAGAGCACAACATCAAACATCAATCAAACGGTCCTTACATGCCTCAACATAATGGTTTTGCAAAGATGCGAAACCATGCCATCATGGAAATGGTCTATAGTATGTTGAAGGATTCTTACTTGGACCGTTTGTATTGTACAAAGATTGTTTTCAAAATGGTTTACTTATTGAACCACACACCCACCGAAGTTCTCAATGGAATCACTATAGAGGAAGCATGGTTAGGGAATAAGCCTTCTATTTCCCATCTTCATATTTTTGGTTGCACAACATACATGCACTTTCGAAAGTAGAAGCAGATGAAGTTAGATGAGAAATCCTTGTAGTGTATCTTGTTTGAATACACCATTGAGTTGAAGGCCTACTGACTTATGGATCCCAACACCAAGAAGGTGTACATCATTAGATATGTTGCCTTTGATGAGAAGGGTGAGACCAACTCGCCTTCCACGCCATCACCTATTTCAAACATTTATCTTGTGATCCCTTTTGATGACGAGGATGGCGATGATGATGATGATGACAATGATAATGAGGGTGGTGGTGATGGTAATAGCCAGGTCCTCTAGCGCCAACACCCGCAAGCAATTCACACCAAATTCACCATTCATGATGCAAAGTTGGATGGAGTTTCAAACACATCAACTTTCGGGCCAAGAATTCAAAGCATGGCCCCTGATGAGGTGAACTTATCCCTCATAAGCATAGTTCATAATTTTGAACTTTCAATGGTTCCAGAAGCATTAGAGTCAAATCTTTGGAAAGACGCTATGGATACAAAGTACTAGGCATTGATGAAGAATGACACATGGAAACTTGTTGATCTTCCAAAAATAAAGACGGCCATTGGATGTAATTGGATTTTTCAGACGAAAAACAAGGAAGATGGAAGTTTAGACAAGTGTAAGATGAGACTTGTGGCGAAGGACTGCGCTTAGAAGGAAGGCTTAGACCACGAGGAGAGTTTTGCTCCCACAACCAAGATAAAGACTATTAGAATGGTCTTTGCTATGGATTTTTTTGGGTTGAAGGTCTGTCAAATGCATGTCAAAATCGCTTTCCTCAATGAAACTCAACCCGAGTGATCTGTCATACAACCTGAAAGATCGAGATAGATGGGCATCTTGTGCAACATGGATTCCATCTCAGTCCACATGATCCAAACCTTTACATTTAAGACTGATGGGGGGAAGTCGTGATTGTTATTGTGTATGTTGATGATTTGGTCATCACAGGTAGTTCAAAAAAACGATTGATGCAACAAAGAATGATCTTCAAGAAATCATTTGACATGAGCGGTCTCGGGCTTCTGTACTACCTTCTTTGTTTAAAGGTATGGAAAACAAGATATCACATCTTTATGTCTCAAATGAAATATGCTAAGACTTTGTTGGAGAAGTTTCAAATGATGGACTGTAAGCCCATATTAACGCCCATGGAGAAAAGACTGCAATTGTTTCAATCTGATCCATTTTCTTAGGTGAATGCTACTCTCTATTATCTACTGATTGGTAGCTTCATTTACCTAACTTAAACCAGGCCACATATCAACAATGTTGTTAGGCATCTTTCGCATTCAGGCAAGAACCAAAGCTATGTCCACTAGAAGAAAGCAAATCCGGTATTGAGGTATGTCTGTCGTACCATGGAGCATGACCTGAAATACAAGAAGAATAATCGTTCTTGAGTGGCTTAACCGATGTGGGCCATGCAAGATCCATTGATGATAGGAAATCCACATATGTATTTATTTTCCTCCTAGGATCTGGTCTGATTTCATGGGGAAGTAAGAAGCAAATCATAGTTTCTCAATCTTCCACCGAAGCAGATTACTGTGTAGTAGGTAGAGCTATTTGTGAAAGTGATATGGTTACATCATATACTAGCGGGATTAGGATTACCCCATAAAAAAGTAATGATCATGTACTACGCCAATTAGGGAGTTCTGTAAGTTGTTCATAATCCATAGTTCCCTTAGCACATGTAATACATTGAGGTTCAGTACTGCTTCATATGCAAGCATGTTTAACAACATGATATTTGGTTCCAGTTTTTCCCCACTTAAGATCACTGTGCAAATATCTTCACCAAATCATTTGAGTCTGTGAATTTCGAGGCATTTCGAAATTCTCTCTTTTGCACTCTTAAGAATGACGTATTAAACGGGGAATGTCAGATGAAATTATTGCATCATAATATAGTAGATATAAAATATTTACGTGGATAGGTTGTTAGAATATTTAAAATATTGTTAATATGATGATTCTTGTAGAATATTTTGTCACACTAAACGGAGGAAACATATGGTTATTTGAAAGTTGAAATCATCTGTTACACTAAAGAGTTATTCAAATATGTACTATTCTTTCAATGTCAATTGAATCAAGGAAGAAAATCAATTCTGATTCCTACAGAAAGTTGGTAGGAAGCATGCGTAGGAAATGCACAGGAAATGTTGTTAATCTTTTTAGTCTTTAGAGGCAGGTGAAATTCATTTGGTCTATGTGAAGCCAAATCACCAATGAGATGCATGATAATAATATTTATATAATATTAAGATTGTGTTTCAAGTGTTCCCTTGCCATCTAATACCAAATTCACTGACAACGTGTTACAAAAACCAATGAAATCTTCTTTCCAAAATATTTGTTGATCTGTAAACTCTGAAGTTTGAATTGCTTTGCTAGAAATTGCAGAACTACAACTCATTTCTACTTGAATTAAACTCAAATGACAGAATTGGAATGCAAATTTGTCCTAGAATTAGCATTTATTAGTTACTGGGGACATTGCAGTACTTGCACAAAATTAATGAAACCTTGCCTGAAACATCAAGAAAGAATTAATGGCATCAAAACTTAACACAATAATCTAATATGGAAACCTCAGTGTGCAGAGAACAATTAGATTCGTGCTTCTTCTTTATAGAATTATGGGAGTGCCCTATCATGCACTAAGTACTCCCAAAATACTGGGAATGGGAAGAGACACCAATTCCTGTTGTCAACATGACTGTTTGGATGATTTGTGTTTAACCACTGCTTAAAATAGGGAGAACCACCACTTTGTTGCAGAAGCATTGCTGACACACACACACACACAGGCACACAACTGCCCTTGACCTCTGTTACCAGGAAACGCCTAGGCCCCCCCCTGTTTCGTTTGCGAAACGGAAACTCCTTCGAAACGTCCTAGTCTCCCAGAGATAGGTATACATGATAATAATGTATTATTTCAATGAATACAAAATATTTTGAGTGTTTTATCAGTTATACTTATCTCTTATGGTGTATGGAGTACAATTTTAAAATGAGTACTATATATATATATATATATATTAATAATATATTGTACAAACGTTTCCCGTGACGTTTCGTATCCAAGGTTTTTTGAAAATTGCTGTTTCCGCGTTTCGTATCCGTTTCCGTTTCCATTTCCGTTTCCGTTTCCTGGCAACATAGCCCTTGACACATGTGCAACTGCTTCTTGGTTGCAAAATCGCCATTGACACATGCACAACTGCTCCATCACTTAAGCAACCTTCGCTAACACATACACTTCTGCCACTTTGCAGGAACTGGCGGTTTTTCCATGGTATAGAAAATATTGTGTTTGCAGGTCTGTTCTGGCTGATATCAGGTTGGTTATCAAGAATATTGATTTCTCATCCTTATGGATCATACTTCCCCTTTCTAGAAGGCTTTTGGCTCCACAAAATGTTAGTGGATTAGGAGATATGGGAAGAGTTCTTCCACTTTCTCCTTGAGTTACCACCTCGCTTTCCCTGGTGTCTTTCCTTTGATTCTGATCTGCCAAGACTCTTGTAGCCCTCTTCTAGTCGCTTTGAATTTTCTCTGTAACACAACATCCATCTTCAACTCTCCCTGTGCATCCAAGACAGTGTCTTCAATAGATGGTAGCAATTGCCCTTCATATTCTTGATTCAACATGAGTGGCTCATATAGTTGCAAGTTCCCACAAATTATTACTTTGTACGTCTTTGTGAATGAAGTCAAGCTTGAAAGCATTCTCTCCAACCTGCTTTAAGATGGCGAATGGGCCATATATTAGAAATTTGAGCTTCCTAGCTTGCCCTTGGATTTTCTCCTTGCTCAAGTAAAGGAACACCCTGTATGTTCTTGGCGCTTCCCGTCATGCCTAGTGAAATACATGGGTCAGGACTTCTCCAATTGTTCTTTCACCTTGAGATGGATTTGATAAATCCTCTCAATGAATTTTAGTGCTCGTCACCTTTGAATTTAGTTGTTCCCATTCTTGTTCTTTTAAGAAACATCAAATGGGTTAGTAGGTAAATAACTTAAAGTCGCTTTAAAATGTGACTTATTAATAGATGTATCAGTATGTACTAATCTATTGTAGGAATGTTGAATGTATGCCAATGTTTCTTTCTGTTATAGCCTCTTATCACCTGAACCAAGGTCATGTTGATAACTTTTGTTTTCCCATCAGTTTGAGGATGGAAGATTGTGCTTCTTTGTAGCTTGGTATCCATCCTGCTCTACAAGGCAGTCCAAAATTTCCCCAAAAAACTTGAATCCCTATCTGATACAATAGACTTGGGTAACACAAAATGCACCCAAACATTAGAAAAAAATATTTCAGCTGTTTCACACCGTTTTATTGTCTTCTTATGTGGAATTAAAAACACATCTTGCTGAATCTATCTACAACAACATATAAGTAGTCATGCCCATGCTTAGATGTAGGAAACTTGCCCACAAATTCAAAGTGATCCAATGATACTTTCCCATGGTCTAGTAGGCACATATAGAGGCATGTATAGTTCTTCTTTCCTAACTCTAGGCTTGCTTGTGTAATATTGTTTACATCATTTAATGAATTTTGAGACCTCTTCTCGTTTTTGGGTCAATACACATATCTTTGCAAATGAGCTATGCTCTCGCCAACATCTAAATGACTTGAAACTTTCGAAGTATGTGCTTCCCTCATCGATAGAAGTCTTTCTTCCTTTGGCACGCATAGTTTGTCCAACATGTATAGTAACCCATCCTTGAGGTAGAGATCAACTTTGTCTTCAACATCCATTTTCCTTGTCTTCAAAGGATAATATTTCTCCCCAAAATATGTATCTTGTGTATATATGCTTCTTCATAAGTATCTTTTGTGAAAGGCTCAAGATGTGAAAGTCCATAGTTAGCAAACTCGGTGAGTGCTCGCCAAAACCCAGCCAAAATGAATATTCGCCATGAAAACTCGCAGGGGGGATACTTGCGATATTCGCCAATATTCGGTGAGTATTCCCCCTATGAGTTTTCCGCATAAGAATTTTTCTAGTTTCTCCTTTGATCTGCAAAAGAATTTTTCGCATGTCCTTTTGGAAGTTTACTTTCCTAGATGTCAAAATAGAATACGTTAAAAACCACTAGGGAGTCAACTTTTCGGAAGACAAAATCGTGAAAACCGGCTATACTGTTGTACAGAGGCAAACACATATATTATCAAATTAAAAAAAGCATTTTGGTTGGCTATTATGTTCTCATTAGATATTTGTCATTTTAGCAAATATTTTTTCACTATGTTCCTTTTTAGGATTTCTATGATCACCATGAATGTTGTTTGTGTTTTGACCAATGTTTTAAAAATCAGAATCAAACTCGGAACCTGCTGAGGGTCGGACCAAAACTGAACCGGTTCAAATTTTATGAATCGGTTTACTAAAAAATACATAAAATTTTATATTTTTAATGAAAACAATATATTTGAAAGATTAAAAACCATGATTCCAACAATTACACGCGAAATATGCAAAGTTTTCTCTTATATATATGTAAGAAAGGTGTTTATAGCAAAATGGCACAAACTCCAAGTCCAATACACAAACATATATCATATATGAGATTCCGAAACAAAATACATAAACAATGAGACTCTAAATGGCCTCCATAGTCCGAGACTCCAAAAGAACAACATGCTATGATCATTGATACATTATAGATGCTACAAGCTACAAAACTCTAGAATAAACTAGATGACATCAATGATCAATCATCAAACTCTGCACCGCTGCTGAAAATGTTATCCTCAGGGTCATCCTCATCAATATCATCACCGGCCTCCGACTCTGATTTAGACCCATCCAAATCCTCAGGTACATCTGCAACAACTGTATTGGCACGGGTAGTAGCATGAGTGCGACTAGTGCCTACTATGTCTTGTGACAATGGCGGTGGTGCTACTAATGACTCATCATCCTGATCCAAACCCATACACCCCAAGTCATTGGGGTCAAACTCTGTTGGCTGACTCTCCTCTACCCAATCTGAGGTTGGATCTATATCATCCAAGACAATTGGATTTGTATTTGGTCTTCAATTCAGCAACTGGTTGCACCTTAGCCGAAGGTTGTACTGCACAAAGACACGATCATTCAACCGTTGTTCCAAATGGTTTCTCTTCTTCATGTGAATCCGCTCAAAGACGGACTAGTTGCGTTCGCACCCAGAAGCACTGCAAGTTTGGCTCAGGATCCTAATTGCAAACTTTTGCAATTGAGGACATTGACTACCAAATGAATCCCACTTATGTGCTGCGATAAAAAATGTAAATGTTTAATTATTAAACAATGACGATAAAAACACTAAGTTAAAATTAAAAGTAAAACTTATAACTTAAAGCGTAATTCAACAAATTAGATTTGCAACAAACTATCTGCCCTCAGCAACAATGGAATCAAATATAGGCTGGTAATAAGGTGAGCGAGCAACATTGAAAGGGATATTTGCATCATACCACCATCTAACAATGTATTCAAAAGCTGCTTCTTTGTATTGCTTCTTCAAATGGTTATCCAAGGTGGGCTGATTTTCTGTTGGCATTGAGGCACTAGCAGGTGTGGAAGATGGAAAAAAGCTTTGAATGTTCTTTCTTTTTTGAGGCCGGTTTTCTTGACTATGAGTGGATGGGGGAGGCATATACTGAAAGGGGTCTCTAACATGGACAAAAGGGTTAGAGCAAGATCCTTCAACACTTGAGGCATGTTCCATCATTCTCCCTGTTTCAGCTTCCATCTCTTTTTGCCTAGCCTTCTATTGTTTATGTTTTTCAAGCAAGTTTTTCATTTCCAAACTAATGGCATCAATATCAGGTGCATCACATGGGGAAACTTGGCCTCTTTGACCAGCCAAGTGTTGTTCCAACCTATGAATCCGCCCCCTCTGATGTGTTTCTTACAATATTTACAAAAAACTTGATTATCAACTACGTCTGCATGGTTCCATGTAGGGTCTTTTGTTTTGGGGGGCATTGCAAATGCAAATAAAAACAAAATAAATTTCAGGTTTCTTATTTAATAAAATTTACAAATAAGAGGCAAGTTTAAAATGTAACATACCTTTCAATGTGCACACAAATGAGGTGAAGAACACTCCAAGCTTGTATATGGGCTACACCCTCCAAATGTAGATGTGAAGACCACCACAAAGAGCCCACACTTGATGCCAAACAACCCCCAAACTCACTCCAAACGAACACTCTTCAATGCTGCCCCAAGCCTCCAAATCCTTCCAAATAAGAGAGGTGCTCACAAATAGAGGCGAGGAAGTCTCTATATGGATGCCAATATCACCACAAAGAGCCCACAAGCAACGCCAAACAAGCTCCAAGCCTCCAACTTCCAAGCTTGCTCCAAAACTAAACTCTTCAATCTTATGCTCAAAAATGCTCAATGAGAGAGGTGTGAAGTGAATAGAGGGGGGGGTGTATATATAACACCAAATTAGGGTTTAGAAGAATTAAAAAATAGAAAATGTAATAAAAAAGTGTAACCGGTTTTATTGCCAGTCCATGCAAAAAAGGGTAAACCAGTCGAACTGGCCGGTTCCGGTTTCGGTTCGACCAGTTTTATAGGACACTAACATTTTTTGTAGCTCATGTTCCTCCTGATTTTTTTTTTCAATTTTCGAGAGTCATCAGAGTACTCAAAGAAGCTCTAGGGTTTCAGTGTACTTTAAAATACTAAAGGTTTCTTATAGAACGGGGAAAAGGAAAATGTAAATTATTGTATATTGTAACTTGTATAGATATGAAATTTATGATGATATTTTTCAATGACAAACATCATAAATTCATAGCACTTATCAATCTGCTGTTGTATTTCATGATGATGCAATTTTGTATTGTATTGTATTCAAATCTAATAGAAAACACTTCTCCAACATTTAATAGACTCATTTGCATAAAATTTATGCTTTTTAAAGAAATTTGCATATTTTTTAAGTTGCCGAATATTCCCGAATATTAGCCGAGTCTTGCCGTGTTTTTGCTGAATCAATTTTTTTTGGGTTTGCCGAATATTTGCCAAATACGAGTATGCGGACTATGTGTGAAACTATCGTCCAAGCTGAAACTTGCTGGTCTTGATACAATATCTACCACTACATTTGTGCTTCCTTTCTTGTACTTGATTACCAAATGAAATTGTTGAAAAAATCCCATCCATTTGTAGTTTCTTGCTTGCTGCAATTTACTTTGTGCTTGCAAATAGTGAAGAGGTTTGTGGTCAGTATGAACAATGATTTCCTTCGGCAACACATATTGCATCCATTTTTTTAATTTCTTGAACAAGTGCATATGTTTCTTTGTCATAAACATGGTAATATACTACAGTTTTGAAAATTACATCTGATTGATAAAAAAACGGCTTACCTTCTTGCAATAAAACTGCCCCCATAACATACAACCTTGCATCCATTTCAATATCGAATTGCTGTTGCAAATTAGGAAGATCAAGCGGTGGGGCATGATTGATTTTCTATTTCAGCCAATCAAATGCACTATCATGTTCCTTACCCTAATGAAAACTCTTACCACTTGCTACAATGGTGTGGAAAGATCCAGAATTGTAGAGAATGATGGAATGAACTTCTGATTTATTGAATTGCTTCAACAAAGCTCCTAGTTTTGATGGAACTCATATGTGTGGGCCAATCAATGATAACATCAACTTTAGTTCTCCTCCTCCAGCCACATGCCCCAAATAGACTAGTGGATGCTTTGTAAACTCACATTTCTTATATATGACTGATTTATATTTCAACGAATCATATGCACTATCATGTTCCTTACCCTAATGAAAACTCTTACCACATGCTATAGTGGGATGCAAAGATCCAAAATTGTAGAGAATGATGAAATGAACTTCCTCATGTATTGAATTGCTTCAACAAAGCTCCTAATTTGTATAACACTCTTAGGTGTGGGTTAATTAGAGATAGAATCAACTTTAGTTCTCCTCTAACCACATGCCCCAAATAAACTAGTGATTGCTTTGTAAACTCACATTTGTTATATTGTATAAAAGTAGTTTTTCTTTCAACACTTGCAATATTTGATTCAAATGAGTTGGATGTTCTTCCCATGTAGCATTGAAAACCAAAATATCTTTTAAATACACTGGGATACATATATCTATGAATGGCCTCGATACAAAATTCATTTATCTCTTAAACGTTGTAGGTACATTACATAAACCAAATGGAAGTACCAATCAATCATACATAACTTGTTTTGTTTTGAAGGCTGTCTTCCATGTATCAGTTAGGACGTGAATCTAGGAGCTCCCATTTGTATGTTGGGGTGCTCTACCACTAAGCTTCTTGAGCCATACTTTGGTGTACAAGGCTCCTAGAAGAGATTTGATACCATGTTATTTGCCATGGACCTTGCTAGGAATCAAACTATTACCTCCCACTTGCATGCTGAGGTGCTCTACCATTGAGCTATCGACTCTTTAAGACCAAAGTGTTTTGGTAGGCTACTTGATATGGTTTGGGTGTTACTCATTTTCTCCAATGCATACATCATCTTTCTTAATACAAACTTGATGGTACCCGGATTGAAATCCAAATTTATGAGGTATATAACATGTTGAAGTTGGTCAAACAAGTCATCAATCTGTAGGACTGGATACTTGTTCTTGATAGTGATCTTTGATCAAAGCTCTATAATCTATGCACATCCTACATCTACTTTCCTTTTTTGAACTGTGACATTAGGTGACCCACATAAATTATTTGGGCATATGGCCCCTTGTTTTAACTACTATTGAAGTTGTTTTTTACTTTATTGCTCTCCAAAACCGATAGCCTTTACAAGCCAATATTTAGTAGAGGAGATTCTAGAAGCAAATGAATCTCATGCTCCACTTATCTTTTCGGTGGCAAATTTTTGAGAGCTTCGAGCACTTGTTTAAAAAAGTGCAACAACTCATCCAAATCTTTCAACTGTTTGTTAGCACAATCTATCTTAGAAATTTATAGCCCAACATCTTGCTTAGCCCTCAAAAGCTATGTTGTCAAGAAACGAAAATGGGTACGGGTTCGAAACGCAGAAACGCCGATTTTCAAAAACCTTGGGTACGAAATGTTATGGGAAACGTCCGTACAATATATTATAAAAAATTAAAAAATATAAATATATATTTATATATATGCATAGTACTCATTTTCAAAATTTTAGTCCATGGACCATAAGAGATAAAGCACTCAAAATATTTTATATTCATTGAAGTTCTAAAGATTCATCATTCAACATGGTCACAATTTCAATGTTTCATATATACATGATTATTATCTAGATTCTAGAATATATCATCTAGATTTTCTTCATAATCATCTGTCATGCATCCAAGTTTCAAAAATTATTGTTGTAATCCGCTTCATTGTATTCATTTGATTGAGGATTCCAATCGAAAATTCTATTCTAAGGAGTAGTAATACATTGAGTCAAAACCTGCTTCGTAGCCTGACATTTCTTGGTTTTTGCTAGCTTCTTCCTACTTTCTTTGGATTACTATTATGACCCAAACGATCTTTAGGCTTGTTTAATGTGACTTCTTGTTAGTATAGTTTTAATGCTATAAGACTTTACAACTGAGCACACTGTAACTTAAACCTGGGTTTGGAAAATTCTCTGAGTAGAAATATAGGCTATATTTGAAAAGATTAAGTGGAGTGACACAACAACAAATTGGAATAAACTCTTTCTTATAATATATAAGCCGCGAAACGTCCCAGAAACTTCTTGGAAGCACAAGAAACTTCCCGGAAACGCCGGAAACTTCCTAGGCGTTTCCAGGACGTTTCCAAGGCGTTTCGTGCCTGTTTCCGTACCGGAAACGTTTTAGGGTGGATACGGGAGGGGGGTGGGGTGGGGGGTGTTTCCTGGCAATAGAGCTCAGAAGAAGTAAACAAAATATCTTATTTTATTGAATGAGTCTCTTTCTTTTGCTTTGATGATATATCTGATCCCATTCTTGAGCCATTTGTATTTTTTTGCCTTCCTCTTGAAGATAATATTCTTGAGATTCAAGGACTTCCATGCACAACATCAAATGCATCATGTGAAACAATATCTGCTTCCATTTCATTAAAACAGTTTGCGTTAGTACCAAATTCGAATCTACAAATTTTGGTTACTTGAATTTATACACCCTTCTTCACCTAATCCAATGAATATGGATGAGGATGATCTAAAGTTTTTAAGCCAAGCCTCTCAATAAACTAATCTGAAATCAAATTAGACTATGAGTCGAGATCAACGATTGCATTTACCTCTGTCTTCTTGATTTTGAAAAGCTTGGCCATTTCTTCTCTTTTGCTATATGCTTGCCACATAGGTAACTGTACAACCCAATTCCTTGCCTACATTGGAATTGTCCTTTAATATCAACCACTATTTTATCCTTAAAGTATGCCATGGGATTCTTAGATTCCTCCTTGGTGTGATTCTTAAGATGCAAATCCGTATGCAAATTCCAACAGTCTGCACTAAGACTATCTTTTGGAACACAATGACTACAATGACTCTTTGGATCCTTATATACTTGTAAAGTGGTGACGCTTTTTCACTTTTCCACTTTCCCTTGTAGGATTTGGATGGCTGATTTTGCTTTTTCTTAGAATGATTATTTCTCTGATTTTGCTTTGAGGATTCACCCTTTCCTCACATCTTTTCTTCCTCAATATAGTATATGCTTGCACATATGCCTCATCAAGGTTCTTAAGCTTACTAAAGATGAGTCGTCTCCTTGATTCTGAATGGAGACCACCCATGTGCTTGGTCAAGCTGTTCTCATCTTAAAGTCCAAGCCCATGGACGTGTCTGCCTACAAAACTCTATGGTCTAATCTTGTACACTTTACGACTTCCTTGTCTAAAATATTTCGACTTAGTCTTTTGATCAATTTTATGCCCAAAAGGATTAAAAATCTTTCTTAACAATTCTTCGGATTCATCTCACCTAGTTACAATTGGCTTCTTCTTCTTCTTAGAAGAAACTAAATAGCTTTACATCAAATTAGAGCATGACCTTCAATTTTGAGACACACAAAAGTAATATTTTGCCTCACTACTATTGTGCACATTAATGTAAACCTCCATTTGTTTCAACCATTTATTCACTATTTCAAAAGCCTTATTTTCAACATTTATTTTAACTTTGAAAGAGGGGATGGTTGGATGATATTGCCTTAGCTTTGACTTTTCCTTTTGCATGTTGTTCTTCTTCATCCATAAACTCGTCATTGAATTCCTCTTCAGCTTGATGGAGTTTCTCCTCTTCTATAACAAACTTCTTGGCAAGAGCACAAACCTCCATGTCCATGGAGGCTTGGTTCTTTTTGATGAGCTCTTGTTGCTTGGTGATGTTACCTTCAAACTTCATCACATACTTTATGCTTGATTCAACTGTGGAAACTTTTGTAGCAAGGTTCTCTTCACTTTCTCTGGCCATTTTCCTCCCTTCTTGATTCCACTTAGTTGTGAAAATATCATATTCATATGGCTGCAATTCTTCTCCTTTTGATCTTTGTCATGGTCATTCTAACTAGTCAAATGCTATCCATAGCACCCAAAGGTTAATCTTCTTTGATACCCCCATGATGTGTAATCTTTAAAGTTGTATTGCTTTGCTGGAAATTACAGAACTAGAACGTTGTTCTACTTGAATTAAGTTTAAATGATAGAATTAGAATGCAACTTTGTGTTAGAATTAGCATCTTTTAGTTGTGGAAATGTAACATCATCTGTAACTGCAGAAAAATGAAAACATGTGTGAAGCATCAAGAACAAAGCAACTATATCAAAACATGACACAAGAATTTAACCTGGAAACTTGTGTGGGGAAGACCAGTTGGAAGTGGCAATACCTCAGCTTCCTCTCCTTTTGACCAAAATAGTGACAAAGAGCTCAGATAGAGCATTCTACAACATTCATCCTATTGCCATGCTCATTCAAACTATGCACCACATTTAACATCTTCCTGCAATCAACCAAATTCACTAACTCACACTTCCAAACTCTTTATGCTACATTGGACTCATGCCTTACGTTATAAAATGTTGGGAGTGGCTTTTCATGCACTAAAGGACTCCCAAAAGACTCCGAATGGGAAGAGATGCTGCTTCTTGTCATTACTATGACTGTTTGGATGCTTCATGTGTAACTGCTGCTTAAAACAAGTTAGAACCGCTGTTGAGTTGTTGACTCATACACAACTGCCAAATCACTTCCACAACTGCCTCTAACACATGCACAGCCACTGTTTGGTTGCAGAACCACTACTGACACATGCACAACCACAGCTGCCACATGCATAGCTGCTACTCTATGTGGTGATTTCACCATGGTATAGAAAGTACTGTGTTTGCAGGTCTGTTCTGGCTGAACCTGGGGTTGATTATGAAGATTGTTTTTCTGATCCTTATTGATCACTTATCCTTGGTCAGGCATATTCATCAAAAACACCTGACACTAAAATGCAGTCTCCAGGATTAGTACCAAAATGATCAAATTAGCAACATGAAGAAATTAGTGATTAGAAATTATGCTCAAATGAGGATAATTCATCCTTACGTCGGAGTTGTTTCCAACATAGTAGGAAAACTCGCCAAAACCAAAAACACGCCAGACCCCCAAAAAAAAATCTCGCCAAAAACTCGTCAATATTCGGCCAATACTCGGGAATACTCGGCAACTTAAAAAAACTCAAATTTCTTTAAAAAACATAAATTTTAAGCAACACATAGCTACAAAATGTATCAAATGAGCCCATAAAATGTTGGAGAAGTGTTTTCTATTAGATTTGAATACAAATACAATACAAAATTGCATCATCATGCGCATACGACAACCGGCTGATAAGTAATATGAATTTATGATGATTGACATTGAAAAATATCATCATAAATTTCATATCTATGTAAGTTACAATATACAATAAATTACATTTTTTTCTTCCCCAATCTAGAGAAAAATTGGGGAGAGGGTCTAGTGCCTCTACTAGTCCCCACACTCGGCTACGTCTCCACGCTCCTCCTAGAAGGCTGCGAATCTGGCTCGATCATAGAACTAGATGGTGGTGCTGGTGGCTCCTCTGCTGCATGTTGGAGATCACCTCCAAAGATGTCATCCAATCCAATATCTCCTCGGAGTCCTGCTAGTGCTTCTCCCTCCATAGCCTCCCTCTCAAAAGAAGCAATCTCGTCCGTTGTGAACGTAGGGTTTTCCTCTTCTTGCCCAGTCCACTCACTGTATGGATCTATCTCATCCAAATCAATGAGCTCCTCTGATGTGGCCTCAACTTTTTTTGTGCGAAGCCGAAGATTGTATTGCACAAAAACCAAGTCTTTGAGCCTTTTTTGAGTTAACTTGTTGCGCTTCTTCACGTGAATGGCCTCAAACAAACTCCAGTCGCGTTCACATCCAGAAGTGCTACAAGGTTGAGATAGAATTATGAGGGCTAACTTTTAAAGCTGTGGGATATTCCCTCCCCAATCCTCCCACCAAGAACCTACAAATATGATGATAAAAAATTTATAATTAATTAATAAAATCAAATCTGTAACTAATAAGTAACTTGGTAAACATTCTAATTTTTATTACCTGGTGACTATGTGGATCTCCCTCGAATAGTTAGCACCGAAGAAAAGAGTTTCCCCTTAGCATGTTTGTAATTCTGCAACTCTAAAATGACGAGGTCCCTTGTCTCAACATTTGGTATCATCCTCTCAATACATGTTGAAAGACCTTCCATAACCTCTCCATTCATATCTGTAAAGTTGTCGGAGCAGAAATACTTGGGGTTGAGGTAGTAACCTTGCTGCATGAATAGGTTGGTGGAGTTGATTGTTCCACCTCCGATCAATAATCTCCCAAAAGGGACCATATCTGATGATATCCACCATATTTGATGATATCCCCCCTATAATAGTTTTGGATAGACTCTTTGGCCCTATCCATGGCCTCATATATAAACCCCATGGGGTTTTGCTCCCCATCAACCAAATGCGAAACTCTCATCAACGACTCTGACACCTACACCCAAATTAAAATGTAAGATTGCAAACTTACAAGTTACAATACATATTAGAAATGAAATAAAAATGTGAAAATTAGAACAATATATTTAATATTTATAATTTAACAAATTAAAATAAAGGAATGAAATATAAATCGAAGTTTGAAATTACCTTGATGATCTCTATAGCTCTCTTTGCAAAGATATCATCAAAAACTATCTTTGCAACCCTCTCTCCGTCAGCTTTCTTTGAATATTGTGATTCTAGCCATGCTTGACTCACAAACATTTGTTTCAAAGGTGTCAACAAACTAGAAATATTTTGCAATGTCAAGAAGTTAGTTGCAAACCTTGTGACACCGGCTCGAACAAGTTCTTTCCCCTTTGTGTGTACTCATCATCAAGCTCAGAACCCAAGGGTGATTGTATATGTACTTCGTTATAGATCTTGCATCTTCTACAACCAGCCTCACCCAATCAATTTTGTCTATGTCCTCCAAAAGAAGGTCAATGCAATGAGTTGCACAAGGAGTCCAAAAGAGTGATGGATGTCTCTCCTGCAGTAGTCTCCTAGCCGCCACATATGCTATTGCATTGTCTATGACAACTTGCACAACATCCTGTACATCAACCTCTAATACAACTGTCTCTAACACAACACTCAAATTCTCTGCATTTTTTATTATGTTAAGAGGCATCAATAAACTTTAGAAACACCATCTCACCGTTTGAAGATGCTAAAAAATTAACAAGGGTGCGGTTCTTTCCATCCGTCCACCCATCTGAAAGAATGGTGCATCTGAACTTTTTCCATTGTTTCTTGTGCTCTTCTAGCATGGTAGTGGCATCTGCAATTGCACCCTCAAGTAATTTCCCACTCAAATCTTTTGGAGAGGGTGCCTTGTACCCTTTCCCTGCAACTGTCAACGCTGTCACCAAGTACTCCTAGTATGGGCTCTTTGCTATATTGAATGAGCAGGTTGTTGTAATACCAAAAATTTGCACAAGCTTTATTCACTTCCTCGTGCATATCTTTGTTCTAGACTGTACCTTCCAATGAAGGTTGTGCTCTAGGTGTGTTCCTTACCACAAAAAAACTCGGTATGCCTTTTGCTCGAACTCGATGAAGATGTGCCTCTTCTGGCTCTTCCTCTTCGTATGTGTGGACCACGAGTAGAGCCCACAATTGTTGCCGCATCATCGTCTAAATCCTCTTCCATTGCAGCCCCAGGTTTAATAGCTTGTGCTATGGCTGCCTTCAGCCTTGCCTTCTCTAGTTTCTTCTCCTCTAACTCTGCCAGCTCTGCTCTAATCTCTCGCTTTGCCTCTTTCGACATGTTGGGGCAAATCTGCAACATCTTGGCAAACAATAGTTGAAAGGTGATATTTCAAACGATTGATGCCTCCATTCATTTTTTTGTTACAGAAAGTGCAAAAAATTTCGCCCTCACTAGCTCCACAGTACAACATACTTCGATGCTATGGAATGGGCATTCGGAGGAACGGTCCCTGCTAGTGATTTAGATGCCGAACCTGATGCTGAGCCTAGATGCCATTATTAAGCTCTAATCTGCAACACAATGCACATTTAAAAAATTAGAAAACGTAAACTAAATTTAATTTTAAAAACAAAACGTGCCTGAATAACAAATTTGCGTAAATAAAAAAAATACATCACAAACATTCAATTTTACATTATATGTATTTAGAATTACAAAACGAATCGATTACAATACACATACATAAAATTTAGACTAGTTTACAATGAATTTGCGTTAAAAAAAAAATACATACCTCTGGCTACAAATGAGTATAAAAAAATTAGAAGCATTCGATTTTACATTACATGTATTTAGAATTACACAACAAATCAATTACAATACACATACATAAAATTTAACTAATTTACAATGAATTTGAGTTAAAAAAATAAAAAATTACATACCTTTGGCTGCAAATGAGTATAAAAAAATTACAAGCATTCGAATTTACATTACATGTATTTAGAATCACAATAGGAATCTATAAAACCTAAATAATATACACAAAATTTGGAAAAACTTCAAAGAATTAAAAAAAAAAAACCTACCTCCAAATGCAAATCTCCAAATTCTCTCCTCGAATTTGCTCCAAAATCCACTCAACACAAGCAATGCAAGTTGGCTAAATGGTTGTGTGCAGTAGCATCAAACCTGAGGGAGTCATGAGGGGTTTTTAAATCTCCCTCATTTAACCGTGTAAAAAAAGTGGTTCCGTGTCAGATTTGTCAATATAAATGTGTTTTTATCTATCAGGGGTTTTACCCTTTAACTCACTTAGTTCATGAACCATAACTAAGAAATTCTGCAGCAAGTAAGCAGCTGTTTAAGAAAGGAAAAATTATCCGAAGAAGGAAGTAAAGGAATTACAGAGAAGAAATAAGGAAGATGTGCATCCCAATCAGTAGATAACCAGAGCTAACCTTGCATGCACATAGAAGAAACTTAATAGATTTGAACACACAGAATTCTAAAGCAAAGGCAGTTCTAGATCCAGATCTAAAATAACACAAAGTTTACTTTAAAGATCTAAGATTTAAAAGCAAGAAACATAGTACGCGGTGACACAAAGTTCTCCGGAAACCTGCTTCTTTGTATTCCTCTGCAACAAGTGGCATCTCAGGGGTTCAGCACAAAGTCTAGAACAAGATTGCTTCTTACAAATTCTGATCGATGATTAACCCGTAGGTTCTTCTCCTACTTATAGAATGTAGGAGGGAAAGTACAAATAGAAGACTCAAACTGAACTAAAGTATGAACAATAAGTAAAGATGACATTTGGCAATCATCCTCAACTAACTTCTTCTTAAGTGACACATGTATCACTTAACTAATAGAAAGGTTCCACATGACTTCAAGTAATGGTTGCAAAACCAATAACTTAGAAGTTTACAATTTCATCTACGGGAACATAGAAAGTAGAAGAAGAAAGAAATAGAAAACGTCATGCCAGCTGTAACATCTACATCTTCTTCTTGTTCTGATATTTGATAGACTTGCTCAAACATATAGTTCAACATCTTTCCATCTGTTTTAGCTACTGCTTCCTTTTCTGTCCTGAATTCATCAAAGCAATCCTTCATTCAACACTTTGCTGCATGCTTCCACTTCTTCCAAACTTGGCCCAAATCTCGCAATGTCTACCTGCACTGTCACCAGCCTACTGATAGAGTTCATCATGAAAGGCTTGGTGGCTTTGTCAATCCTCTTTTGCACCATCAGAAGAGAACCCTTCAAGGAATCATGCACCTCGTTAGAAACAATCCGCACAATATGAAGTAATACCTCCATCCACTCTTTCCTCAGTGAATGAAAATAATATTGTCCGGCAAATCTGATGTTCTACTCTCAAGCGCCTGCATCCTCTTCAGCAAAACTTTCTTCTGCAGATCTCCAAACGGAAAGATACTGCAAACTCTAGCTACTTCCGTCCCCTATCTCGACTGATCCATGCGGCACAATTTGTTCTGCAACCAATACATCTCCCGGACAGCTTGTTGATCTCGGCCAAAATACTCAGGTTAACTCTCTGCAACTGTATTTATTCCTTCTATGCTTTCTATCAGTTGCTTTAGTTTGATTTTCTGCATCGTTTATAACCTTTAGGAGGGCTGGCACTTCCCAAGTTGCACAGAAGCTAATGACGAATAATCAAATCCTTCCATTCGTCAATAGCCTTTACTTGATTGCTTGCATCTTCCATTTCCTACATAAGATGATCACTCACCTGCGCTGAAATGGGCTGAACGGAAGGTTTAGCAACCTTGGCTATGATCTCACATAATTAGAGATATTTGCTTCTGCAGCTCTTCTTTCTCCACCTTTTCATTGTCAAGCCTAAGCAACAAAGCATCCACGCAACGTCTGCAATGTCCTGCTTCAATCCTTCAGTGGTAGCTTGACCGAGTGGTATTTTGGTCACCGTCACATCTTCTGCCGTGAGTTCCTCTTCTACCTTTCCCTTCCGCCGGGATTAATATCTCAGCAAACTTCTCTCCCGAATCCTCGATGATCAACCTAGAAGTTGCTTTAGCAACTTTAGGCCTTCTGTCTCTTCTGCTCAGATCCTGAAGTAGCTGCAAGTCATGTTCCTCTAAGTTCATCTCCACTCTTGCTTCCGGAACCAACTGCAAACTAACCATTCCGAGAAATTACTTCTCGGAGAGTGAGAAGCATTTGCTGAGTGCACTACCATTTCCCGCTCTGCATCCTCTCCATCAGAAAGTGCCACAGTATCATGGCTGCCATCCTCTGAAACATCTAAAAAGGACAAAGCTCTTTCGAACTCCGCTCATCTGCAACTTCAACATCTCTTCTGGAACGGGTGCTAAATGAAGTGGCTGTGGAGAGAAGATGAACGTTGCTGGCCTTTTTGCAAAAATGAAGGCATGGAAGCATCCTGCTGCTGTGGTGCTCTGAATAGTTGGTGATCCTCTGGGTACTGGAGAATTTCCAATGGAGTCAAAGCTATGGTCGAACTAGAAGTGGTCTTCTCTTTCTCTTGAGATCTTCTGCGTACTTTCAACTTCTCGGACCTTCTGCTGCTCTCTCCTTCATGCTTTCTGCCTTAAGGGAATCTCCTGCTGCCGAAGTTGCCTGTGATTTGGTTCATCAATGTCTTCATCAAGGCATATCCCTTCGTTAGCAGGCCAGCTCGAAGTACTCACCAACACAGCTCCAGATCTTTCTTCTATTGTGCTGCAGCCACCATTGCTATCCTGCAGTAGAGCTTTATCTCCTCCCATTTGTATGGTAAGTGTCAAGTACCACGTTCCCATCATCTTCAAGATCCAGCAGGTATCCGCGCTAGTCCAAAGTCAAATACTTGCTTAAAGCCGACAAGCCTGCTGAAATCTTTCTTTCTGACCTCGTACTCACTTCTGCACTTCATCCAGAAATCTTCTACGAAGGCACATGTGCTGTACTCTTGGGAGATTGTCTTTGCTGGCTATTCCAAATGGATCGAAATTAAGCCGTGCAGGTGAAGAACTCTTGCTCATACTTGGATAACATCTGTGCTTCCATCCCTCGAGCTCTGTGAACTTGCTGATGCAACTGTAATATCCCACAGTGAGTGGGAAGAAGCCCGTAGACTTGTGTCGCTTCGACTGAAGGTCGTGTAACTCCACAAGTTAGCCTGCTCAGCTCCATGGCAATCAATCTGTCACTCGGGTACCTTGGCATCTTTGTTGGTTCACCTGAAAAGCTCGTAACCCTGATGTATGTGAAATCTAAGCAAACTGGATGAATACACTGCCAATCTTGGACACTGCTTCCCATGCTTTCCTTGCTTACCCTGTGAGTCTTCAAGTCTTTGTCTAACCTGCAGATTAAATCGTAGAAGAAACCATCGTTGATCACTTTGAAGTCCTTCTCACACGCAGGTGCAGTAAGCTGCGGGTAAGCACCTCGAAAATGGGATCCTTGGAAAGAATACCACATCTATCTAGCTTGGAAAAGATACCCTGTGAAGCTACAACATATACCCAAGTATGAAGTCATCTTGAAGCTGAAGGTACGCTTTATGTTCCGCAGTTGCTCACCGATGTTGCTGCTAATTAATTTCTGACCAACTGATTATAGAATCAACCTTGTTCAATTTCAATGGTCCTGATGAAAGCATACATCCATGTCCGGAAAGTGTAGGAATTCGCTTCACCATTCAACCTGCATAGCAATTTGACAATATCATCCGCCTCCTGCACCAAATTGGATCGTGGAAGAGTTCTCGGGAACTTGGAAGGGGATCTAGGCTTCTTCATGAACCGGCTATTCATGATGCTCACCACAGTCAGCTCTATGCTTTTCCCACCTATTGTCAAGCATCCTGAATGCTAATAGAAGTCACCACCTTTCGTACTGGAATCTTCAAACAATAATCAAAGAATTCTGCATCCAAATGAATTATTGTCTTTCCCGCAACATCACGTATTTTTGATCTGGATGAAGGATGATAAGATCTAGCACACTCCATCACAAACTCTGGCAATTGGGCTGTACATGGGAAAGCTGCAGCTCGAATAATTCCGCTACTTTTGACCGCATTCGCATGAGTGAAGTCTTTCCAGCTCTGGATCTGTCAATCAAATCAGAAAGAGGTTCTGGGCCTAGATCCGTGTCTCCTATGTCTGAAAGTTTAGAAGCAACTGCATCTGGAATCCATCGTGCTCTCTTTTTCATAACTCCTTTTGCCATGGCTTTATCAATCTTTGTCTGAATAATTCTTTTTCTTCTAATTTGGCCGGAAGTTTCTTCAATACTGGTGCAGATCTGGACAATTCTTCAGATTCGGAGGATATTTGCAATGTATTGGACATTGATAAATACTCCTTTTCTCTTATAAAGCACCTGTAATGAGTTCCTGCAATTTATTCAGACAAAAAATGGCCACCGGAGCATGATTAGTGAATTTAAATTATAAAAATCTGCACTTTTCAAGCCTGCTGCCCCAAAAATTGGTGTTTAATTTGCACATAAAGAGAGCATGAATCCTTTCAATCAACACCTGAGCTCCTGTAACACCTGTGAAAACAACTATGCCGACGAAGATCAACCTTCTCCAAAGCATGCGCCAAATCTGGAAGCTTTTAGCCTTTGTTAGCACTTTGTCTGTAGCAAAATCCTTCCTCTAATGGGGGCGCACTTTTTCTCCTAGCTGCAATTCTTTACCTGTGTGTTGAATAATTCACCCATATGGCTGCCCATGCTTATATAACCCTCACAATTCTATAATTAATAATTGCCCTAACAATTAAAGGCAATTAATTAATTAAAAATCATGTTTTTCTTTTTTAAAAATTTCATGTTTAAGGACAACCATCCAATAAATTAAATTAATCCAATTTAATCCTTCACACATCACTTCACTTAAGCTTCACAGTGTGCTTTGACCATAGCCACTGAAAATAAGAATTAATTTAATGTTTTAATGCATTTAAAAAATCATTAAATAACTACCCAAATGGGGCGCACTTTTTCCGAGAGGAAGAGGGCAGCCACTAAATAAATTTAATTTAATGAATTTAATTCCTTTCTTTTATTCCATCCTTTGAGTTGTATGACCTCCTCCAAGCTTGGGCGCACTTTTTCCAGAGGAGAAAGATTAATTAAAAATAATCAATTTAATCACTTTTATTCTCATCACCAAAGGGGGCGCACTTTTTTGCACATGTAATTCTATTTGTAAGAATTTTTTCAACAATGGGATTTTTTACCCTGCAAGGCAGGCACCAAAATCCCGTGATCCACTTAAGTGATTTGACTTTTGACAATGGGATTATTTACCCTGCAAGGCAGACACTAAAATCCCATGATTTCACTGAAGTCACTTTCCTTTTATTATATCATGGGAATTTTTATCCTGCAAGGCAGACAATAAATTCCCACCTGCCTGCAGTCTCTATTTTTCCCACTGCAGCTTAAGTGACTTTTATAACAGGGGAAAAAGTTACCTTACCCCAGGCAGGTATACAATTCCCATCCTGCTTGCAGCTTATGTTTTTCCCATCGCAGCTTAAATCCTTTGTTTTCCAAAAAATGCGCCCATCCCCGCAGGGGCTTTTCTGTGCACGACTTAGCTTTTTTCCCAGTGATCCGGACCTCCAATGGCGACTTCCTCTGGGAATAATGTGCGTATATGTTTTCCAGCTGCTCCAGGGCGAAAATCGGGCTTACCCGCGGCAAAGGAATTGTTCCAAAGAAATTTCACAGAAAACAGAAGCGTGACAACACAAAAACACAAAAAATTGCCAAAAGTTACAAACAAAGCCCAAAACTTATTCCTAAGTTAACATCCATTCTGGTACATAGGTAATAATGACATATTCGCTCATAATAGAGTTAAAACAGAGCACAAATAGCCTTATACGGGGCTCAAAATAATTAAATAGAAATTTCCCGCAAACAAATCCCGACGACAGGATAAAACAATTTTGGGCATTTGGGTATTTGGTGAAAAAGGGCTAATATGGCTCTTTGAGATTATCTTGACGCAATACAGGAACTTTTAGGCAATAAAAACAAAAAATGACCCATTATTTTAAAAGTACGAAAAAATTTCGGATAGGGTAGTCGCAGATTTCAGGATGAACTCTGGGGGACACCATTTGGCTCCGTCTGTGGACATCTTTTGCTCTTGTCAGAATGAACAAGGGAAAATATGAGATTCCAGCATCTCTTGTTTCATATCTTTTCCTTTGGGCATGGGGTCAGGCAGACAAACACAACACAACACAACACCAAAACAAGACAAAACAAGGAAAAAACCAAACAAAGGTTTTAATTATGTACATACAGGTTTTACCCTACTTTTCATGTTCAGAACAGCTTCAAGTGTTGCCCATTGAAAGGCAACGACAATTCAACTCCATCCTGATGAGCAAGAATGAAGCTATCCGCTCCGGCGATCTTTTTGATCACAAAAGGCCCTTTCCAGAGTGAATCGAACTTTCCATGCATGCCTTTTGTTTCTCTTCTTTTGTCCCATAAAAGGACCCAGTCATTAACTTCAAACTTTCTTTCCCTGGCTCTTTTATCGAAGATGACTTTCACCTTCCTTTGATGCTCTGTCAACCTATCTGCAACTTGAGTTTGTACTTCCCTCAGTTCAGTCAGGTACATGATCCTTTTATCTATAGCATCCGTGAATGTGGAATCCTCCAGGGCTTTGGAAAGTCGTAGGGCAGGCAATTCCAAGGTGAGAGGCAGCTCTGTATCTCTACCATATAGCAGCTGAAATGGGGACATGCCTATTGCCCTCTTTGGTGTGATCCTATCGGCCCATAATGCATCAAACAACTTTTTATGCCAAGTCCTTTGATTTTCTGTTACAAGCTTGCGCACGATAGTTACCAAATTCTTATTACTAGATTCAGCTTGACCATTCCCTTGTGGATAGTAGTTTGAGGAATGAACAAGTTGAATCCCATAAGTGTAGCAGAATTCCACCAACTCCTCAGAAGAAAGATTCGGAGCGTTGTCTGCTACAATTTTGCTGGGTACGCCAAACCTGACAATAATATTTTCTTTTATAAAATTACACACTTCGGCGGAAGTGGCATTCTTCACAGGAATAGCTTCTACCCACTTACTGAAATAATCAGTAGCTGTTCGAATGTAATGATGACCGGCGCTGGAAGCCGGGTTAAGCATTCCAATAAAATCCATACCCCACTGTTGGAAAGGTTCTTCAATCACAATGGGTTTTAGAGGTAATGCAGGCAATTTCACACGCCCAACAAAATGTTGGCATGCTTGACACCTAGCTACCCATTCTGCAGTATCTTGAAAAAGGGTGGGCCAGTAATACCTTGCTCTAAGGATCTTGTGTGCAGTGACTCGGGCTGAGAAATGACCACCGCAAGCCATGTCATGAAACTGTTGTAGTAGCTGATCCTGTTGAGCTTTATCCACGCATCTGAGAAATACACCATCAATTCCCCTTTTGTACAAACCATTATCCCAAAGAACAAAATCTTTGGATTTAAGCTTGATTGTTCGTTTCTCTTTTGTGGAAAGTTGATCTGGGCATTCTCCATACGTCAGAAAGTAAGCAATGTTACTGTACCACTCCTCTACCAGATCTATAAACAGTACTGCAGGTAAATCTTCATCTATCCCATCCTGATCTGCTTCAGGTACTGATGCTTTTATTTCTGTCATTAGTTCACACAGACCTCTTCCTCGAACCAGCTTTGTTGGTTTAATATCCAGATCATATTCTTGAACTTTTGTCACCCACGTGCCTCTCAATAATCCTAACTCTTGCTGAGTAAGGATAGATTTAACTGCAGTATCTGGAACCAAAACCACAGTGTGCGAGGAAAGAATATAATACCTGAATGCCTTGCATGCCTTCACTACTGCATATGCGTGCTTTTCCATTGGAGTGTATTTCAACTCATAGGCTTTAAGGGGCGTGCTCATGAAAGCAATAGGAGCTTCCGCATCCTCTTGATTCTTCTGCATAAGAATTGCTGACATGGTATGTTTAGAAGAATAACAATAAAGAATAAATTCTCTACTGAAGTCAGGTGAAACCAAGACTGGAGCTTTAGACAGGGCCTCTTTGATTTTCTCGAAAGCTTCCTTCCCTTCGCTGCTCCATTTAAAATCTTGTGTCTTCTTCATCATATTTGAAATATGACGGGTTAGCTCAGCAAAGTCAGGAATGAATCTTCTGAGAAAATTCACTTTTCCAAAGAAAGAGTGAACTTCTTTTTTGGATGTGGGCAAAGGTAATGTCTGAATGGATTTGACACGCTCTGGATCTATCTTTGTTCCTTCTTTGGAAACAATGTGCCCAAGCAGCTTTTCTTCAGTTACAGCAAAGATAGATTTCTTAGGATTCAAAGAAATACCATGCTTGCGGCATTGTATGAAGACCTCTTCTAAGTTTGAAATATGTGTGCTTCTATCTTTAGAAAAGACTGTCAAATCATCCAGGTACACAACTATGCTTATATCTCTGAGATGAGCAAAGGCTAGATCCATAGCTCTTTGAAATGTAGCACCAACATTGATCAGGCCGAACGACATCTTCTGGTATGCAAAGGTTCCCCAAGGTGTGATGAACGTCGTTTTGTATTGATCTTCCTCAGCCACCTTGACTTGATTGTATCCTGAGAAGCCGTCAAGCATGGAAAGCATCTCAGATCCAGTGACCACCTGCAAAGTGTGATCCATGATGGGGATAGGGTAGTTATCCTTTAATGAAGCTTGATTAAGGTTGCGGAAATCCACGCACAACCTAATCTCACCACTTTTCTTTCTTACAGGGACTATGTTGGCCAACCACTCCGAATGGTGTATGGGATAGATAATCTTTGCATCTAACAACTTCTGGATTTTTGCAAAGATGGTTCCTGAAATGGTAGGATTGTGCCGCCGCAGCTTCTGCTTGAAAGGTTTCTGTTCTGATTTAAGTGGGATGTAGTGTTGAACTTCCGCAGGCTGATATGTTTTTAGATCCTGATAGGACCAGGCAAAAATATCCATATATTTCTTAAGAAGCTTAGTGAAAGCTTCCTTTTCAGCTTCCGAACAACACTTACCCAGATTTACCAATTTGGGATCATTGCTAGCTCCCAAATTTAGTAATTGTGTGTCTGAGGAAGAGCCTTCCTCATTTTCTTCATTTTTCTTAAGCATCTGATCATGCTTATCAAACATTTCCTCAAGAGATACCAAGCCTTTGGGAATTTTATTTCCCTTTAGTTGGATAATCTCCTGACCTCCTGAGACGTCAACATCCATTTCTCCGACAGTGGTCTGCCTAGGAGGTGAATTGCTTCCCTCATAGTAGATTTCTTCAAAGTTATCTTTCTGTTGGAGAAATGCAGGAATTTGTGTATTATCGTTGAAAACTTGCCATTGCTGGACGTTGTCAGGAACCTTTGGGCGAAAAACCATTTCCACCTTGTAGTCTCCCTGTCTAAAGAATGCAGGGGGCTGATCCGGATTCAACAAGGCTGCAGTAACTGCAAGCGAATCAGCTCTTGAATTTTGTTCTCTCGGAATGTAAGACACCGAGAAAGCTGAAAAATCCAGGATAGCAGAGTAGACCCGATCTCTGTAGTGCCGCAGTTTGTCTTTTTTGACTTGGCAGAGGCCCCTTATCTGCTTCACAATCAGCTCAGCATCTCCTCTTGCGTGTAATAATTTGATTCCCATTGTTCTTGCCTGTTCCATGCCTAACAATAATGCTTCATACTCAGCCGTATTGTTAGTATTTTTGAACATTAATTTGAAGGAGTGCGCATGCACTTTCCCTTCAGGAGAGATAAGAACAACGCCTGCACCGGATCCAAATGAATAGCAGCTACCATCAAATTCCAGAGTCCAAATCTTGTTATCAATTTGATGTGATTCTCGAATCACCGGTTGAATTCCTTCTTTATCCATTTCTAGGTAATAGACTCCGTGATCCGATTCCTGAAACAAGATCTGAGATCTAGGATCTTCAGATTTTGATACTGTGTACTTGGATTTCTTCTCAGGTTCCAGCTTCTGATTTACTCCTTTGATTGGTATGTGTGCACAAGACCAATCCATCTTCACTTCTCCACCCAGCTCCTTGCAAAAATTTCTACTCAAAAGCATGCCATAAGAGACTGGAATGTCTGCTACAAGGATAGTCATTTTCAGTCTTTTGTCTGGAAAGGAAGCAAGTACTGCCTGAGCATCTTTGATTTGCCCCACAAGAGGGACTTTCCTTTCCATGGAATAACATCTTCCAATGGTTTTTGTCAATGTAAGACCCAAGGCATCAGCAACTTTGGCAGGCATGACGTTGTCGGAAGCTCCAGAATCCAGGATGCAATTGCTTAGCTTATGTCCGTTGATGAGCAAAGACACATAGAATGGCTCAATCCTTTCCGATGTAGCAGGAGAAGGGGTGGAAGGAGAAGAACTTGCAGCAGCATTATTTGACGGTGGAGTAATCTTTGGACTTGACAAGATACCCCGTGGATTATTGTTCGTTGGGCTAGGACCATTACTTTGCACATATTTGACCAATCTATTCAACTGATCAGGAAATGCCCTCAAATACTCAGCTTCTGACATTTGGACCTTATTTCTCTTGATGTGATCAATTATGTCAAAAGCTTGACTTGCTTCAGCAGGATGTGCGTTGGTTCTTTGCTGCGAATTGAAAGAATTTGAATATTTCTCCTTGGGCGCTAATGAAGAAGGAAGAATGCTACCTCTTTTCAAGATAGTAACATCCGAGCCAGGATCTTCTCTCTCTTTCCGGCCGCTTGTGGATGCTTCGGCATTTTGGCGCGTCTGAGACCTTGTAAACACCGCAAAAGTGTGACCATCAGAATCTTCAAAAGATTCATAATAGCCCTCATCAGATTCGTAGTCCAGGTAACCAATATTGGAGTCGCCAGCGGGATCTATAAAGTCTTCATCATCAAATGATTCATCAATGCCGAGATCCTCTTCATTAGTTTCCAAGTTATTCCTTGGAGCAGCTTCTATTGCCAAACGCTGTGGTGCAGTAGCAAGTCTGTTTCGATTTTGATTTTGATTTTGACCATTGAAGGTCCGGGTAGGAGCTATTCTTGAAGGGGGTGCATTCCCTGCTTGAGAGATCTGCTTCTTGATCTGCAGCATGTCATTAGCCAATCTCTGCAACAAAGGATCGGAAGTGCTAGAAGAAGCACCATCACCTTTGTGAGATAGTTGTTTGAGTTTTCCAGCCATGATCAAGTCGTCCTCAACCTCCACAGCAGCATTTTGTGCATCCAGCAAATTTGCAGGTCTTGCCCGTCTTAGCTGATATCCAACTTCAGGCAATAGAGCGTTTATAAAAAACGTCTTTTGATTTTCGTCGCTCAATGCAGCAGAAGTGGGGATTTTATACAAAATCCTTTGGAACTTTGCAATAAAGTCCCGCATATTCTCGTTTGGCTCTTTCTTCAACTGCGTCAGTTGAGTGATCATCGTGCTTGCGTCCTCTGCAGGCTTGAATCTTTTCAGAAATTGCTCACGCATAGTCGTCCAGTTGGTTACGGTGCCAGGAGCCAGCCGATAGAACCATTCTCCAGCCAAGTCGTGTAGAGTCTCAATGAATAGCCTGACTGAGACATCTTCATGCTCCACTGCAAGCACACCACAAGATATGAAGAAGGCTGCCAAGTGATCATCCGGGTTTTGCTTTCCATCTCCAAAGAATTTTAGAAAATTCTTTCTGGATCCCTTTGGCAGCTCGTGCATAGGTGGAGCCAAGTTGAGAGGTCCAAAAACCGCTCCCCATGGAACAGGTACAATTTGGTGCGCCATGTTAGCTTGAGCACGTCTCCTCCTTGTGTAAACTTGATAGACTTGTTGGATAATTCCAGCCGCCGGATTATGCTGAATACGATCCGGATCTGGATGGGTGTGTCCTCTCCTTCCTGGTGAAAGACTAGATTTTCTGCATAGCATCAAACCTAGGCAGTCATGAGATAAATCTCCCTCATTTAACCGATGAGGCTCCCGTGTCAGATTTGTGAATATAAATGTGTTTTAATCTATCAGGGGTTTTACTTTAACCACTTAGTTCATGAACCATAACTAAGAAGTTCTGCAGCAAGTAAGCAGCTGTTTAAGAAAGGAAAATTATAGAAGAAGGAAGTAAAGGAATTACAGAGAAGAAATAAGGAAGATGTGCATCCCAATCAGTAGATAACAGAGCTAATTGCATGCACATAGAAGAAACTTAATAGATTTGAACACACAGAATTCTAAAGCAAAGGCAGTTCTAGATCCAGATCTAAAATAACACAGTTTACTTTAAAGATCTAAGATTTAAAAGCAAGAAACACAGTACGCGGTGACACAAAGTTCTCCGGAAACCTGCTTCTTTGTATTCCTCTGCAACAAGTGGCTCTCAGGGGTTCAGCACAAAGTCTAGAACACAAGATTGCTTCTTACAAATTCTGATCGATGATTAACCCGTAGGTTCTTCTCCTACTTATAGAATGTAGGAGGGAAAGTACAAATAGAAGACTCAAACTGAACTAAAGTATGAACAACAATTAAAGATGACATTTGGCAATCATCCTCAACTAACTTCTTCTTAAGTGACACATGTATCACTTAACTAATAGAAAGGTTCCACATGACTTCAAGTAATGGTTGCAAAACAATTAACTTAGAAGTTTACAATTTCATCCGGGAACATAGAAAGTAGAAGAAGAAAGAAATAGAAGAAGTCATGCCAGCTGTAACATCTACATCTTCTTCTTGTTCTGATATCTGATATACTTGTCGAACATATAGTTCAGCATCTTTCCATCTGTTTTAACTACTGCTTCCTTTTCTGCCCTGAATTGCAGCAATCCTTCATTCAACACTTTGCTGCATGCTTCCACTTCTTCCAAACTTGGCCCAAATCTCGCAATGTCTGCCTGCAGTGTCACCAGCCTACTGATAGAGTTCATCGTGAAAGGTTTGGTGGCTTTATCAATCCTCTTTTGCACCATCAGAAGAGAACCCTCCAGGGAATCATGCACCTCGTTAGAAACAATCCGCACGTATGAAGTAATACCTCCATCCACTCTTTCTTCAGTGAAAGAAATAATACTGTCCGGCAAATCTGATGTTCTACTCTCAAGCGCCTGCATCCTCTTCAGCAAAACCCTGCAGATCTCCAAACGGAAAGATACTGCAAACTCTAGCTGCTTCCCCTTCTCGACTGATCCATCCGGCACAATTTGTTCTGCAACCAATACATCTCCCGGCAGCTTGTTGATCTCGGCCAAAATACTCAGGTTACTCTCTGCAACTGTATTCATTCCTTCTATGCTTTCTATCAGTTGCTTTAGTTGATTTGCTGCATCGTTCATAACCTTTAGGCGGGCTGGCACTTCCCCAAGTTGTACAGAAGCTTGACGAATAATCAAATCCTTCCATTCGTCAATAGCCTTTACTTGATTGCTTGCATCTTCCATTTCCTGCATAAGATGATCACTCACCTGCGCTGAAATGGGCTGAACGAAAGGTTTAGCAACCTTGGCTATGATCTCACATAATTGAGATATTTGCTTCTGCAGCTCTTCTTTCTCCACCTTTTCATTGTCAAGCCTAAGGAACAAAGCATCCAACAACGTCTGCGTGTCCTGCTTCAATCCTTCAGTGGTAGCTTGACCGAGTGGTATTTTGGTCACCGTCACATCTTCTGCCGTGAGTTCCTCTTCTACCTTTCCTTCCGCCGGGATTGATATCTCAGCAAACTTCTCTCCCGAATCCTCGATGATCAACCTAGAAGTTGCTTTAGCAACTTTAGGCCTTCTGTCTCTTCTGCTCAGATCCTGAAGTAGCTGCAAGTCATGTTCCTCTAAGTTCATATCTACTCTTGCTTCTGGAACCAACTGCAAAACTAACCATTCCGAGAAATTACTTCTCGGAGAGTGAGAAGTTGCTGAGTGCACTACCATCTCCTGCTCTGCATCCTCTCCATCAGAAAGTGCCACAGTATCATGGCTGCCATCCTCTGAAACATCCAAGGACAAAGCTCTTTCGAACTCCGTCATCTGCAGCTTCAACATCTCCTCTGAAACGGGTGCTGAACGAAGTGGCTGCGGAGAGAAGATGAACGTTGCTGGTTTCAATGAAGGCATGGAAACATCCTGCTGCTGTGGTGCAATAGTTGGTGATCCACTAGGTACTGGAGAAGTCGGAGTCAAAGCTATGGTCGTAGAAGTGGTCTTCTCTTTCTCTTGAGATCTTCTACGTACTTTCAACTTCTCGGACCTTCTGCTGCTCTCTCCTTCATGTTTTCGCTTGAGGGAATCTTCTACGCTGAAGTTGCCCGTGATTTGATTCATCAATACTTCATCAAGGCAGTATCCCCTCGTTAGCAGCCAGCTCGAAGTACTCACCAACACAGCTCCAGATCTTTCTTCTATTGTGCTGCAGCCGCCATTGCTATCCTGTAGTAGAGCTTTATCTCCTCCCATTTGATGGTAAGTGTCCAGTACCACGTTCCCATCATCTTTAAAATCCGCAGGTATCCGCGCTAGTCCAAAGTCAAATACTTGCTTTGCCGACAGCCTGCTGAAATCTTTCTTTCTGACCTTGTACTCACTTCTGCACTTCATCCAGAAATCTTCTAGCGAAGGTACATGTGCGTACTCCTAGGAGATTGTCTTCTTGGCTATTCCGAATGGATCAAAATTAAGCCGTGCAGGGAAGAACTCTTGCTCATACTCGGACAACATTTGTGCTTCCATTCCTCGAGCTCTGTGAATGCTGATGCAACTGTAATATCCCACAGTGAGTGGGAAGTAACCCGTAGACTTGTGCCGCTTCGACTGAAGGTCGTGTAACTCCACAAGTTGCCTGCTTAGCTCCATGGCAATCAATCTGTCACTTGGGTACCTTGGCATCTTCGTTGGTTCACCTGAAAAGCTCGTAACCCTGAGGTATGTGAAGTCTGCAAACTGGATGAATACACTGCCAATCTTGGACACTGCTTCCCATGCTTCCTTGCTTACTCTGTGAGTCTTCAAGTCTTTGTCTAACCTACAGATGAAATCGTAGAAGAAACCATCGTTGATCACTTTGAAGTCCTTCTCGCACGCAGGTGCAGTAAGCTGTGGGTAGCACTCGAAAATGGGATCCTTGGAAAGAATACCACATCTATCCAGCTTGGAAAAGACACCCTGTGAAGCTGCAGCATATACCAAGTATGAAGTCATCTTGAAGCTGAAGGTACGCTTTACGTTCCGCAGTTGCTCACCGATGTTGCTGCTAATAATTTCTGACCAACTGATTATAGAATCAACCTTGTTGATTTCAATGGTCCTGATGAAAGCATACATCCATGTCCGGAAAGTGTAGGCATTCACTTCACCATTCAACCTGCATAGCAATTTGACAATATCATCCGCCTCCTGCACCAAATTGGATCGTGGAAGAGTTCTCGGGAACCTGGAAGGGGATCTAGGCTTCTTCATGAACCGGCTATTCATGATGCTCACACAGTCAACTTTATGCTTTCTCCCACCTACTGTCAGCATCCTGAATGCTAATAGAAGTCACCACCTTTCGCACTGGAATCTTCAAACAATAATCGAAGAATTCTGCATCCAAACGAATTATTGTTTTTCCCGCAACATCACGTACTGATATGGATGAAGGATGGTAAGATCTAGCACACTCCATCACAAACTCTGGCAATTGGGTTGTACACGGGAAAGTTGCAGCTCGAATAATTCCACTACTTTTGACCACACGCATGAGTGAAGTCTTTCCAGCTCTGGATCTATCAATCAAATCAGAAAGAGATTCTGGGCCTAGATCCGTGTCTCCTATGTCTGTGAGTTTAGAAGCAATGCATGAATCCATCGTGCTCTCTTTTTCATCTCCTTTCGCCATAGCTTTATCAATCTTTGTCTGAATAATTCTTTTTCTTCTAATTTGGCCTGCTTTCTTCAATACTGGTGCAGATCTGGACAATTCTTCAGATTCGGAGGATATTTGCAATGTATTGGACATTGATAAATACTCCTTTTCTTTTATAAAGCACCTGTAATGAGTTCCTGCAATTTATTCAGACAAAAATGGCCACCGGAGCATGAATAGTGAATTTAAATTACAAAAATCTGCACTTTTCAAGCCTGCTGCCCCAAAAATTGGTGTTTAATTTGCACATAAAGAGAGCATGAATCCTTTCAATCAACACCTGAGCTCCTTTAACACCTATGAAAACAATTGTGCAGATGAAGATGAACCTTTTCCAAAGCATGCGCCAAATCTGGAAGCTTTTAGCCTTTGTTAGCAATTTGTCTGTGCAAAATCCTTCTTCTAAAGGGGGCGCACTTTTCCTCTTTGCTGCAATTCTTTACCTGTGTGTTGAATAATAAATCCATATGGCTGCCCATGCTTATATAACCTTCACAATTCTATAATTAATAATTGCCCTAACAATTAAAGGCAATTAATTAATTAAAAATCATGCTTTTCTCTTTTAAAAATTGCATGTTTAAGGACAGCCATCCAATAAATTAAATTAATCCAATTTAATCCTTCACACAGCACTTAACTTTAGCCTCACAGTGTGCTTTGACCATAGCCACTGAAAATAGAAATTAATTCAATGATTTAATGCCTTAAAAATCATTAAATAACTGCCCAAATGGGGCGCACTTTTTCCAAGGAGAGGGGCAGCCACTAAAATAAATTAAATTTAATTAATTTAATTGCTCTATTTTAATTCTCCTTTGACTTTTCAACCTCCTCTAGCTTGGGCACACTTTTTCCAAGGATAGAAGATTATTTAAAATAATCAATTTAATTATTTTTATCCTTCACCAAAGGGGGCGCACTTTTTTGCACATGTAATTCTATTTTTAAGAATTTTCACCATAATGGGATTCTTTACCCTGCAAGGTAGGCACTACAATCCCATGATCCACTTAAGTGATTTGACTTTTGACAATGGGATTCTTTACCCTGCAAGGTAGGCACTAAAATCCCATGATTTCACTTAAGTCACTTTCCTTTTATTATATCATGGGAATTTTCACCCTGCAAGGTAGGCAATAAATTCCCACCTGCCTACGGCCTCCAATTTTCCCACTGCAGCTTAAGTGACTTTTATAACACAGGAAAAAGTACCCTGCAAGGTAGGTATACAATTCCCATCCTACCTGCGGCCTCTATTTTTCCCATCGCAGCTCAAATCCTTTGTTTTCCAAAAATGCGCCCATCCCCGCAGGGGCTTTCCTGTGCACGACTTCGCTTTTTCCCAGTGATCCAGACCTCCGATGATGACTTCCTCCAGGAAAAATGTGCGTGTATGTTTTCCAGCTGCTCCAGGCCAAAAATCGGGCTTACCTGGCGAAGGAGTTGTTCCAGAGAAATTTCACAGAAAACAAAACGGGACACCACAAAAACACGAAAAATTGCCAAAAGTTACAAATAAAGTTCAAAACTTAAAATAAGTTAAAATTCTTCTGGTATACAGGAATAATAACATATTCGCTTATAACGGATTTAAAACGGAGCGCAAATAGCCTCATACGGGGCTCAAAATAACTAAATACAAATTTCCCGCAGACAAATCCCGACGACAGAATAAAACAATTTTGGGCATCTGGGTATTTGGCGAAAAGGGCTAATATGGCTCTTTAGGATTATCTTGACGCAATACAGGAACTTTCAGGCAATAAAAACACCAAATGACCCACTATTTTAAAAGTACGAAATTTTTTCAAATTGGATAGTCTCAGATTTCGGGGTGAAATCTGAGTGACATCAGGCAACTTATTTATTTTAACCAAAATGTCCAGGTTACTTTCAACCATTGTATTCTCATCCACTATGCTTGTCATCAGTTGCTTCAGCTGAGATAATGCACTTTTCATAATTTCGAGACTAGCTGGTACCTCCTTGAGCTGTTTTGAAGCTTGGTGAATGATTTGGCTTTTCCATTCATTGATAGATGTGACTTGATTACCTACATCATCCACCTCTTCAATCAGATGTTTGCTCACGTGTTCATGTGCTAAAACTGGCTGAGAGGA
Source organism: Taxus chinensis (assembly GCA_019776745.2). Classification (NCBI taxonomy): domain Eukaryota; kingdom Viridiplantae; phylum Streptophyta; class Pinopsida; order Cupressales; family Taxaceae; genus Taxus; species Taxus chinensis. The sequence continues at coordinate 855,282,972 of CM034147.1, forward strand.
AGGTTTGGCAACCTTAGCAATGATTTCACACAACTGGGAAACCTTCTCTTGAAGTTTGATTTACTCTGAGGTTCTCTTGGTCCATGCATCGAGGAATAGAGTGTTTATTAGTGTCTGTTGCATCATCTTGCTTTAACCTCTTCCATGGTCAACTGACCTAGTGGCACTTTGGTTACTAAGATGCCTATTGCCGCCATTGAGATCTCCCTTACTGCTTGTGGTTCTTTTGGAACTAATCAAAAACGGCGAACAGGAGCCTTGATTCTTCAATAATCAGACCTTGATAAGTTACCTTGAAAATTACAGCATTGAAACTTTACAGCAACTTCTATCCTGATTCCGCCCAGGGAAAGCTCTTCTATAGCTAGTCATAAGTCATGCTCCTCAAGGTGCGCCAATCTCCTAAATTTGGCTTCTGGACTTTGACTGAATTTCTTAAACAATTGCCAACAATACGATGAACTACTTGCTTCTCGAGGATTTGAGAAGTCACTGAGTTGTACACCATTAAATCTCATGCTTAAGACTCACAGCATGAATATCCAAAGATTTGCCACAATGTCATAGGCTGTCATCCTCTAAATTGTCCCAAAGACAATGCTTCCTGTTCAGAGGCTGACATGTGATGATATGCCATGCTTCTCTGTAAGTTGTGTTATGGCCTGAAGATCTGAGTGGCTGAGGATGAACATCACAAACAGCATCTGTTGTGATTCTTTGAAGGAATGATACCATCTGCCTGGGGTTCAAGGGTTGTTGAAGTGCTATTGAGTTGACTCTGGAGAAGCTTTGTTTGAAAGTCCTTACTAGGACGATAGTTGTAAGACAATGTGTACCTGTGAGTTCCAGTACTCCGGCCAACTTGCTTACCATATTTTGTAGTAGCTTGTCATTCTGGTTGCTCTTGCTACTTTCACCTGTCATGCTGTGACATCCTAATTAGGAATGGATTTCAAGACAATGTGAACCGTGACAATGACATGACAGAAAGACAATGTGATCTGAATATGACATGGATTAATAGTTCATCCATGCATTACCCTTCTCTAAGATTAACTGCAGGACCATATTTGAAGGTGTCAACCAGAACTGTTAGGAATGAGACCTTTCCTCAATCGTTCTAGACAGACCGCCTATTCATGTGCCTGAAGATACTTTTGACATTCTGATCATCCTCCCATTTGATGGTATGTGTCAAGTACTGCACAGCTGAAAACCCAGGCAGTCATGCGATAAATCTACGGGTCATTTACCGTGTTAAACTCATAATGTAGACACTTGTTGCGCTGATAACCTGCTGAGTATCTTTCTTCCTGACTTCATTACTTTCACTTCATGCAGCTTCATGAACCATAGCTGTATAGTCTTCCAGCGAAGGTACATGCGAATATGTCCTAAAGAAATTGAAACATCTCGCTATCCCATGAAGGATCAATAGTATCAATCGTGCTGGGAAGAACTCAGGGCTCATATCCAAAAAACATTTCTACTTCGATTCCTCTAGCTTTATTGGATGCTCTGATAGACTATAATAACCCATGTAGACTATTAAAGCAACCAGTAGATTATAAGCAAAGGCAACTTTCAGATTGTAAGATCATAGCATCTCCAAAAAGCTGCCTGCACAACTCCATCTATGATCACAAAGTTTGAAACAAAATGGATACCGCGGCAACTTAACTAGTTCTCCTGAAAAGCTGCTAACCCTTTGAGATACCTGAAGTCTGCAAACTAGCTATCAGAAGTTTTAGCAACCATGTCTGGGATACAAAAATGTTGCTTCCAAAGCTTCTTCCCTTTTTAACCCTGCTAGGTCTTCAGATCACTATTTAACTTGCAAATGAATCCATAGAAGAACCCATTGTTGACTACCCTAGTAATCGTTGTGGCATTCAAGAACTAGTCAACATGTGGGACGCACTCAAAGGAATAGGATCTTTCGGCAGTATGCTCCCGTCCTATAATTCCAATTTGGAAAATATACCTTGCGAGGTTGCTGCATACTGACCAGGTATGAACCTTCTATTTTTCATATATGAACATCCGCCTCACACTTCGGAGTTGCTCGCCGATGTCTGTCAACTGATGGATCTCTAAACCAATTGACTTAAGTTGAATCAGCTCTAATTGATCGCTCAATTACTTTCTCGGAGGAAGCATACAGAGAATGAAGAAGGAAGTTATGGGTAGTTGCAGTCTTGTTCTGTTTAACCTATAAAGCAATGCAGTTAATATCTTTTGCAACTTGATCCTACACCATATTCGATCGTAGAAGCGGTTGGATCTAGAAGCAAGTGACTGTGATTTGCTTTGATGGAGATATTGGGCTTCGTTGACATGTATCTGCTATTCATTATGCCCAAGTAATCTACTTGTAGTGCTTCTCCCAGTACTATTGCCAGCAGTCCAGCATGCTAATTTCCATAATCTCCACTGGTCGTGTCGGAATCTTCATTGCATATGAGTGATTAATAAATTGTGGCATCCACTCCTGATTATTGTCAAATTCAATGCAAGGCATCCCGAATTGGAAGTTCTGGAAAGCAGGATGCATAAGATCCTTGCAGGAATTCTCCATGTACTGAATTCAGGTACACTGGGCTGTGATTAGAAACGCTGAAGCTTGAATGAATCCCACTACTTTGTCGGAATTGCCCGTGTGAGAGATGTCCTTCCGACTTGTGCAGATCTGTCAATTAAATCAGTGATGGGTTCCGGGCTTGTGTCTATATCATTGACTGTTAACAAATCTGGAAGATATGCATGAATCTGCATTGATCCTTCTCTTTCATCCGACTTTGCCATCGTCCCTAGAGCAATCTTTTTTTGAGCAACTCTTTTTCTTTTAGTTCTGCCAAAATCCCTTGTAATTGAATCAATCTGTGTAGACCTGGTAATTTTTTTTTATTCAGAAGATATATTCAACATACTTGACATTGATTTGAACTTCCTTTCACTAATATGAGCACGTGTGATGAATACCTGCAATTAATTCAGACAAAGATGGAGTCCAGTGGCATAAATACTTGATTTTTATCACCAAAATCAGCATATAAAGTCTACTACCCTAAAATTTGAGACTTTGTTTGCATGCAAAACAAGCATGAATATTATTTAACTTCACCTGGGAACTTATACCAACATGCAGACACTTAACAAGACTTAAATCATTAGGCTCCTCCAACCCTAGGCGCCAAACTTGGAAGCTTCCCTAGCAATGAAAAATACTCCTTCAATGCAAAAATTCTCCTTCCCTTGGGCATCAAAACCTGTCCGGGTTGCAAACCTTCATGCAAAAAGAATTAATTGCTTCTTCCCTTATGACAGTCCCATGTTTATATAGCCATCATGCATGCTATTTTTAATAATTGTACTTTCCCTATTTCTGACAATTTAATTAATAAACAAACATGCCTCTTCATTCAATTTGAGCGCCCAAGTCTGCATGTTTCATGATTGTTTTTTTATGAATTTATTTTATTTATTTTTAGCATGCATCCTTGACTTTTCTTGAGCTCATCCACTTACATTGACTTTCTTCCTATTTATGGCGCCAAACTTAGCTAGAAATACCATTAATACATACCGTTAATTAAATGCATCTAATCCTCAAGGTGGGGCACACTTTTTGGCAAGGGAGGTTGTTAAAAATTAGGAAGTCAAAGTAATGGGAATTTCCACCCTGCATTGCAACTACAAAAATCTCATCTTTCACTTAAGTCATTTGACTTTTATAATGGGAATTTTCACCCTGCATTGCAGATAAGAAATTCCTGCCTGCCCGTCACTACCAAAATTCTCATTAGCAACTTAAATGGTTGATTCCTTACAAAAAGTGTGACTTGCATGGAAAAGAGTCAAATTTTCTTGGGAAAATGCGACCTTACACTACAGCTCCAAAAATCCCTTCATCCACTTAAGTTGTTTGACTTCCATAACAGGAAAAAGTTACCCTGCTAGGCGGGCAAAATATTCCCACCGGTGCTTTAAGTGATTTTTCTTTCTTTTATAATGGGGATTTTTACCCTACTAGGTAGATAAAAAATTCCCACCTGTCTGTCATGCCTCTAAAATTTCCATCGCAACTTAAGTGATTTTGACTTGATGGGAAAAAGTAATCTACTAGGTAGGTACAGAAAATTTCCACCTGTCTGCCACTGCCACTGCCAAAATTCCCACTGGTAACTTAGATCTATCCAATCCCAAAAAGTGTGACTTACCTAGAAAAGAGGCTTCTATTGTGCTTAAATTCTTCTTTTTTGATCAAAAGTCAGTTGACTTCCTGTGAGCTAATTTCTTTTGCCATGTTAAGGTCATGGATGACTCTCTAGATGTTCCAGGCAAGATTAAATAGATTATACAAAGCGACAGAAATGGATCAAGGGGAATTTAACAGACAGGCCATGGAGAAAATACGAAAACAAAAGCAAATAGAAATAAATGAAAAACAAAAAACGTTCCCAGAAGTTGCATAGACAATTGCTCATGAATTCATTCATGGTGAAATACCCTACGGGTATATGTGAGAATATTGGCATGAAAAACTTCAACAAGGTTCAATTACCGGAACACAATTCATACTTCAAACGGAACTTTATTTATTTAATAAATAATTAAATAAAATTTTCCCGCATATAAAACTTGACGAAGGGATAAAATAATTTTCGGCATCTGGGTATTTGTCGAAATTGGCTCCTATGATTCACCGGGAATATCTTGATGCAATACAAGCATCTTCTGGCAATAAAAACACAAAACAACCCGCTATTTTAAAAGTACGATTTTTTTTCAAATGGGTAGTCCCAGATTTCAGGGTGAAATCTGGAGACACCAAGCGTCGTCCTTTTCTTCAGTACTAACGTCACTAATGGTGTCAGTCATGCTTTATGGCCTCTTGCCTTGTGGTTTTATCATTACATCTTGCCAACACCTTGTTTTGCTTAAACCTCCTTTGGCCATATTCAGAAAGCAATTTCACATGGTTTTTTCTGTTTTTCAGTTTTTTGGGCTTTTCAGAAGACAGTTAGGGATGCCACTAAAACCCGAAGAAGCAGCAGAAAAGACTCCACTTCTACCATATTTAGGTGTTGTGATTAATTTCACAGCACAAGCAGATGTTGGGTCTTGAGGAGTAAAATACCCTGTTCTGAATCTGCCATTTTGACAGAGGCTGAGAGGATGTCGACAAAAGTTGTGGACTCTGGCTTTACATCTGCCAATTGCATTTACCTGAAAGTTTCCAAGGTCTTTTCAACAAACCCGTTTTTTTTGCATATCCCACAATCATTGCAGTCCACGAGACCACATATTTTTCAGGCATTTTGTCGAACAGTGTACATGCTTCCATATTTTGCAGACATAAGTGCCAGGGCAGTTACAACCTAAACATCTGCCAAATGTCCCTTCATAATGCTTTGGCAGATGTCCATGCCCTGTTTCGAAGCTCCATTTTGGGCGCATGCTGGTAGCATGATAGCTAAGGTCAACTGATCAGACTGGACACCTGTTGGCCGCATTTGGTGAAACAACGTCAATGGTCTGCAGGTAGGAGCATGCAGAGGACACAAAACGGCCTATATCCTGCCCGCTCTGCCAAAAACAATGGCTCTTTCCTCAAGCCTGCTATTTTTTCCAATGGCCAAGTTTTTGACCAGCCTTGTCATGAGCGCAAGCAGCAGTTTATAATGTTATTGGACAGGGCATTTGAGTCAGTTGCAGCTGACAAGCAGGAGATGAGAGTGAGCATGATTTTTTGCTGCGATCTAAAAATTTACAGAGCTTTCCTGTTTGTCTTTTGCCTGCATGCAGAGAATGAAGAGATAGCAATGTGGTATCTATACACTCTAAAGGCGGTCCCTTGCACGACTATGATCTGCAAATCAAAATAAATATTTGCATTTAATTTTTCTGATCATACAAATATCTTCAAATACTGGCGGCATGCAAAAATCATGGCGTCAGTCAATTTCCCGGCCAGCTGGTGGTAACACTGTGCAGTGGGACGAATATCTCAGGCAACTGTCCTGGTGTCCAAATCCCGGCGTCATGCAAATTTGCCAGTGTATGACAATATTCCAGGACTGACTGCCCTGAGCTGCATTCTCCACGTAAACAGCCTTTCGGCTAATTCATGTCCACAAATGACCAAAGTAAGTCAGTGGTACTCAAAACTTACAGCAACAATAGCAGGTCTGCATTGATAAAAACAAAATCATCGAAAATGGTAAGTGTAGGTAATCCCAAAAGGAAGCCAACACGGTTAATGTAGACAATCCAAATCATTCTACAAAAATTACTGGTGCCCTTTGATAAAAAAGTTAAAAGTGTGGTTATCTTCATACACTCTTGGGTTCATACTATGGGTGCATTAGTTTTTTGCACACCATATAATACCACCCTATAACTTCACCCACTACATTCCAACAATTGTTTTAGTTTTTTCAGTATTTATGGGGAGCACATCCAATAACCAATTACTTAATGTGAATTTTCTTATTCTGTATCATTCATGGACCATGGACATACACATACAATTTGTGTATAACACAAATGGACCCCTGCCCCACAAAAGTGTTGGGGGTGTACCAGCTCTTTTATCCTGGGTGATTTTGCATCCCAGTAACCTTGATATTTTCTATTTCAAATTGGTCTCTTACTTGGGGCTGACCTAAAAAACTACTTTTACCGTTACCTTTACATAGTGCAGATGGCTATTGAAACATGTCCAGAACCTCCCATGAGATCAATTTTGAAAGTCGTTGTAGCTGTTACCATTCTTTGCAATGCAGTCTCAAAAGCAATCATACAGCCTTTTTTGAAGTCTGTTGAGGGTTCAAATTTCACAAGAATCAAATCCTCTTCTTCTTAATGGAAGAATTACCTATCGTCATTGTGCTGTATGAACATTCTTGCGAGAAATCAGAAAATTGAAGAACAATAGAGAGGAAATGCCTTTTAAGATGAAAGCTTTCTGAATCCTTTGGCCATTCACCTGGGCCTGTGATTGAATGAACAATTAAACCAGATGGGACCAGAATATGATTGTTGTTGAAATTTAATGGATCAAAATGAAGTTAAAAAAATGTCTTTTTGCTAGTTTCATCAGCGTAATTAAGTTGTCTGTAACAAAGTTCTTCAAGGGGAAGAAACATTTGATAAAATGGCTTAAGTGGACACCCCTCTGCCTGTGTGTTATTTATATTTATTTTTACATGAATCTTTTTGCTTGGACAGAGAAAGTCTGAAAGCACCAGAGAGCCGTAGAGATATTCTAGTGGAACACAGAAACCATGGGCACACTGAGAATGAAACCCAGGCCACAGTTGTAAACTGCCACTGGCTTACTGCTAGACTACAGCCAAACCTACTAGTATGCACCAGTGTCAATGTAGCTGTTTCAATAAGGCCAAAGCTGTGCCAGTGGAGGGTGAAAGATGAGCCCTTGTTTACATATAAAATAAATAAACAAATGTGGACATATGGCAAGAAAAATGGATACAAATATTGTTATTATAATATTATTTATTTTTTATCATCCTTTTCCTCATTGAGACCAAGAATAGCATGTTCTCCCAAAGAAAGGCTCATGAGTTCTTGCATGTAATGGTTTTTAGTTAATTAACTTTGTTACTGCCATGTATTTTCAGGATCCGAGTTGCAGCAGCAGCAGCAGCCTCTTCAGTGGCACGCCATCCTTCCATTCGTCGTCTTACCGCTCAGAAGATGGCAGTAAGTGATTGCATTATTTTTCATTCTTTACTATCTCATTGGTGATAATCCCATCTGTGACTACCTGGACATGTGGTTTTAAATGTGTGTGAGCGAGAGAGAGAGCGAGTGATGTGGTTGCTTCTGCCAAGCACACGTACTGGCTAGGCAGGGACCTAAAATTGTCTTACACGTTTAGTGAGTTTGTTGTTCCAGCAAGGTCATATGCCCAGTAGGCATACTGACTAGGAAGGGACATGTTTAGGGAATCAAAGCTAAGTAAAAATCAGGGTAACTTCATTCTATAGATTTTTTGTGAAGTGAATTTGAAAATTATTGAGTTGTTTGTACAGGGGGGACAGGGGCGGCAAGGCGGTTCATCTAATGTAGCTAATCGGAGAATAACTGAGGAAGATGCAAATAAAACAGAAAATACAAATTCAGCAATTTTAAGGACATCGGACAGCCTTCAAGAACCACTGCTTGGAACAAAAAGATAATACCCATCATAAAGGAGGAAGCGTTGATTCTACAAAGTGATGAATGATGCTGAATTCATTTAAATCATTTGGATTTTTTCTCTGATCGGTTTCACCACCAAGTTGTTAGTCTTCAGCTTATGCTTCGGTATTTATATAACCAGGACTATTTTTACTTGTTTTGAGGACAAGGTATGGATGTGGAATAAGAGGCTCCCTAAAAAATAATTCATTTAACGTTCAACAACTTTAGGTTATGGCTTGCTTTCTTTAAACCTAAAGTCAATCTTTTTTGTAAAAATAGCACCTTCTTCACTGCATTTAACATGGAGTTATTGCATGAGCAAGGTTCAACTATTCACTCAGTGCATTTGCATTTAAAGAAAAAAAAACCATTCACTTAGTGAAAGCTACTTATTGGAAGAAATCACAATCATTTGTTATTATGCTGTGCAATTATCTGAAACAAGGAAGCGCAAGTAAAATGTGCATTCAACTATTCATTTGAACGTGTGTATAGTGTTTTATGAAGTAAAAGATCCTCTGCAGTATGAGAATCATGTTGAGGATTCACTTATGTAGGTGTTTACATAGCCATACAAAATGGCCACAATGATGCAGATTTAATTGTGCTAGAAATATAATATATAATGTAAATGGTAATGTACCCACCACAGAAATTAAAAAGGGAGTTCTCCATGTAATGTACTCAGGTTTTAAATTTAAAAATTTATTAAGCATGGATTTTTATTTGAACAATTAGGAGTCTCCAATTCACTTCACCATGTATCTTTGATGATTAAACATCGAACCAGTAACCCTATATATGGTTGGGTCGATTTAGGTTTGTGTATTTGTGGTAAATGGATTTTACAGTAACATGCAAGTATTATACCAATCAGGCTTAAAACACACATTAATCAATACATCAGATCTAATTATTTATTTTGAGACCAAAGCAATAATGAAAAGAGTAGGGTTTAGGCTTATCTTATTGCTAAGAGTTATCAAAGGGTAGTTATCAACATTTTACTGCAAAAATCAGGATTTCTAGGGAAGACAGGGAGAACTCGCAACAAACAAATTGTCATCCAACATGCGATGTCTAGAAAGTAACTGTCTAGACTGTGAAAATGATGTTTATGCAAAACTGTTTTGATTTTAAATTTTTATGAATGTCTGGATTCACCTATCTTTGCTTTCTGGTAACCTCTGTTTTTTTAAACTTTGCTTTGATCGTTGGGATACCATGCTTCTTTCTCCTAATAACCTAATCTGGCAAAACATTAAGCCTTAAAAAAAAAAGAGGGGTTTGTTTTGGGGATCCATGTTCCACTTAGTTTGATTCTATTAGATACCATTGTTTGCAATACCGAATATATCACACCAAAGTATATGCAATCATTCTTAAGCCAAACAAACTAATGTAATGTAGTGTGTCACTATTATGAATCATAGTGCTTCAATGATTGTTGGACTTCTCTAAATGTTTGTATATGCTTACTGAAATCTTCTTGAAAGCGTTGACAAGATAATGTATGCTTCTCTAGGTAGTAGATTGATGATAAAGACTACATCCAGAAATGAGCTAGGGTGTTTGTGTGCATATAGGCAATTGAAAAACAAACCAAGAGTCTATTGGTGTGCAAGCCAACCTCTTAATAGGTAGAAAATCGATCAAGATAAAATAAGGGTGAGATGGGGTGGAGGAGAGGGCCCAATGCACCTTCATTAGAAATATGAAGTCCATGTTACAAACACAGATGGTTCAACTTGGGGAAAGTGAATGGATAAGGCAAAGTGATAGTTGAGGTGTGTTGAGAGATAAGAGGGGGTCACCAGAAGTCTAGGAATTGTGCCAATAAAGTCATAATTTGGCTGAAAATTGACAAATACTTGAAAGATTCGAGAAACATGTAAAGCAATGACTAATAAATGCCCGAGGGACATTTTTAGGTGTTGAAATATACTAAGAATGTGGGGTTCCACGTTACAAACATGGAGGGTCCGATTCAGAGGAGGTTGAGGTGTGTTGAGAGATAAAAGGACCATTGGAATTCAAGGAATTGCACCAATAAAGACATAATTTGGACTAAAAATTGCCAAAAAGATGAAACAATCTAGAAACATATAAATTAACAACTATAAATGCCTAGGGGGCATTTTAGGTGTCTAAGTATGCATCACTTTGATGTGTGTGTAGGTGTGTGCGTGTGGCTATAGAATTTTATGAACCTAAAGCTTACTCCAATACACTTGTAAGTGCTACAAGAACATTTATACACGAATAAGTGTCCGTATCTGTTGAAATTTATAAAGAAAAAGAAACCATATATGACACACCTAATTTTGTTGGAAATGCGAGCGCTTCCATGTATGAGTTTCATGTTTTTAAATCCAAGTGAACTCTAACGTTGCAAAAGTTGTGCTACATCCTACTTACCTATTTCAAAATATTTTTTGTGACAACAGTAATGCTGAACCATAATTTGAGTTATATCTAAAAACAACAAAAAACAATATCCTAGACATGCGCCTTTGTGGGATTTTGGGTGTTGCGCCTTGAGTACACCCCTGGTATGGCAGTAAACAAAACCTTAATGCCTCTTTATAAGAGTGAGTGTTGCTATAAGAATCTCGAGACTATATTAAGTATAATGAGTCAGAATGCGTACCCCCTTTTGGGATTTATTTTGAACATGTGAATCACACATCTCAAAAGGAAATGGTTTTACTTATATCATGTGTAAGGTAAGGCAATAAAATCATCGTTGTCCTACAATAAAAATATAATTTTTAGAAGCATATAACAAGTAAAACTTCCCTTGTAACCTCTGATATGACCAATATAAGAGGAGTAATATGCCACTATGTGAACATAATGGGATAATGGGATACATTTACACATTAGCTTTCTCAAACCAAAGATTGAACCTCTAATTATTTGCCAGGTAAGAAGAAATTCAAGAAACCCTTAATAGGGTAACATAACTACTAATTTAAAAAAAAGAGAGGAGAAAATCCCTTTTTCCCATAAGAGGAAGCACCAAAATTCCTCCCTGGCCTCCTCCATTAATTTGCACAAGTAAAGAAGAAAATAGTAAACACAAAAGAAAGAGGAAAAGAAAAGATAAGGTAGAGATATTAGGGTTTGGGAGTAACCTAGATCTGAGGGCCCATGTCGATTTTTATCATAGGGTTGGTATTATGTCCTCACAACTTTTAAGTTGTGGGAGGTAGTGATTTAAAATGGGTGTGGGGTGAATTAATTTATTGGGTGCTTAAGAAAAACAAGTATAAGGGTCTCGAGAGGGGGGAAGGGGGGCAGGGGGGGAGGCATAAGCTTAGGTAATGTAATTTTAAGTGGGGATGAGTAATTTTAAGTTAAAGTGAACTTTTATTATTGAGACGATAAAATGTAACAAAGGGAAATTAAATATTCATTAGATAATAAGTTAAATAAATTTATTATGGGCTAAGGGTGCACAACACCCTGACAATCAAAGAAAAATTTAGCCATAATGTAATACGTAAAAACAAAAAAAAAATGGAATCTTTGGGTAATTAGGTTTGGTTTTCGACGTGCCAAATTTGGGGGTATTAGAGAAGGTATTAATTTTTTCCATTTGGTTTCCCTATTCCCATGCACATTGTAATTTTTGAGTCATTAATAGCCAATTATTATGGTTTGCCTCTGCATAAAATAGTGCTTACCAACACTACCGATGATGTGGTGGGTACTTAGCAGATGCAGGGTGTTTCTTAGCCACATGGGAAGAGACAAAGAGTTGTCCAAAACCTGGAATAGAAGGGGGCAATCCATGTGGAAAAGTGAATATGCCCACAACTGTTAACCATTGTTGGTAGTACATGCAATAATCTATCATCATCATCAGGCAATTTGTGTTTTTTGTTTGTTCTTTGTCCTAATTCAAAGATTATCTCTTCTTTACTTTTAAATTTGTAAAGTTGTTGGTTGTAAAAATGTAAAATTTTAATAATAAATACAAAAAATTTCATTTATCTAAACATTAATTGGGTTGAAATTTGAGGGGTTTTTCCATGTTTGATTTTCTTTGTAGATAATTTTATGATAACCTGTCAAACCTCATGTAGTGCTGTCAGGTTGTGTCAGTCTCAACTTTTAGCAATACAAATGAATTTCCTCTTTTGAATAGTTTGATATGTGACTGGATAGGATATGGGTACATGTTTTCTATTTCACACTCAATTAATAAATGTCTTTACAAATTGCATTATAATAGATAAAATTTATTCCTAAAATATTATACAAAAACACTAATTGAATGGTCGATTATGTATATGTTTGCCTTTGCACCCTTGTCATATCCACCTCAAAAGTGGGGAGGGGTTCAAGAGGCCCTTAAAAAAATTAATCTTGAAAAAATATAATTTTGCATAACATACATTAATTTTATGGAATTTGAGACCAAAGCTTAAAAGTTAAAAGGAGGGCCACAAAGTAAACAATTGTGCATTTGGGTTTGAAACCTAAAACATATTGGATTTTCCCTATTTTTTATTTGTCTCCTTTAACCACAATTGCATTCACATAAATAAATGCAATAGAGATCAAAACGATAAAGTGGAGCACATATAACACATATTGTTTGGTTAGGAACAATATGATCTAAGGAATAGGTGTGGTACATACAAGTATTTAAGCCCCATGTTTGCCTTCCCAACTTTCCATTCATATCTTCATTCCATCTATAATAAATTAAACATCATCCAATCAAAAACCTTAACATACTATTTTTTTTTTTAACAAAACCCATTATCCACATATTGTCTCAAAAATTGCCATTTCTTTCACTCGTGGAAGGGCTATTTATTAGTGCCGTAGAGCTCATAAACAAGTTAACATTAACACTGAGTGAGTGACCCCTCCAATTGACTAAAAAAGACGTAGTCAAAATTATTCTTAAGCTTGATACCATTTTTTATTAAGTTGACTCATATTACTCAATACTTATTTCATCATATCCATTCATCACCCCTGAAAGATTCTCTCCTTGTCTTCTCCTTGATACAAAAAATATTTTAACTACACCTTCTAGATGATTTGTCAAAATATATTTCCAAAATTTGTCACCTCTCAAAAATTAAAAACTACAAAATCAGACCAACCTATCAAAGTTACTATATTAAAAAGTATCACAGTTCTACCTACATTGGAAATAACTAACCCTTTGTAAACCATGGAAAGGCCACCCTATCTGTCTTTCCTATTTTGGAGAAGAATGTATACCCTAAAAAGGTAATGTGTCAGTCTCAACCTTTAACAATGTAAGTGATTATCTTCCTCTAAATAGTCTGTATAGGTGTATTTTAGCACAACCTGGAAAGGGGCACATGTTCTCTATTTTATAATTGATTAATAGAATCCTTGACAACATGCATTATAATAAATAAAAATAATCTAGAATTTTTTGATTACAAAGTACAAATTCAATTCTCATGACTATGTATAGATGTTTGCCCATATGCCCTCATTGTCTCTGCCCCTTGCTTGTGGCTTGGCCAATGGTGCAAGGCTCGACTTTTTCCTCAAAGGTGGGGAGAGGTTTCAAGAGGCCCTTGGAAAACTTAATTCCATAACATTCAATATGAGGGGGAAATCTCAAAAAAGGATAATTTCGCATGATGGACATTAAGTTTATCGAATTTGAGAGGACATAGAAAAGGGGCTCGATTATCATTGATTGTATGCACATTGTCTGTTTTCCTATAGTTAGTTAAGCTTAAAATTGAAAATGAGAGATAAAACATGCTATTAGAAACAAACTTTGTGGTCAGGTTTTGAACTTGGAGCCTACTAGATTTTCACTTATTTCTTATTTTGGCCACCTTAAGCACAAATCACACTCACGTAAATAGTATGATCGAGACCGAGATGATAAAGTGGAGCACATATAACATATATTGTTTGGGTGGGAACAATTTAATCCATGGAATATGTGTGGGACTTGTAGGTTTTTAAGCCCCACATTTTTCTTCCCAACTTTCCATTCACAGTATTGATCTTATCTAACAATTAAACACAAACCAATCAAAAATCTTTATATTGTAAAAAATAACTTCTTTTTAGCAACACCCTTTTTCAACATATTGTCTCAAAATTTTCTGTTTCTTTCACTTGTGCAAGGGCCATTTTTCAGTGACCTATAACTCACAAACAAGTTAATGAAATTGATTGAGTGAACCCTCCATATGGCTAAAAATAGATGTAATACAACATTAAGTTCTTTAGCTCAACACCATTTTTATTAAGTTGACTCATGTTACTCAATACTTGTTTTAGCATATCATTCATCACCCTAAAAGATTCTCTCCTTATCCTCCTTGGTATGGAAAATATTTTAATTATACCTTCTAGATATATGTCAAAATATATTTCCAAATTAACCACCTATCAAAAATTAGAAATTATAAAATTAGACTATCCTATCAAAGTTAGTATATTAAACAGTGTCATGGTTCTACCTACGCTAGAAATAACTAAGCCTCTGTACACCATGGAAAGGACACCCTATCCTTATTTCCTCTTTTGAAGAAGAATGGATACCCTTAAAAAGGCAATGCCTAATTTGTTAATACATTTACCACATTTAACTTTTTTTAATCTTTTTCCATTTCATATTTATAACATGTGGAAATTGTTTGCTATTTGGTGCTACGTGGATATCTCATGAACCACTTCATTACTAAATTTACAAAATAATGCTAATGTCATGTTGTGCAAGTTAAAACATCATCTCTCATTACCAAAATATTAACAATGAATGGACACACTATTTGTTTTAATATCATAAGTGATTGGAAGGCAAACAAAAAAGGTAAGCACAAGTGAAAGATTGGGGTAGAAATACCCCAAGTGCCAATATCTATATGATTTTGTAACCATCCGCTCACCAAAGAATAAAAGAAAAATTCACATAATTCACAAGTCACCCTCCATTACATCAACAAAATTCATCCAACTATGAATTAAAAACAACTTCACTTATATATGCACAAAAGGTCAACACCGTATCCAGATCACAAATGTTATCCGACTCATTGGTTATTACATGGTCGACTTAGGGTAGAGGATAAATGCGCCACTCTTTGTGCACCTTCGTTAAGATTTGAAATTTAAAATACATGTGGAATGTGGAAGCTATAGTCCAGAGTGCGTAAAAGTGTGTGATTGACCCAAACCACATCAAAAATGGGAAAATCCTTTCTTTTTTAAATGTCTCACGACTAGTATATAACATTGCTTTCCACTAGATTGAGTGGTCATTATTGAGGCTCTCTCCTATATTATTTTAGAGATCTTATCATTTAGGAAAGGAGGCCCCATGGAAGGGTCAAATGTTCCTCCTTCCACCTTGGAGTGTTTCATGATTTTACCACGTTCTCCTCCTTATACCCCTATAAAGTGAATACTTCATCTCTCTATTGTGCTTCACTTGGCTTTATTCACGAATTAAATATTATGATATCATCGAGACCTAACTTGGTCCCTTGAGTTTGATCTATATTGGATTTGTATTTGGTATTGAGATTAACGAGAATTAGTCTTTGTATTGAGGGTCCTTTGAGCTTGACATCATTTTACAACATGGATCCCATATTGAGTATTGTGATTTAAACTTGCTTGCATTTAGAAGCTCCTTCCAACACTAAAGAGAAACTCTAAAATCACAAATGTGCATGCAATCAATGACATAAGGAACCCTAAATGTAGATTTTCCATATCTCACATATGTAGCATTTAGGATTAAAAGATATGCATGTTCCCCTTGTAAGTATTCATCCACTAGACCTTGCTTTATGAGATATATCTAAAGTACTTTACCTCTATCACCTACACCCTGCACCCCCTTTCTCCTTCAAATTCTTGACGAAAATGACATTTCGTACATATGTGTCTATTTTAATGAAAGAAGAGTTTCATATTGATTTTCCCAAACATTTCCATGCCCCTGCATTTATCCTCCCTCACAAACCTTCTTCATCACCAGTCTTCCTCCTCTAATGTTACACTTTATCGATTTCAAAATTTTCGGCACTTCCCCTTCGGCATTTCCATCGCACTTTCCACATGAAATTTATAGTTTATCTTCCCGAAGGTATGAAGTACATATTAAAAATGGAGAATAATTTGTAGCTAATATTTTACCCCTTGCAATATTAAGATCTTGGTAGAATTAAATATTTCCTTGTAATGGAGAATTCATAACATGGAAGGGTGGTTGCACTTTAATGTTTTGGTCCCCTTTATTTTCTCTTTCCATATTTTCTAAATTTTACGTAGGATGTTGGAATGACATATTTTCTTGGGCATGCTTGATCCATATTTTTTTCATTTAGTCTTGACCCTCTTATATGTATGTGTAAAAAAGTCATGCCTCTACATGGCTGAGTATGGTGTATATTAAAGCATTGAGACAAGTTATTGTGTCTATTTATTATCTACCTTTTGACTTGTGGATTTGTTCTTAAGTCTTTCTCTATCTCATGTACACTAAAATATTTGCACATGCTCATGGGCACTATGTTAAATTTAGGTAGGGAAAGGAGTCATTCACCCCCATTTATACACTCTAGTGCATCTTCAATCTTTTTATTTTTTTCTCTCACTTCCCTTTTCCCTTAAAATGTGTTAGGTTTAGCATTAGAGTAATGATAAAATTAAAATTAGAAAGGTTTTCTTGCAAATAACAATACCATTACTGACGAGGGATCTCATTGTTGTGGTTCAAAAAGTGTGTGCATCCAAGTGGAGATTTCAATGCATCAATAGTTTTTTGGCATACTCAATGGGGCACTTTGTTGAAATATTGTTTTATATTTTAAGTGTTCCATTTAAAACATACTATCCACCTTGATGTTTCAACTACATCAATAGTTTCTGGCACATTGGTTGAGACTTGATTAAAAATTTAGTTTTTCTTCAGACTTTGTTCATTCTTTGTCTGATGCATTCTTTAGCTAGGATCTTGTTTAGGGTCCTACAATATGTTTATTTTTGAAGCATTTATGATCAACTATTATCTTTATTGGTCATCATGCACCTATTCTCAAGTCTTTCAGACCCTTTCTTCTAATAAAAGAAGTCGCAAATAGCATTGAAATAGTCATTAAAAGAGGAAAGCATGTCACACATAAGTTTTTGTTTACTATTGAAGCTGAAGGAGAATTGTAGAAATAAAAATTCATAAGGAGGCAACCTATAGATGGAAATATTATTTATTTTTTGAGGCAAGTTATGTTCTTCTTGATGGAGAAGAACTTGCTATATCCTCTTTAATCAAGATCAATATTTGCAAGTAGTCAATAGGAGTTTTGTAGAATTCAAAAGGATTAGGAGCACATAATATTTCCCTTAAGGGAAGGTTTCCCCATTAGGTCCATAGAGGCCATAATGGTGGAGCCACTAGTCATGCTCATCTTAGATCATGAGGAGGATCTCAAACTTTTCAGCCTAAACTTCCATAGAACTACATTTTTGTAGGGGTCAATTTCAAAGAAGAAGGTGAGCTCAAAAGGCTCAAAATTTTACTCTTCCTTATCTTAACATACTTCCTAGCTACTACTGAGTTAATTGCATGGCAAAACATTGTTAGAAAGGGAAGTTATTTATCTTATCCAATTAATGTATTTGTTTGAGTTAGCTTTGTACTCTAATTTTGTTAGAGTAGGGTGTCCCATTTTATCAAACTAATATGGTTTGCAATTCCCTACAGAGTTTAGTTGAGCTTGTGTATGTTTTTTTGTAAGTGTAAATAGTTTTTGGAAGAAATTAAAAGATTTGTTGTAGATTTTGAGGAAATGAGACATAATGACGACAAAACAAAATGTGGACAAGTAGATTGAATTTCATCAGAATCAATTTCATTATCTATAGAGAAGTCTAAAGGGTGTTTTCATGCAGACTCCTATGCCCATATCCATTAAACCATTTGAACAATGAAATTTTATTTATCAATATTTTATTATGTTTAACTAAAAAATAAGGTGAAAAATTCCTTGTGTCAAAATAGTTAGCTCATTCAGATCAGATTGGATAGATTTGTGGTGAGTCATATTTGTATGATCAATCAACTATATTCTCTAAAAACTCTCACCAGAATCATATCAGATAATAACCCCATTCTTCTTGATTTGGGGATGAATCAATTGAAAAAATCTAGACCCTTTAGATTTGAAAAGATGTGGTTAGATCACCCTGATATTTTCAAAAGAATTCAAGAATGGTGGGATAATCAGGGTTTTGGGGTTGCTAGTTTTAGATTGTGTTTAAAACTGAAGCATATTAAAAATAACCTTAAAAGATGGAATAAGGAGACTTTTGGAAATATTTTCCAGGAAAAAAGTAGAATTGCCGAGGATTTAAGAAATATTGAGGAAATTATGGAGAACAATGGTTTTAATACAGTTCTCAAGGATCAAGAACAAAAACTCCTGTTTGAGTACCATGAGATCATGGCTAAAGAAAAGGTTTATTGGAGAAAAAAATCAAGGGTGAAATGGCTTAAGAAGGGTGATAGGAATACTAAGTTATTCCATTTCTCTACCACCTCCATAGCTAATCTCCTTAAGATTAATGAGATAAGAAGTGAGAATGGTGAGATTTACTCAGAAAATAAGGATATCAATATGACTATAATAAATTACTTTAGGATATTTTTAAGTAGGTGCAGAGGGTGGAGGAGTTGGTTCAAAGTAAAGTCCTAGATCTATTCCAGAAGGTTATCACCCCCCTTGAAAATAGAGATCTCTTAAGGAGTCCTTTAGAGGAGGAAATTCGCTTTGCGGTCTTTGATATGGAACCAAATAAATATCCGGGCCTGTATGGTTTCCCTGCCTTCTTCTATCAAAAATCATGGGAGGTAATAAAGTAAGAGGTCATTGAAATGGTCCAAGAATTCTTCAACAATGATCATCTTCTGAGGAAAATGAATAACACCTTCTTGGTCCTAGTACCGAAAATTGCTGGAGCTAAAGAAGTTAAGGATTTCAGACCTATAAGTCTTTGTAACACCAATTATAAATTATTGACTAAAATCATAGCTAGGAGGATTAGAATGGTTCTTTCAAAATTCATCTCTGGAAATCAAGGGTATTTTGTTCCGAGAAGGCAAATTACTGACAAAATTATTGTGATTCAAGAAGCCACACATTCCATTGAAATCTCTGGTAGATCGGCTATGTTTCTTAAGTTGGATATGTATAAGGCCTATGATAGTATTACATGTTCTTTCCTCTAGGATATCCTGTTAAAGGCTGGTTTTGATAACATTTTGGTAAATATGATAATGACCTGCATAACCACTGCTACCTATTTGGTTTTAGTGAATGGTAAACTGAAAGGTTTTTTCCAAGCAAGTAGAGGTTCAAGACAAGGCGATCCTCTTTTGCCTTTCCTTTATGTTATAATGGCTGAATCTTTGAGTAGAATCTGTCAACATGCTATGCTTTCTAACTGTATCTAGGGTATAAAAATCTCTAATGGTCTCCCCTCTATCTGTCTCAATCAGTTTGTGGATGATAATTTTATGATGGGTAAGGCATCTGTCCATAAAGCCTCCAATTTTAAGGTGGCTCTAAATGATTATGAATTGGTTTTGGGACAGATGGTTAACTTCCATAAAAGTGCTGTTTTTTTTCATCAATGTGGAGAATCAAGTTCAATCCAGATCAGCACACATCCTGGGGTTTAGGATTAAGCATCTGCCAGATTTTTATTTGGGCATGCCCTTGATCCAAAAGAAGCCTGACATTTCAGTTTGGAATGCTCTGTTGGAAAGAGTAAATAGTAAACTTTCATCTTGGAAGGGTCTCTTGCTTTCTCAGGCTGGTAAGATTCAATTGTTTCAAAGCTCCCTTCAAGGTATTCCCATTTATGTGATGTCACTTTTCAAGCTCCTTGCTAAAATTATTAGGTCCTTGGAGAAACTCTAGAAGAGATTCCTTTGGATGGGAGCTATGGAGAAGTTTAAATTCCCTCTCGTGGCTTGGAAAAAAGTCACTAAACCTAAGCTTTGTGCGGGTTTGGGGTTAAAAAAATATCTCACTTATGAATGAGGCCTTGATTGCCAAAGATAGTTGGAGGATTGATAGAGAGGAAGGTATTTGGGTGGAAATCATAAAGATGAAATATCTACATAATATAGGCAGAATGGAGTCCTTTTTTAATCAAGGCAATCTTCCTACAGGGTCTTCTTTTTTGAACTCTTTTGTGGCCTATAAAGAAATATTAACAAAAGGTACAATGTGGGAGATAGACAAAGGTAATAGAATCTGTTTCTGGTATGATAGTTGGATTGAGGATTTCCCCTTAGCTAACCTAGCAATCTGGAAAAGGGTTACTCAGTTCTATGAGGAAAAAGGAAAATTATGGATAAGAGACTTTTGGTTCCAGGAGGATACTATTAGGTGGGAAACCATTGATCCTCCTTCAGAATTTGATGGAGATATCCAACCCTTTCGGGTTCTCAATAAGAAATTAAGGTATTTCCATATCCCCATTTTTCAGACCAAGGAGGATTCCATTAAATGGAAAGAGAAAGATTCGGGAATTTTCTCGGTCAAATCTACCTATATGTTAAATTTCAAGGATGATCTGCAAAATGACTATTGGGGTAAGATGTGGGTGAAGGATATTATCCCTAAGGTTAATATATTTTATTGGTTGGCTGTCCAAAATAGAATTCTAACTGTGGACAATCTCAGGAAAGGAGGAATGAAGCTTCCCAATAGATGTTCTCTTTGTAGGAAAGAGGAGGAAAATGTCAACCATCTTCTCCTTCATTTCTCTTTTTCCCATGATGTTTTTGCTTCCATTCTGGATAGTTCAATATCCAATGGATTTTGCCTTTGACTATTGAGGACTGTTGTTTTCAATGGGAGAGTCCCTTCTATTTTCCCATCTTGGTCTGGGCCTGGAATATTGCCCTCCCTCATTTTTTTGGGGGTTTATGGAAGGCTAGGAATGATTGTATCTTCCGGACCAAAAATATCTTCTCTTGAAATTTAAAAGAAAAAAATTGGTAGCCATCAAGGAAAATATCAAACTCTTTAAAGGCAAGGATAACAAACCCTGCCCAAAAGGGGAGTAGAAAGTTCTTGATAAGTTTACCCTTGGACCGGTGGAATTGCACAAACCTAGAAAGAGCTCCATTTGGATCAAGCCTAAGGAAAATGTTGTTAAGATAAATTTTGATGGGGCGTCTAAAGGGAATCTAGGTCAAGCTAGGGGAGGTGGAATTTTAAGAAACAATGAAGGTGATTGGTTGTTTTCTTATGCTGGTCCATTAGGATGGCAAACAAATAATATGGTGAAAGCTAGAGCTCTCCTTTGGTGGGTTTTATTGGCCAAAGAAAAAGGCTTCATGGACATCTAGATTGAGGGTGATTCACTCATCATTATTAATGCTCTTAACAATAAGGGATCCATTAATGGGCCCTTAAGAAATATCGTCAATGATGTTAAGGAAACCTTAAATTATTTTGTAAAGGTTTCTTATAATCATACATTGCATCAAGGAAATAAGTGTGTGGATAAGATCACTAATTACGGAGTTCATAGTAATGATTATAAGATCTGGTGTAAAGGAGATGATTTGCCCATGGACATTAATGAAGTCATTATTAGAGATAGAGGGCACTAAGTTTGATGATGTTGACACGAGTGATCTCCGGTACCGTGACAACTTACATAATAAGATTTATTCCTTGGTTTTTGTTGGTGTGAAAGGGGGTCTGAATTTGAGAAGTGTTAACAAACAGAGGAAGTTTTGTTTTGTGAATATGGGTGGTGATAGAATCAGGGTTGAACTGGTTAGCCAGAACATTGAAGATTTTAATCAACATTTATGGAACAAGCTTAAGATTGGGGGTTTCAGTGATTTCATTGCTAAATTACATGGTCACGACCCTTACCTGTCAAAGGAATTTGGTAGAGCTTGGAAAGAGGGAAAGTTCAACGTCAGAGGAATGGAAATTAGTTTCAGATTCCACCATTTCCCTTGTGATGGAGATGAAAATGGACGGGCTCAAAATATTTAAGGATATAACCCATAGAGACCATGAAATTGAGTTGTTCTTCGTGGGTAAGGAAAGATGCTCTTTCTAAACTGATGGTATCACCAGGTCATGTATGCCAGGAATATAGATAGAAGTGTGCCTTCAAATCATGAAGTATATCACTCTGGAAGGAAAATACTGAAAAGTCTATACTCATCATATGACCCTTTTGAATATGTTTCGCTATAAGGTCATGGTGAGCATTCCTTTTTTTTCTGTTTATGTATTTGAAAAATTATTTGACGGCGTTCTAGTAGGAGAAGGCAGAGATGCCTTTGCATAAAGGGCTCATCCTCCTATTGTTTGAAAATGGGAAACCTATTCTGAACTCTTCTCCGAAAGATAAGGTGGAGAATGATGATCTCAATCTTGCGGAATGCTTTACTAAGATGAAGGCTGGGAAATGTAAAAATGTGGGGGAGGATTCTGAAAAGGAGAAGAGTGAGGATAGTTGTGGTGAAGTGAGCACGTCGAGAAAGAGGGGTTGTGATGGAAATTTTGAGGGCTTCGAGGAGAGGAGTAGAAAGGTGCAATATTTAGAGGGGATGTTTCAGGCGATGGAGGAAACCAATGTTGGTCAAAGGGAAACCATGTTGGATGTCATTAATGTTTCAAAGAAAATTGTCTCAGCCCAGGTGAAGTGCAAACAATATGTTTTGGAGATGGAGTTTCAGGTTAAAAAACTGAGTGATAGGGTAGAAGGCACTAAAAGGAGAAATTTCAATTTGCGCATCAGTAGTTCTAAGGACAAGTTGGAGGAAGACATGAATGAAAAGGGTGCTGAGGGTGCTGGGATCAAAGATAGTCATGTTGGAAGTAGTGAAGTTTTTCCTAAAAATTAGTTGGGTTTTCAGTACTGTGAGAAGACTTTTGGCAAACTTCTGCTGTTTGATGTTTTAGGGCTGGTTTTCTTTTCTCTATTTTTCTCTCTGTCCTTTTTTGGTTTAAGTCCTCATCTTCATTGCATGAGTTAAGCATGTTTAACTCCTTTTGAGGAATTTTCTGTTCTTTCTTGCTCGTTGGTTTCTATTCCTCCTTTTGTAAGGCCCCTGGGTGCTGATCCCTGTTTTTACATTATCTAATAAAAAAATAGTTAGACATGTCCGAAGAAAATGGTGACTTGGTAGAAACTGAAAAATAAATGTTCATCTAGGAATTCATCTTCAACTGGTTCAATTTACCCTTGATTAGTTAGTCTTGATAAGAAATCAACAACTATATTATCCTTGCTAGGATTATCAACTATTTTGATGTTAAATTCCTGTAAAATTAATAGCCATTTAATAACTCTTCCACTAACTACAATTTTATTCATTAGATACTTAATTTTTGAATGGTCTGTATAAACGATTACCTCATAACATGTGACATAATTGTGATATTTGTTGATAGAGTTTACTACACTAAGGAGTTATCTCTTTGTAGTGGTGTAGCTTTTTTCAGTTGGTGTTAAGTTCTTACTATTGTAGTAAATAACATACATTTTTCCTTCATCATATTTCTTACCCAACACATCAATTGTTTCTTGATTGGATGCATTCGTTTGGATATGAAATGGCGAGTTCTAGTCTGGCCCCATCACCAGTGGAGATGAGATGAGTTTTTATTTGATTAGCTCGAATGCTTGTTGACACTCACATGTCCATAGGAATTTTCCATCTTTTGTAAGAAAGGAAAACATTGGTGATTATAGTTTGCTACAATTTACGATGAATCTTCCGTACTAACATGCATGAATAAGAATACTACTTACATTAGTTTGATTATTTGGTGGGGGAAATTGTGAAATCATCTCAATATTTTTGGGATCTACTTTAATTACTTCCAAGGAGATATGATGTCCTAAGATAATTCCCTACTCAACCATTATTAAACACTTTTCATGGTTAAGAGATAGTTGGTGTTATTCACACCTAGTGATTACCCTATTTAAAATTTCTAAAGCTTCATCAAATGCACCTCTATGAATAGTAAAATCATCTATATATATTTCCACATAATCATTTGTTAGATAATGTCAAAGATAGCTAATAATGCACATTAGAAGGTAGTAGGGGCATTACATAGTCCAAAGGGGACAACAAAGTAGGAAAAGGTGCTCAATGGATAGGTACATTTATTTTTATATTGGTCTTCAAGAGCTACCTGAATCTGATTATAACCACTGAAACCATCTAGGAAGGAAGAGTATTTCTTTCCATCCAGGTTGTCCAATACTTGGTCTATAAATGGCAAGGGAAAATAATACTTCTAGGCAGCTTTGTTGAGTTCTCTATAGTCTAGATACAAACCCTCCACTTCTCATTTTTCATAGGTACAATGACTAAAGGAGAGACCCACTGACTATTTGATATAGGGTATATGAAACATATATGTGATAACTATTCAATTTTAGTCTTGACAGTGTCTCTTAGTGTAGGATTGATCTTTCACTGAGGTTGTCTTACAGGTCTAAAATTCTTTGTGTAAATGTGATGTGTGCAAATACAATGATGGTTTCCCTTCATATCACTATAATCCCAGGAAAAAGATTTTGAATGTGTGATTATGAATGAAAATAACATGGTTTCCTACTCGTCAGTCAAACAAATGCTAATGTTTAATGTTTTACTTGGTGTTGTCCCAAAAATTTTACACACTAAAACAAAAAATTAGAAACTTTTTATGTTAAAATGTCTCGCCAGTTCATATTTTCACACCATTTCGAGATATCGTGTGTTTGTCATGGTCTTTATAACCTGTAAGTAAAGTTGTCGTAATGTTGCGTTATCGCAATTCAACCTTTGTTGATGTCCCGCTACGCGTCGCACACTCGTTTGACTTCGCATAATGCTTCGTAACACTTGATTAGTGATTTAATTTTGATTATTTAAATTTAATTAATTAGTAATATTGATTTAAATCAAGTTATTAATTAATTAACATTAAGTAATTAACTTAATGCCATTAATTAAATTAAACTACAAAATTTAAGTAATTAACATTTTTTATAATAAATTTGTGTTATTAATTTTATTAATTAAATTCAATACTTAGTGCTTACTGTCGAATCATACATAAGACATGAGGAATGTCTAAAAAAATGCCCCATAGTTTTTTCCCTTCCCTCATTTGTTGTCACAAAAAATACATATTGGTTGGTCGGTTCGGTCCATAGTAGCATATAAACCCCAATATATCACAATGCTTATGCCGTTAGAGGTGATGCATATAATTTTATTTAATAAATTAAAAACTATGTTTTATTTCTTTTGACAAAGTAACATATAACCCGTCAGAGTGTATGTTTTGGAGTTATTTTCCATTTCCATGTCTCATACTTATAATTTAGATCTATATTTTTTTGTTGGACGTTACATCACAATATGAAGTGCTGTGTATCTTGTTTTAATGACCCACGGGAGATTAATATGCCATAACTTGCTTATTATGAAAGTATTTTGGTAATGTCTGATAAATGTATCAGCTAAAAAGAATGGAACTATTATAGTTACTCGGTGTTTAAAATATTTTCTAAACAAAGGTTCGCCATATATCATGTAAAGTGAGAATGACAGCTAATCTTCTTGTTGGCCAGAAAGCACGTAAATAATAAATGTGAAAAATTTCTGTGAAAGATATAAACCCATCTTTCATACATTTCAATTGACAAGTAGGAAAATTTATTCAAAACTCTAATTTCAGAGGAAAGTGGCAGCATTAAAAAGGGGCATTACCACGAAATATGGGTCTATGCTCTTAGACAATTACATTGTATAGTAGTCCCTGTTATATGTAAGAAGGAAAATCCTATTAGAATAACAAAGATCTGCTATTTCTTTTGACGAATGATACCACACGTTCTTTAACATCCATTCCATTCTCTACATACAAACATTTATTGAATTTAGCATTACAAAGTTCAAATTAACCCCACTGTTCATTATCTCGTTAGCAATGTATTTTCCTTGAACACTTCAATGTAGTCTTCTAGATCTTCGTTGCCATCCTTTTTACATTTCTGCTAAACATCCTCATCTAAAGGCGTATAATAAAGGAAATTTATGATTAGCAATGTCTAGAACTGTAATTTGGAAAAATAAATGGTAGTAGTTGAAGACAATCACCTCCATTGGCCTACTAAAGAAAGGCTTTCCATGTATTTGACCGTCTTCTTAACATTTTCATCTCTCGCAGATTTCAAATAGTACGTATGTAATGAAATATTCTGCTATAGACTTGCACTTTCTGTAACAATGAAGCGATGAAAGTCATTACAGAAATATAATACACAGAGAAAATTTCCAGGCAATGAGTATAAGCCAATCATCGCACCTTCTCACTTGATCACATTGTATCCTGATGAGGAAGTCTCCTACAACTGCCATAAAGACGACCCCAAGATATACAAGACTTTGTAAATTCTCCAAGCATTGCATGCAGATCTACTAGTGCATTTGTATTATTGACTCTCTGTTCCAACATGCCTTCTTTACTTTTCTTGTCTTCTAGCAAGTCTGGAATCCTCCACGTGCTGACTAGAAATGGATTACAAGATTGAAATCTTTATTCATTTACCAGTTGATATATTTATCCTCCCCGTTGGATGCTCTGTGACTATGTGTTGTTATCAACTTCTTTGCTATCCGTTGCCAGTTTTCAACAGAAACTTGATTGGATAGTGCAATAAAATCATTCTGCTTCTTTCTTTCCATGAACACGAGCTTCTTTGACATGCGAAAGAAATGAAAGAATAAATTTTCAATAAGGAATCTATTATTTATTTCCTCTAAAAAATGTTAGTAGAAATTTTAATTGTGAGAATGGGAAAGAGAGAAGAGGAAAAGTGGGGAAGTGGGTTTCATTTGGAAAAATGTCAAATTATACATTTGAAAAACTTCCACACAAGCTTCCCGAAGAAATATATCAATGGTATACATGTTTTGTGGGAAGTATATTTCTTTATCCGATTGGGTACTTCAAATGGGGAAGTGGAAGTAAAATCCCACTTTTACATTGATTTTACTTTCAGATTGATAATTAATTAACGTATTTATAAAATTGATTCATATCACGCATCATAACACCACCATTACCCGATGATGCACTCTTGTGCTTCAGTTCACACTTGACTATTGAGGGATTACCATTACACTAAACCTCCACACATTGCACCATATACACTACATATTCCATTTCATCCTACATTGCACATCATACACTGTTCATTCTACACTTATTTCTACACTATGGATTATTTAGAGGTTTTTTGTCAAAAAATTCGTGTATGTTATGTATGGGTGCATATTTTACATATGTATTGATTAGGGCATTTGTAACTGCCATATCTTAAAAAAAACCCTTTCTGTTTTAATTTTCTATATGTCCACACCATGTTATAAAAATCCTATTTCAACATAGGCATGTAGTATGTTGACACAAGTTGTGGAGTATGGATTCACACCTTCCAATTGCATTTTCTACAAATTTTGAAAGGCCTTATCACTAGATACACTTTATGAATTCCCCACAATCATAGTAATCCACGAGACCACTTTTCTTTGACGCATTTCTTTGAATAGTCTTAAAGCCTTGTCAAGAATACCATTTTGAAACCATGTTGTTTCAAGAATAGGTTGAGATGATGTCGACAGACATTGCAGAGTCTAGTTACAAACCTACCAATTACTTTTGCTTGAGAGGTTGTAAGGACATTTTTACAAACGCCCTTTTTATATACATCCCCTAGCCATGGTGCCATCAATGCCTCACCTAAGCTCCCCTACAACCACTCTTCCATGCCACACAAGCCTGTTACCTCATCCAACAAACTTGCAACCAACTAAAAAAATCCTCCATCTACTATGTTTCGATTGATGTCCACCCCCTATTCAAAAATTCCCATTTTGATGTCATGTTGCTATAGTTTTAGAATGGTCATAATGGTTGGAATTGTTCAACTTATAAATATTGAACAAAATTTTGCTTTTTATGTTTCTTTGATAGATTTATGTTGTGTTTCTAATCTCCCATTTTTATACAAAATAGGAGGATGATGGAAACATTTTTGGATGGAGAATTTACACAAGTTTAATTTGAATCTCTCCTCATATACCATATATATCTCCTTAAAGAACACACATTCCATTGCTTTGAAAAATATCATATAATTGTACCTTGTATAAAAGTGAAAAGAGGAATAAATACTATGAAATTAAGTATACATTCAAATTGCTGAAATTTTGTCCAAGAAAAAGTAAAATAAATGTGTCATCTAGGTGAACATTGATGATCATCTACAATCCATGTAGTTTCAAGATAATAATAAAAGTAAAAAAATTAAACCATTTTTTAAATGTCGAAGTTTAGGATTACGCCTTGTTGTTCATTCCCTAAACTTGAAGTCAAAACAAGTTCAAGGATGTGGTATGTCATTGATCTCATCTAGCTAAAAAAATTCCCTTAATGATTATGTATGGAAATAAATATGAATTGGTGTAGGTGTTGAGCATGTATATTTTCCCGCAATAGGAGTCATACTTGTGCTAGTACGTTTCTTATGAATTCCACGAAGGGAAAAAGAAAAATGTGGAAATCGACATTGAGTTGGAATTACTACAACGAGTACTCAATAATTTCAAATTAATGTTATTAAATAAATGGATGCACCAACAAACACTTGCAATAAAATTTTGGGAAATGAGATGGAAATCAACCTTATGGTAAATAAAATAAAAATAATACCTCGATGATTATCCTTTTGGGGAGAACAACCGAATGAAAAACGATGAAGAACCAATTCAAAACTAGACTAACTACATGTAAAAAACATTTACAACTGATAACAATGGATTGGCAATAATTTATATTAGATTGGCTACCTGGAAAAAACTTAGAATTTAATCTCAACACAAGTCTATCCTAATTCTTGATCTTATATATCCTTCCCTATACACACTCTTTTAGTCTACACATGTTCTCACCAAAATCATGCATGCCCTTTTAACTTAGTATAAGAAAGTTGGATTTGGGCCCCTATCTATATGGCGTTCGAGCCTTCGGTGAATCGAATCAAGATGAGGGGAGGGTCCCCTACCCTGAACTATAGATATGGTGACAACAGATATCTATAGATAGGGCAATTCATAGGATCCCATATCCATATAGAGATAAAGGGGGGAGGAGGGGGAGGAGGCTACTTTTGCATGCATAGTTTGTAGTGGCCCTATATAGATCTATGTCGGATCTGGTGTGGTTTATCCCCACCCACAACTACTCATGTGTTATGTTTTCAAATTTGGCACGTGTGATGCACGTTCCTTCTCCCAGGCCCATTGCAGGGAAAATGAAAACCAAGATTCACTTTATCGGGTATTAAATGAGAGCTACGGGAAAATACCTTCTTAGGATAATTTATGGCTTCATATTCAAAGTATTTCTCCTTTTGTTTGATCCAATCAATGAGTATTTATAGGTTTGGAGTACTACTATAGTAACTAGGAACATCTACCTTTGGTTTGGTGTCAATTATCATTATTGTGAACAAAAATCAATTTTCCCACACGTAAATGTGCCTTGCTTTAGTATAAGATTCCTAAGGTTCTCTTTTATACAATCTCATCATCACATGCACTATCATCCACTTCCATTCCTTTGTAATGAGTGGTCCTTTATGTTAAGTGGTCTTCATATCCTCAAAATGGTCTCCTCTCATAATTTTTTCCAAGTCTACAATTCTCGACACTTTAGATACTTTAGTAGTAAGATCTATATGCTATATGAGTCATTACTATCACAATGTTCAAAGATTGGAATATTTTATCTT
The DNA here is from genome assembly GCA_019776745.2 of Taxus chinensis. Classification (NCBI taxonomy): domain Eukaryota; kingdom Viridiplantae; phylum Streptophyta; class Pinopsida; order Cupressales; family Taxaceae; genus Taxus; species Taxus chinensis. The sequence goes on from CM034147.1 coordinate 855,313,062, forward strand.
ACACATTCTACCCAAAAACCCAAATGCTAGAAGACGTTAACAACTTCTTTCTACCCATACACATAAAATAAAATTAAATTCAAGAATTCTCATGCAAAAAAATGTAATTTTTTATACAAGATTTCTGCACATCTGATTTACCAATATTAAGTAGGCAACGAGATTCAAACCTAAAAAGAGAACCATTTTCTTGCGAAGAAATAAAAATTCTTATGTAGTTCACATGGCTGAAAAGTAATACTTGGACTAGGCCTACCAATTCCTCCATTAAAAATAATAGACATTTCAACAAAGAAATTAGGAATAGAAAACTACATTTTTTTTTTCCTTCAATTATACTTACCTTTATTGACTACTCTTGCGACATTATAAAAAATTCACGAACCATTTCCTAGAAAAAATTACATGTGTATATTTGGAGTTACACTAGAGAATGACTAAAAATACCAACAAAAATCATATGAGCTCAAAATATGTCATATTTATTTTTACTTGCAAAATGCTTACAACACCTTTTTTTATGTGTATGTGTCAAATTTATGTTACTATATAATACTATCAATAAACATGTAAAATAATATTGAATTTTCATATAAATTATTTTAATGCCAAGTTCTTAGAATAGCTTATAATAATAATAAAAAATTAGGTGTCCTTGATGCCCTAGGCAATTGCCAAATTTACCTAGGACTTAATCCCCCCTTTTCCTAAACTTAATATTTGTATCCAAAATTTAAATTTTATTTTACAGAAAACTACAATAAAACTCATTTACCCACATAATATTATACCATTATCAAGCATATCTTGTAGGTACATTCTGGGTCGACTTCCTACATGGCACTTTGAGCCCCACATGTCTACCATTTCCTACATGGCATGTCTTGAAAAATGGTGTTTCATGATGTGTTAAGCCTTGAGTTGGCTTTTTATGGTAAATTTTAATGAAAGAAGACATCATAAGCTTCATTTTGATATATTACTTGGGTCATGAGGATAAGTGGAAGTGGTCTAGTTAGATAGATTTTCAGGACTGTTTTTGTAGAAGATGATTTAGGCACACCTATGAGCCTAAATAAGTATCCTGGCTAATGTGGCGAGTTTCCAAGTATACAAGAACATTATTTGACTTGGTGGGACCATGATCCATGTGAATACAAAGCTGATATACTTGTGGACAAGTTTGAAGAGCTAGAAGACAAAGAATGAGTGATTTGAAGAGTCATGGCAAGTGGAAGGTCAAACGTCATGCCTAAGAGGTATATCTATTTATGTAAGCTCATTTGCGAGATGATTTTTTGAAAAATCCCCTTTCTCTTCTATTGAAGGAAACTTTTTCTGCAAAGCAAAACCCCTGGAAGTCTCTTCTAAGTTAGTAGTTGGTTGGAGTTTCATCAGGAGGATGTGAGTGAAGCAAGAATGGTGAAGTCTCTATTGGCTATAATCTACTTTGAAGAATTGTAATTATATTTGAAGAGTTGTAATCTGAGTATATCTTGTGTTCTTGATATGTGTGCTTTTTCTTGATGAACTATGTCTAATTATGAACAAACATTACTGTATGTTGATGTATGAGGATGTATGCTTGATGTTTGAAATAGAAAAGTGATTTTTTTATTACAAGACTGATTCACCCCCTCTCATGGTCCTTTGTCAGTTCTAACACTTTGTACCCAAAAATCTATCTTGTTTCACTCTATATAATTAAGAGCATCTATCTGCTTATGTTTTTTGAGTTTATAGCATTATATTGTTATCACTAGTTGTAAGTCTTAATGTGTTATTATGATATTACATTATTAATTTTGGAAGTTTATTAATCAAAATAACCCCATGTACAACAAACCTTTTATCCTCTTTTAGTGTATTCATAGCATTACTTTATTTTACTTCAATAAGGGTATAAATGAGAACCATATGGAAATGCCACCATTGAAGCATTCTAAAAAAATTGTTTATGGACAACATAATGTGTGATATTCCACTTAGTGTGTTGAAAATTGTAACTTCAAACAACTGGAACTAGAGTTCACAATAGATTTTGCGGTGTAGAGCTCGTTGAATTTGATAACTACCCAACCGTTATTGGTAGGTTATTGTGCCTTGAGAATAAAATTGTTGTGCTTCTAAAGTTGATACATGAGCTTTGAGAATGAAGAGCATTAATATTTTATTCCTCTAAACTCATCCCAAGGACAACCTTTTGTTGAAAGTGTAGAGTGGGGGCCTATATCTAAATACACACACATATACATATACACACATACACACACATACACACACACACACACACATGTGTGTGTGTGTGTGTGGGGCAACAAACCAATTCAATATATATCTGCGGAAGAAGGTATTAATTACATCTGCAACATCACATCCCAATGAAGGATTATATCAAACCAAATAATGAGGGATTTATTCAATGGAAGATACACACCTCTATCTCTAACATTAAAAGTCATCCTTTCCATTGATGGGTCAAAAAATCATATGAAATGACTGGAAGAAGGTGAGTACAAGTGATAAGAAAACCTAAGAATGCATATAAAGTATTGAGAAAATTCAACACGTCATCCAACACAGGGAGTGCTAGAGCATAACAATAGAGACACAATTTCACACCACACATGAAGAAGTGTTGGTCGTGAAGAGGATCCATAGAATAAGCCAATGGAAAAAGAAGTTTCCACAACAAAAAACACATGAAGGCACAAAAAATAAGACAGGGGGACCAATCCTTGAAGGAAGATGTGAACTTGCCTATAAGTACACAACACCAATATACCTCCACATATACTTTAGTACCCTATACATCATCATTGTAATTTGGTGTTTTGGTGTGGACTTACATCTACAAGTTAATTGTTTTGAGTTCTAAATTTCAATTTTTCAAATGAATTTTTTAGGCAAGGAGAGCTTAAACCTTGTTTGAGAGAGAGAGTTTGATAAATAATTTTTTTTAATGCTTTGGCAAACACCCCAATTTGGTGTCTTGGTGTGGGTGCATGTTTTACAAGGTTTTGAACCCACTCCTTCGTAATTAGTCGATCTTTCAATCCATTTTCTGGTATTTCCATTTGACGTCTCTATCAAGGATTGCGGCTATGGAAAACATAATAGAATTATAAATCAATATAGTTTTTGACAATACAAAATAAGAACTTTGAGATTTATGTCTTTAAGCTTATTCCCAATAAATATGTTTAAGATATTATACTCGTAATTGTTTTATATATACACTTAATTATAATTAATATTTAAGGAGAATATTTTGATCAAACTCTTACATATTCGCTTTGAACTTTACTTAGTGGGGAACTAGAAATGAATTTTATACCATTATACAATAATAGAATAAATAATAATTTAAAAAATAAAGCTAAATAAAAGTTAAACAAATAATTTTAGTAAAAGGGGGGCAGGGGTCAAATAGTTCTAAGTTGAGAGAGAAATGGCGAGTAATGGCGTGTGGAGGGGACAGACCTGACGTGGAGCACAACATCAATTATCCACATTGATCTCAAGGAACAGAATTTCTTATTTTGGCAGGAGATCATCTTAAGTTATACAATGGAATTTGTATTACCAGAAATTCGTTCAGTCTGAAGCGAGCAGCAGCATTTAATCTCATCAAAATTGACAGCTAAAAAACGATGTGTTTAGATACTACAATAATAGGCCTGGATGAAGAAGGAGAAAAATATGTATTTTCACGGTGCCCCGTATGGATACGGTACGAAGGAAGTGACGTTTTGTGTAAATGCGTGTTCAACCTCACTGTGCCTGTGAACAAAGCAGACGGAAAATAAAATAGAACTAACGGCCGTTTGTTTACCTGGTTTACTGTGAGGGAGGGACCCACCGTGACACGTCACCAAATATTGGAACGCACCCGCAAGTTAAGGCGTGTAAAACACGTATGCTATTTTAATTTCAGGATGAAGAAGATGTGCACATGAATAATGCAATCACGTTTGGATAATATGGTGAACTCTTATAAAGTCGCAAGATAAAAATATAAAAAGAAAACTCAGGGTGATAAAAAGAAAGACAATGAACCTGCGTAACATTATACGAACTCGAAATCTTTGAGATAAAAGACACTAGTTCATAGAGAGGGAGTAGATAAATATCATGTGGTTTTTCTGGTAGTCAGGGATTTAAGAACTGAAAATCAAGATGCCTAAAAATCAAGATGCTATTGATGATGCCATGGTTTGAAGGTTGTCAGATCCAAAAGGAGGCTTGAGCAGGAATACAAGACGTTCATTTTCTACCATTCAATCGTGTGGACAAGCGAACTTCTCTAACCTACATTGATTCAAAAATAAATTGGCATAGAGATAGTAAAGGAGCACCAGAGTAGATTGTAGATCTTTGCAATTACAATGAAGATGTGAAAAAGAAAGTGCATGCAATCATTGATAAGCATGTAGAGCACGAGCTTCGATCCCTAGCTTTGGCCAGACATAAAGTGCTAGAGAGAAACAAGGACGGCGGTGGAGGGAAATGGAAATTCATAGGTTTTCTACCTATGTTTGAACCTCCCCGCCATTAAAGAGGAGAAACCAATTTGAAGAGCTCTCAACCTTGGAGTCAATGTAAAGATGATCACCGGTGATCAACTAGCTATTGCTAAAGAAACAGGGAGAATGCTTGGAATGGGTACAAATATGTATCTTTCATCTTCATTAACCAAGAAAATGGTCTATCAGAGGAAACTATTCCTATTGATGATTTGATTGAAATGAATAATGGATTTGTTGGGGTATTCCCAGAGCACAAATATGAAGTAGTGAAGCGGCTTCAAGACAGAAAGCACATCTGTGGAATGACAGGGGATATAATTAATGATGATCTAGATCTGAAGAAGGAAGACATAGGAATAACTGTGGCCGATGCAACAAATGCTGCAAGGAGTGCTTCTGATATCATTCTCATATATCCTGGACTTAGTTTTATCATCAGTTCTGTTCTAACAAGTCGAGCTATATTTCAAAGAATTAAAAACTATAATATATATGCAAATTGCAATCTCCGTCATCATTCGTATTGTGTTTGGTTTCATGCTAATTTCTCTCACATGGAGATTCAATTTTAGTCCTTTCATGGTTTTGGTTATTGTTGTTCTGAATGATGGTACAATTATGACCATTTCTAAGGATCGGGTCAAACCATCCCAAATGCCTAATAGCTAGAAACTGAAGGAGATATTTGCAACTAGAACTGTTCTAGGAACATATCTAGTAATTAAAATAGTTATACTTTTCAAAAGTGTTGAGTGTACAGACTGGTTCCCGAACCATTTCAATGTCGAGCCCATAAAGGAATACACTTATAAAATTATGACTGCCTTGTATTTGCAAGTGGGCATTATTAGCCAAGGTCTGACGTTCAAGGTATCACAACTGGTCATTTATAGAGAGACATGGCTTTATGCTTATTTTTGCTTTCCTCATAGCTCAACTGATTGCCACAGTGATTGTAAGATGTGCTACTGAAAGTTGGATAGATTTTGCAGAGATTAATGGGATATCATGGGGTTGGCTAGGAGTTATTTGGTTGTATAGCATTGTAAGTTACCCAATCTTGGACGTGATCAAGTTTGCAGTTTGCTACATTCTCAGTGGAAAATATTGGAATACCATGCTTGATAACAAGGTGGCATTTTCCACTTTTAAATACTATGGAAGAGAGAATATTTTTTAAGGAAGAAGAACACTATGGGAGGTAATGTAATGGTAATTCACGAGGAAGATGATGGAAAAATATATCATACTTGGGAAGCAGTGAATTTTCATGTAGTGCATATTCCTTTAGAGGTGTTTAAAGGCTAATTAGAACTTGAAGGATTCTCTATAGAGTATGCTCGAGTACCCATCACGGATGGAAAAGATCCAAAGAGTTCTGATTTTGATTCGTTAGCTACGAAGATTTCCTCATCTTAAAAGAACACTGCATTTGTCTTCAATTATCAGATGGGCCATGTGAGAACCACATCATGAACTCTGATTGCTTTCCTTGTTAAGATTAGAATTGATTATGGAAAACCACATAGAATACCTTCTACACACATGACTCCCTCAGAAACAAACAATGGTTTTACTAATGGAGTAGAATACAAGGAGGCATTAGATGATAGTATTGGTTGCTACACAACACTTCAAAATATATGACGAGTTGTTCTTCATTACAAAAGGATGTTCAATCAAGAAAAACATAACAGGAAGGTCAAATATCTCGAAGAGGATATTTTTCATTGACAAGGCAACACGGTGCAACAAAATATGGTGATATGGAAAATCATGAATTCACCAAGGAAAATGCACAATGGACATGGATAAAGTAACTTTCCCATGTAGTAAAAACTATTAAGAAGGATTGAAGATTTGTTCAAAGCTGTAGGTCCAGGTCTTCCATGGAGTAAGAGATCATGAAACACATCACAAATCCAACATGGTCAATAAGTTCATTTCTTATACAATCGAGATAGGCAGACTCTTGGCCCAATGGATATGGAACTGATCAAAGGTATCATGCTACTGATCTAGGTGTCATTTTGGTGTCTAGGTGTATGTCCATGTCATTCCAATGGTGTCGACATGTACCCACATTATTATTGTAATTAATAATTTTAATTAGGCCAATTATGTGATAAAATTGTGTTATTTTAATAAAGTCACTTTACTTTATTAAAATAAAGTTATTAAATTATAATGTGCCCTAAAGTGACATCATGTAAACCCTAACTACCTTATAACAAAATTTTTGGGTATAAAAGGAAGTTAGAGATCATTTATAAGGGGTCTTGGAGGTTAGAGGAACTTTGTGTCCTACGGTCTCAAGGTGGGGATGTTAATAAAAAATTGTTTAGATATTTTCCATGGATATTGATCATTGTGAAGACTTTGTTGAAGAGATAACAAGGAGACTTTGTGTTCCTTTTAAAGAAGAAATGCATGAATTGTTATAGAAATTTGTGTCTTGAGATTCTTATTGGTTATGTTTGTTCTTATGTCAAATGTAATCTTTTATTTATTTACTTTTCATGCAAAGTACTAACTTTCAATCTCTTTATGTTTATGATTTATTTTTTAGCATGTAGGAATGAGATCTACATTCATTTATTCTTGCATGTTCCCTCTCTCCATTCTTTTCCATAATATTTTCCTCTCTTCTATCTCTCACTCACTTTCCTTTCTTTCTCCTTTTGGGTTCTTTCTGGGTTAAAAGTATCCAAAACCTCACAAACCCATCATACGAGGGAGCTTCCCCTATCAAACGTAGAGGTTAGATCACCATGTTGATAGATGATCTCTCCAATGTTCCTAGTTTTATGTAAGATAATGTAGGAAAATACGTGAGGACACCGAATATACCAAAGTGACATAAAATATTTCCAACATCTGGTATGATTATGAGTTGTTTGGTTCCTAGATAGAATAAGTTTACTATGGGAAACTCATGCACAAGTACATTTAGTGGGCATATGTGATGTTACCGCACATGCAAAACTACCATGTTTTGAAATTATGTTTCACTAGGGGGAAAAATGTATGAAAAAGGGCTACAAGAATATGATAGAGGTTATTGCTAGTTGTTCGATATCCAATTGTCATTGTGATGATGGGTTATCTATTGTTCATTTTATTCCTCATATTATTATTCTAGCTCACTTATGTGTCTTTGGAATATAATAACTTCCAAGGAAGAAATATTTTCTTCCACGCCAGTTTCATGAGGTTCATCCACCTATAAATGATGAAGAGAAGTAGAAGGAGGTTGTGCATGTGGGTACAAGGATATTCAATTAGAATTTATTCAATTGGAAATTATCATGTCCCCTGACTTGTGTGGCCTCATGTTCTGGTTGTTTTCTGGGATTTGTTTTCTCTCTTCCTTCTCTTCTAGAAAATTAACAATAATTTGAGAAGGGGGAGTTAAAAGTGTTTCCTTAATCAAATATGTACATTATTATATAACTAATTGAATTGAAGGTAACATGGTTTCCTGTTTCCATAGTATAGGCACGAGTTCCCTGCTTATCATTCTTAGGATAAAAATTAGGTTGAGCAGGTAAGAGTGATTTATTTATTAGCTCCATTTGAGTTTGCTAAGTATTGTTATTGGTTGGACTATACATCAAGGCTACTAGCTGGTTTTGCTACATGTTTGGCCTTGGAATTTCTGGTCATAATTTTGTGGAGGAACTTATTGTGGTTATAATTGTTGAGGAGTACAATGTTATTGGAACCGGTTAGGATATTATTGACCATTCCACTCCTGAGGGATGTATGCTCCCCATTGTGATGGAGTGGCCCATTCGGTTCTAGGAATAAATTGGTTGATAGGTTGATTGGGGAAGAAGTTTCCTCTCTATTTTTGGCCCATATAGCTCAGTTCCGCTTCTTGGTAGGCATTTCTCTAAAGACAATCTTTGATTGTTGGGATCAAATAACATTTTTCATTAAAATTTTTTAGATAAAAAAGGGAACACATATCTATTTTTTTCCAAAGGGAAGTTGTGAAGTGCATGTTTGTCCTTGCATATGGGGATATAGAAAGATAATGGTTCTCTAGTTCTAGATTTTTCTTGAGCTCTTGCTAATAAGGTGTTTAAATGTACTAATATATATATTTAAGTTGGAAAAATATTCCATCAATTAACATATATCATTATCTCCCTTCCTTTATTTTCTCTTTCAAGCATCGTATCTTGTTCGTCCATAATTTCTATAAAGATCCACAATATCTCTAAATGCCATTTTATTTACATGTCATGTTCCCATAAGGTTGAGAGCATATGTTTCTTCATCATCAAAAATATTATCTTGACCAACTTAGGGTTCAACTTTGCACCATATCTCTGATAAAGGAAAAGGAATTGGTAGAGGAAATCTTCAAGCCTTTCCTCTTCTTTTTATTTTAGTTTGAAAATATCTTCCCTACAATCTCAAACCCTATAATAGTAATGGTGTTTTTCTAGAATTTTCATTTCAATTCCTTCTCAGGAGATGATAGAGCTGGATAGGAGCCCCATAAACCAACACATAGCTGAATCTATGAGAGTAGAAGGGAACAATTTTGGTTTTTGATTATCAATTGTATAATCATAGGTTTGATAAAGGACATTGAATTCAAAACTAAACTAATCTAGGTCTTATGAAGCCATTCCCCTAAAAGTAGGAAATATGGATGGGGATATATTTTTCACAGGGTCTTCTTCATCGAGGTTCATGACTATGGGATGAGTGAAGTTCCTTCTCACTCCATGAACAAATTATATTCTACATTTCCCATGTTTTCCTCTTGTTCCTCTCTGAAAAATAATTCATGTTATACTAAGGGAAGGTATTGGTTTTGGGGGATTTTTCACATGAATCTTCCTTTTGAATCTCTAGGTATAATTATGTACTAAAAATTTAACTATAATACCACTCCTAGAGTTCTGTCAAAACAATGTTTCCTTATACCAAGGATTTTGAAGGAGCTCTAGTTCCACTTACTCTATAGGCTCAAAATTTATATGTTGTCACCCCAAGTACTTTTTGTATCGTTAATGTGAGTAAGGAAATATAGTTCCGAATGGACACTTTAGAGCTTCTTACTAGCTTAGCTTAATGAATTTTTCCTAATGACACCTAAGAGTCCCCAGAAACGATGACAAAAAGTGATTGGTTATCATTAATGCCTCAATTTAGTCTAATATTTTGTCAAATTCAGGTGGTGTCCAAGGCTATATGCAGTAGGAAAGACATAAATATCACCTTAAAAACACTTATCTAGTAGTGATAATAACTTGGAACCCAATCTAACAAATAATCTCATCTAGAGTTATCAATGTAAAAGGGTAACTGAGTTAATCATTCTGAAGTAAAAAAAACTAAATTCACACATATAATGCATTTATACTGAGAATATGTAGAAATATAAAACAATTTTAAATGACTATCTAAATATGGATGCAACAAAAATCTATTATAAGAAATACCAACTATCCTCCTCCTTGGGAAAGAGTGGGCCTTTGCTTCTCCATTGGACTTGGAAATTAACAATTCGATGTAAATTGCTCCACAAATATTTATGGGATAATATTAATTGTCAAATTTCTATTACAGATATAATTGTAATCCTCTTTTCAGATTGATGGTTCTCCCAAAGAAATTGGAACTAATTAGTTTCTTCGGTGGTTTTAATAACATAGATTAAAACATAAAGAGAACGTGGCATATTGAAAAACACCTCCTACTCCTACTATGAATCATCCCACAAAACAAGGAAGAGTTCTTATTTATGACTTCCTATTTACATCCCTCACTTCTCTTCATTCTAACTGACTAGGGAAAACATACGGGAAATAATAGATACAAGAAAAAATTAGGTATAATGGGGAAATGGATCCTTGGCCTTGATTGATTCTTCATCCTTGTGGAGTCAAAATGCTATATAAAGGCAACATTTTGATCAAGTTCCACTTTAGATCCTATTTTTCTATGTAGTTTCTTGTATCCACATATTTTTGCTACTTACATGATGCTTAGAACTCGTGGTTAAGTTTTGGAGAAAACTATTTACAAAAAAATTGAGATGAAATAGTTCGTATTTTTTCCCATACAAACTTGTATATAGGAATAATCTGTAGTTTGTGCTACATGTTGAAACTTGAGGTTAAGAAAATATTGGAGCATAGCCTAAAACATCCTAAAACTATTGAAATGCTTTAACAATACCCCTTATGATATTTTAACCTTGTGTTTGACAGGTAACACACCTATTTAATATGAAACATTAGTTTTAAATGGATAACAATGATGCTTAAATAACAAATCAATATATACCTTCTCTTCATCCTAAAATAGGTAAAATAACTCTTAGTCACACTAAATACATCTTAAACTTACTCAAAGGAAAAAGGTGATTCTTTTCACGTAAATTATGAGGCAATTCATGGCCTCATCAGAAAACACTTTAAAATGATTTTTTCCCCACGAAATCTTAAGATCTTGGTAGAATGAAAATTTTCCTTGAAAAGGAAATTTTCCAGTGACAATGGGTAGGGTGGTTGTATTTTAATATTTGGTCCATATCATTTTATATTCCATATATTATATAAGTAGAGAGGTTCTCTCTATGTTCACGAAGTTAGACTAACATACTTTCTTGGAACCTCTTGGGAAACATTTTTTGCAATGTTGTCTTGACCTCTAATCTGTATATGTAACAAAGAATACCTCTATGTGACTATGTGTAACTATGTATACTCAAGAACTAATATAAGTTATTTTGGTTCTTTCTTATCTATCCTTCAACTTTTGTGTTTTTCCTATCTATTTCTCTAGCTCACATGTTATGTTTTCATCCATTCCTACTTGTTCATGGGTACTATGTTAATATCAATTATAAAAAGGAGCCACTCATCTCCATTTCCCCACCTTTTGTGTATTGCCAACATTTTTCTTTTGTTTCTCTCTTCCCTTTTCCCATACAAGTTTTTATATTATTATTTTAGTTGTGATAACATCAAGAGTAGTTTAGGAAACAAAAGGATGTTTCTAGAGGTTTCTTTTATAATTACAGTCCCGTAGATAAAAAGAGATCCCATTGTTGTTTGGAATGCAAGTACAATCAAGGAGACATTTCAATACAAAAAAATTAACTTTAAGAAAAAAAGCATAGCATTATTTTTATGTTATTTTTTATATCAATTAATTACAAGTTTTTTGATATTTGAACATATTAACATAGGCAGTCAAAATTATCCACAAAAATCCCACCAATCCATAATGAGTAAGGGGAATTCAATGGATGATCATTTGAGCCAATTAAGTGTACAATTGACTTCTTGAAAATTTGTAATTTTATCTAAATAATTTAACTTGAAAATTTTGATTCATACCTCAATATTTTTAATATATAATTTTTAAAGGAGAATATGTATGAATTTAATTTCATTTAGCAAGTGTAGAAGCAACTGAACACCCTTGAATCAAACATTGATGCATTCAAAGAGCGTGTGTATTCTATAGGTTTGTGCTAGTAAGATGTCATTAATTTTTACTTACTAATAATTTAATTCGTAATTGCAATTAGTTGGTTAGCAAAAATTGAATTTTGAATATTTTAATAATATTTTATAATACCATTTTAAACGAATAGACTGTCAGATGTAGTTGATGGTCCTAGTTTTAGAGAGGGTGGTGATGATGGTCATGACTATAGACACAATAACCCTTCATTTCATGGACTAAAGTATACTCCAAATATTAAAAAGGATGATCTCATATATTATGATGATAACAATACACTCTTATATGTCGACAATAATGAACATTAAATAATAATAGTTCTAGTCATATTTTTATATAATTTTTAATTCAAATTCATGATATTGTATTGAAGATGAGAATTTCTCATATTGAACATTATATTCTTACTATGTTATTAACTTATCTCCGACATTATTTTTACGTGGAATATTTATTTAATATTCTAGCATTCATATTCATATTTAAAAATATGTTTTATTTCAAATTATTATATGATTTTTCGCTGTCCTATTTATTTTTAAAAATAAATTATTCTCATCCATATTCTATTATTTTAAATATTGTGAATGTAAAATGTAATATTGCATTTTCTTTAAAATCAAAATTAATTAACAATACTAAATTTGTGTGTCTATATATATTTATAAAAAATTGAAAACATGTCATATAACTATTTCACATTTTTTCAAATAATTAGATTAGGCTCTGCTAGGGGTTTCTCACATGATTATGCTTGTGTTAGCCTTTTTGCCTAGGTCTTTTCAAGTTTTTTCCTGTTATTATTACCATTTTTCACAGTGCTTTGGGCATTTATTCCACCCATTTTGGGTGGCGCCAGCCCTTTAAAATGTCCGCAAACCATTCCGTTGCAACATTAGTTGCACACGGTAGTGAAAAGGGCTCCCAAGTGCTCGAACAAATTCATCCCAAAAGTGTACGATGAGGTAATGTATCTGATACCTCCCGAATGTTACTATTGAGATTTCTTTTGTTGATCATGTTGTGTAGTTTTACCATAATAAATGTTTGGTTGCGTATTTCTATGGTCGTATTCCATCTAAGTCTTATCTGCAAAAATGGATAAATCCCACTAGGAGTCCACCAACATTTAGGTTATTGGTGTCCGGAACCTCACCAAGGGGTTTTAATTTTTTACTTTTTGTGAGCCTTCGCAAGTTCAGCTACTTCTCGAGCGTTCCACTTGTTGGTACCTTGGAAACAATTTAATTGTTTTATCACAATGGAGCCCTAATTTTAACCCAGCTAACCAAGACTCTCTTTGAGTTCTGGTTTGGGTTGAACTTCTAACTCTTCCATTACAACTCTGGCCATTTATGAATGATATTGCTGCCCGCTTGGCCATGTTATTTGTCATGAGCCTGAACATTTATTTTATGCTCATCCGCATAAATGGGTTTGCGTCGAGGTTGATTTAGCATATGATTTGCAAGAACACATTGAAATACAAGTTGGGTCCATGCATATCTCATAGAAGATTTTCTATTTCAACCTTCCTAACACCTATTTTCGCTGTCAAGCGTCTGATCATCATATTCATGATTTTCAAATGACCCAACGTACCAAGCCCTCCTTTTCACGTACTTCATTTATTTCGCAGGATGAAAACGCTGAAGGTTGGACTCAAGTTGCTAACAAGAAGGTGGCGAGAAAGCCTACCTCGTCAGCTACTCTACCTCCTCCTAAGCAACTCTTGGCTCCTAAATCAACTACTTCTATTCCTGCCAAGCCTGTTCAAGATACCCCTATCATGCATAGCCAAATCACTCAGGTTCAATAGATAGTTGGGAAGTCAGCTATTCCATCGTCTTCACAACGTCGCTCCTGGAGCCCCTCTTGGGACTCTACAGGGAACATTGGACTGAACGGGCATAAGTTTTGTCCTAACCTGACTGAGCCACTTGCTTCAAAACATTCTTGTTTTTTGTCAAATTGTTTTGGTATTTTAAATTTCAGAGGATATGCTGCAGGATGGACAATAGGAAGAACATTCGATGTCTATATTTTTATGAATTGTCTCTCATGGAATGTTAGAGGTCTCATAGAATCCTCTTGAAAATATTCTATGAAGCACGCTTGTCATGTTATTGGTAATATTGATATTGTTTGTTCGTAAGAGGTTAAGATTACTTGTGTTTTGCTTAAGAATTCCTTATCATGTATTGCTCTGAATTTTCTGCATTTTTATTCCTCTCATTTACAAGGCAAAGGTGGTGTTTCTATTTCTGTTTCAGCTAGATTTTCTGTCATGATGTCTGCCACAGGGTATGATCCTAATAATAGGAAGTTTGGGTGTTTTTTAATGATAATGGATTTTCTTTTGGTATTGTTAATCTTTATGCCTCTAATAATGGTTTGGAAAGGATGATGTTATGGTGATGGTTAGGAGATAATCTAACTTTTTCTTATTGGCTATTATGTGATGAATTTAATATGGTGGAACATCCCGATGACAAATTGGGTCTTCTGCTGATGAGATGGTGATTTGGAGATCATGAATCTTGGTTCTATTTCAAAAGCATGTGGGCCATTAAATACCCTCTATTTAAAAGGTGGCGGTACTTTATGATGAGGCCATAAAATGACCATAAATTACCATTATTTTGTCCTTCCAAGTTACCTTTAAAAGTGGATTTAAATGCAATCTAAGAACTTATAGTTTGCTTAAGATAGAATATAGGATATATATCTTGTTTATTCTTTAGAAATATTTTGTTATCTATTTTTTTGATTAATCCTATTGATTATTTGGGAAAATATGCAAGTCTTGTGTATGCATGACATAAAGGAAAGATAATGCTAGTATTGGGAAAAGTGGAATTGATCATGAATAATAAATTTAAAATAAAATATGATTTCATATTCAGATTCCTCTTGAAAAATTATGCAAGTTCAAAAAAAGAATCATCTCAATCCGAGGTCGCATGCAAAAGTTGTAGTTGTTTTAAGTTAGCTCCAAAACTCGCAGAGTTAGTTCCAGAACTCACAGAGTTAGTTCCGGAACTCGCAGGTTTAGTTCCGAAACTCGCAGATTTAGTTCCAGAACTTGTATCAATTGAATGAAAGTTAATTATGGAACTTTCAATTCATGGACAAATCAGATTTAGTTCTGGAACTTGTAGATTTAGTTCCGGAACTTGTATAAAAGGAATGATAACTTTAGTTCCGGAACTTGCATCAACGGAATGACAGTTTTTGAGGGATTGTGAAAAATTAGAGAATCCAATGGGAAATATGAGAGAGGTTTTTGTTCATAAAAATTTTTTTAATAAAAAAATCATTCATATTTTCTAGAGGTTTTACCAATGAAGATAAATCTAACTTTTAGTGAGTTGCAGTCTAGGGAAAAAGTGTATCAGACAAGCGCCAAAAGTTCCATAGTAAAAAACAACAAAGTCAAATGGAAAATCTGAGAAATGTATTTGTTCAAAATCATATTTTGAGGAAAATCCTCCTTCCAATAATGTAGAGGAATAAAATCATTGTGATTCTTGTTACCAAAAAGCAAGAAGAAGATTTGGGAGTAAATCTTCCTAAAATAAGTAAGATAAGATTTGACTTCAATAATATATCTCTCTCCATATTTTGTGGAGATGAAGATCTTATTTGTTAGGATTGGAATAAAGATAAGATTAGATTGTATTTCCTAAAATAAGGAGTTGGTTGGATGCATGAATTATAAATGCAACCTTCCACACTGTGATATGTAATTCTTTTCCCCAAGTAATCAAGATCTGTTCTTTCTTTCCAATGTTTAGAAGTAAAATTTTTCTGTAAGTTTTGAATTAAAAGTATGAATTAAATCCTCTTCCAAGGAATGAGCTGGCCACTCATTCCAAGGAAGATGGATCAAAGTATTAATGTTTATTCTTTATTTATACAGTTTTCCTTTTGTTGTAAATTTTTGTATTTTTTCAATGTTATGTAATTTTCTTTTGTGAACTTGCAGGTGTCTTTTCCTCTTTCGTTTATTTTCAATTCAGAAATTTCAATTATGCAAGTGTGTTTTATTCCTGCAAGTGTGATTTCATTTATGCAAGTGTGATTTCAATGTTATGCAAGTGTGCATTAAATTTCCACATTTGTGCTTTCAATTTATGCAAGTTTGGATTGTGTTTAAGGGATTTGCTTTCCAAGATCTTCTTCTCTTAATGCATACAACCTTCGGACACCAACCCAGGATTGACATTATTAATGACAAGGATTGACGACCCTCATCACTTTACTTCTCAAAATTGGTTTACTTGTTCCAATTTTCAAGAAGGCTCAGTGCATGTGCTTAAATGACTTGATCATTTCATGCTTTCTCAGCACCCTGGTTTTGTGCTGATGTCCAATAGTCAATCTCCTATTCACCACGTGGCCTGATATTCTTTTGTCAGATCATAGTTTGATATATTTCATGCTTACCTGGGATGGGTCCTCTATTAAAAATCCAAGCACGTAATTTTATATGAATGTATCCTTATTGCATCATCTGGGGGTTCTGACGTACATTTCCCAAGTTTGGAATATGGTGCCACATCCTCCTTATATTGCTAGTTGGATTTCATGGTGGAATGAATCTATTTAACTCACTGCCAAGTTTCTTCACCACTTTGGAAAACATGTGGTATGGGTCCATAAGCATGCTGACGAGGCTCTCTAATAGGAGTTCTTAGTGCACAACTCGATTGTCTCGAGCTCTAACCGTTTGACATTGTTGTTCAAGTCAGAGCTGCTAAGCTTTTACATCAACTCAAGGTTATTGAAGAACATAGAGCCAAAGGAGCTCAGATCTAGGCTCACTTGTAGTGGTTGAAGACTGATGATAAGGCCTCAAAAGGGGGGTTCTTCAAAATTATTACCAGAGCTTCAAAATGTCAAAGAGAAAATCAAAGCTGTCCAACTTTCCCACACTCACGTCAGCTACCCTACAAGAGATTTCTTCTAGTTCTACCTTTGTTGACCATTATTATCTAGTCTTTCAAGTGAAAGGGCCTTCTATTGAAAGCACTACCTCTTTGTGTCAATGTATTGAAGTAGTTCCATGTAAGCTTAGACCGTAGGATCACAAGCATTGTGATGATTCTATTTCTCTAGAGGAGCTTCATAATGCCCTTCTTTGTCTCTACAGATGAAAAATCTCTAGGTTTGGATGGGTTTCCTTGTGAATTTTTCAAGGCAACATGGCACATTGTTGGGCCCTGATCTCTTACAAGTTTATCAAGAAGCCCTGCAATTCATGATCCCTTGGAAATTGTATTAATAAAGGTAATATAAAATTTATCCCCAAGGTTGGTAATCTGGAGCTCATTATGAACTGACATGCCATAACACTTCTTAATGTTTCTTATAAGATTATGGTGAAGGATTTTGCTCTTCGGGTGGCTTCTTTGCTACCCAAAATTGTTCGACTTGAACAACTAGGTTTTGTTAAACACTGTTTCATTTTGGATAATCTTATTGTTGTTTGGGAAGGGCTAGAATGGGTTCGCGCTTATCTTTAGAAGGTGGTTTTTCTCAAAATCATTTTTGAAAAAACTTATGAATGTATAGAATGGAATTTCATTCTTGCCATGCTTAAAGCTTTGGGGTTTGGTTATTTCTTCCTCAATGCAGTTATCACTCTCTTCATTAATGCCTCATCTTGTCTCACCATCAATGGACACTAGTCTTCTATTGTTGGGTTATTTCTATCGATATGGAAAGGTTTCCCTTTAGCTTCTGACTCTTTTTGTCCTGGTAGTGAATGCTTTTGGTTACATCCTTTTCAATGAAGCTACTCAAGGGAGATTGAGAGGCACAATATGTGGTGGTCACCTATTTTCTCTCCTCACGATCACCTGCTTTCTAAAAAACCCAACATCAAAGTAGTGCAGTTAGCTCGTACAAGCATCTCTACCATCTGGGACTTGGTTTTCTCCTAGGATTGGCTTCATTGGCTAGTGATGAAACACAAATACCACTTGGCTGATTCTGATCTACCTTCAATTTTGGTTATTCAGCCTTTTCTACCTGATGTTATGCTACACAAGATGTCCTTCAGCCACCCAATACTTGGTGGAAGGATTGGCGTTGGAATGTGGACATTCCACGGTTATAGTACAATTCAGAAGTTATTTACTCTTGTTATATCCTATTTTACCGAATTTAGATAAGCTCAATTCCAGATGGTCATTACATTATTCCATGTCACCTAGTTAAAGCGTTTCCAATGGGCTTGGAACCTCCTATTTGATCCTAAGCTCAATTTATTTCTTAGGTGTCTGATTATCAGAGCCTCCCTTTAGGGGAAATATTAAGTCATATTGCCATTCCTAATCTGGTTTGTAGTTGTTGTGTTCACCCAGAGTCCTTCAAACATGTATTTTGGTTCTGCCCTTGTGTGAAACATGCTTGGCATTAGATTCACTCCCCTTTTCATCTATTTCACCCTAATTCTTTTGATTGGAAATTTTCTTTGTTTGGTGACCATGCTACTTGGCCTTCCTACATTCTTCCCTTTGGCATATCTTTCATTCTGTTATTCTGTTTCAGCTGATTGGAAAGCTAGGAATACAACCTTAATATTTCAACATTATACTCTTTTTGCTGAGCTAACCATTAATGAAATGGTTGCTATCTTGTCTTTTTGTTCACATACAAATTTAGGCACAAGCACAGAAGGTGGCTCTAGAGTTTTTCTCATCTCCAACAACTTCTTGATCACTGGGGCAGTGCACCCTATACTATGATCTGGGTTCCTCCGGATGATGATAATTGATGACTCCCACCACCCCAGTCACATCATAGATGTCGTGGTAGATCTCGAAAATCACTCCTAGAAGTTCCCGAACATCTCTGCCTCCAGCTCGCCAATGACCCTCTTCTTCTAGTCAATATTTTGGATTTAGAGCCCGTTGACATGTGGCAAGGTGGTGGATGACTCTTCCAACTGGGGCTCTCCACCTGGCAGGGATTCCTAGTTTGGTGGCTCGCCACCCCTTGGGTGGGGAATTATGGCTCCTATCAGTGTTTAGATTCTCAAACAAGATGGATGACTACTCAATCTGCCTTTAAGATGAGCTGCACTCCCTCAATTTTCTTTCACTATGGGATGATCCACCTCCTCCTCTGGGTGTCATGGCTCCTTGTGCCTAATCCTCTTTTATCTTGATTTAGTTTTTGGTGCTCTCTCTTCGCTTGTGGTTCATTTTTTGTAGCCCTATGTGGCATGTTTTTGTTCACCCTCTTGGCTTGTATTTTTTTGCTTCCCATGTGGCTTTCATTCTTTTTTGAGGTTGTGAACACTGCCAGCCACCCCCTTACTATGTAATTTTTTGAATTAATTTTGTCTATACTCTAATATAAAGGTGGTTCCAATAGTAAATAATTAGATTACATTTTTAATTATTTCATTTTATTTGTGGCACAAAATTGGTGTAATGGTGGTGAATAGATTTGACACAAAACATGGCACGCAAATGGCATAAAAGTAGTGTTATCTCTCGAAAGTGCACCCTGGTTGAGAGATGACAACATGGGTTCTAATCTTTCTTGATCTCTAACTTTTGTAGATATAATAGAAACACCTTAGGTCTATGGGTATACCTATTATTGAGGTGAGTATCTAGTATCAAGGATGGTTCCTTATTGATGTATCCTAAACTAATTTTTTGGGGGTTTTGACGGTAAAAAGATGATTGTAATTGAAATTGAAATGGGTGGTACACCAAAATTATTGAGGGCTTTGACCAAGTATATGGACAATAAAATTGAAAATGAATTTTAGATGCAAAAACCAATGGTTTTCAACAGAATATTAAGGCACAACACTTATGTATTGAGGGATAAATCACAATAACACAACAAGATAAACATGCACACGAAGACTATGTAGAAAATTACTAGATTTGTAGCAAGGTAAGATGATTAATCAAGGAATTAACATTCAGAAGAATTAATGGAAAGATAAACAACACTACAAACAATTGGAAAGGCCAAAACTAGTTCTCATTCAAGAAAAAAATAGTAGAAATATGCTTCAACACTCCTATGTCAAAATTTTCTCTGTCTGCTTTGCCAATGCACACAATATATAGCAAAATACTTCACCCAACCCATGTTAAAAATAGACTACAATATGTACTCACCCATGCATACTAATTTTATTCTTTATTATGAATAAATAAAGGGATAAAATAATCATGTAGTTTACAATGAGGCATTAATAGCCTTAGTTACAAATCTACACTTTAATCAAAGTGAAATTAATTGCTCTATTTTAAATACAATGAATAAAATTGGGTGAAAATTTTAACTAATAATAGCTCTTACTTGCTGTGCAAGTTTCCTCCAATGCAAGTGCATGTTCTTTGTTCTTATCTACATGACGTGACACTTGTAATTTGATCCACTTGCAATAATAAATTTGGCACTTTATCTCTGATCTATCCTCTTGTGAAGGCATGCAAAAATTACACCGTGTGCAAAAATAATGTTTTTTCTTTTTAATGCTTATCAAAATAATTAATTTTTCATCTTGTGGGGACCACATGTTGTCTTCATTCTCTTTTGTCACCTAGTGATCACATGCAAAATATTGTCCCTTCTCTCCTTGTACGAGGTTTTTTTTACAAATATTAAGGTAAAGCTTGGAAATTTTAAGATAAAGTATTTCTTTTTACTTCACTTTATTAACCCACCATTGGTCCCTCCTTAACTTTGTCATTGGATTAGATTTGATAGTGATAGTGCTTTGGGCCCCTTTTTGATTATTCATTACACATTATAATTACAGATCATAGTTTGAAGCTACAATCAAAATTAATCATTTGATTAAAATATCCAGTCCCCATCCCACAATGGGGTGACCCATCATGCAATGTTGAGTTAGGGTTTTTTGTGGTATTGACACGTAGCATTATTTGTTGACCCTAGTTAAGTTTAGGGCTTGTTGAGCATCATTGATCTTTGTACCTTACATCTAAGATGAGTTAGATTAAATTTAACTTTAGGTTAAGCTACCAAAACTTCAGAAACCTAAACACTCTCTGCATTTTTCATTGCACTCTGGAAGAATGGACGAAGCCCTGTCAAATTTTTCTTTGACGGCCATTGGAATGCATTATGTGATCTCTGTTACGTGGTTATTATTCATCCCCTCTCTATTTTTGCTCAAAATCGAGCCATTTTACATGGATCTTCTCATGGCTTCCATTGATGAAAATTTTGAGCTTTTGAAATGACATTTTTTGTAGATGAACGAGTTTCCTGGTAAGGTCTCAAGATTGGCATTTTCATGTTGTGTTTACTAGGAGTTTCTATTTGTAAATGGAATTTTGAATCATTTTGTTTTGTTTCTGATGTGGATTGAAAAATTTCTCTTTGTGGGTATTGCATATTTTACTGGTAACTTGCAGTGTTGTGTTTATTTCTTATTGTACATGCTCTTTTATGAAATTAACTCAAAATGTAGCTCGATTTACACCTACTACTTTGTCTTTCAAATATCAACAACTATGACTTTGCTTATGGGTTTAATCTTCAGCTGGGTTTTCATGGTCATGGTTTTTCTTTTCCACTTTTTTTAAGACTCATATGCCTTTCGATGGTAGGCTTTTATGTTGGTGTTTGTCAGTTTTACGTACTCACATCTTTGAGCCTGGCTTTGCTTCTAAAATGACTGCCATTTTATAGTTTCTAGCTCTATTTTTTGGCTTGATTTTGCTCTATCTTTTGTTCCTTAAGAACCGACCCAGCTTGGTGTGCAAAAATGAGTTAATTTTACTTTGATTTAAGCTTCTATTTGTCCTTTTCCTAGGCATTAAAATGACATTTTCTAGCTATCCTATAAGATTTCTGCATTTTTCATTAGGTGACCATGAAAGTGAATCTAGAGTTTTTCTTTCTCCATTTCACCATTATTCTCTATATTAACTTGTTGGGGAGTTTCCTTATCTGTTGGTTACACAAGGGTTTCGTCATAACTTCTCATTTACAAGAATGAATTTTCTGTCTTGGTTTTCATGTATTTGGTACGGATGTGAATATTTTCTCTTTTGTGAACCCATTGTAATCAATTTTCATGAAACCATTGAAAATCATTTTGAGAATAGAACCCTACCCCTTTTAAGATTTATGAGATGGTATTTCATTATTGCTTTGATGAACTCTCTTTCAAATGGATTTACATTGTCATCTTCATTCTTTAGGTTGCCGAGATTCGACCCTGTGAGGTCCTTTGCTGATTTGGTATCATTACTTCTTTAACTATATTCTACCATTCTGAAGGTTGAAGCTCTAAAAACAGTTCACTTTGCTTCCTATTTTGTTGAAAATTTGTGCATTCAAAAGAATGTTGGCTATGAATCAGAATTGTTTACTTTCACTGCAGGATTTGAAACATTTGTACATGGTTTCGTGATTTGTATTGACACAGTTAAGGATGTTCGTGTGTGGGATCCTATGTGTCCTCCACTCACATATGGAGGGTCATATCACATGGGTTAGGTTTAGGGTTTGCTTGTGTGTCATGCACTAGGGTTACTCAACACCCTATATGTACCTTTTCATTCCTGATTGATGAGTATGCCAAGACACTCCGTTATCTTTTCTACATGAGCAAGATTTGTTTCTGTTATGCAAGTTATTCCATTGTTGATCGATCCTTGTGATTACGTACTGGATCCATTACAATTCTGTTGGAGTGTAACTACTTTGTGGTGCATTGTTTCCGATTCGATTCTCACAAACTCTTTCATGGTATCAGAGCTGAGATCGGGTAAATGTGCATTTGTCATTTGAGTTGCGATTACTCTTGGTCTCATTTTTTACTCCTCGTGAAGTTTTTCGATCGTTATATTCTAGAAATTTAGTGCTAACGTATTTAACAAGTTGTTCTTGGAAAGTTGTCGTTTTGCTGTGTTCTTCGTGCATTTGTAGGTCTCCTTGAGTTTTTCAGGGGTTTTACAGCTAAATTTAGTTATCTGCGGATAAATTTGGAGATTAGTTAAAACAAGAGGTTATCTTTTTATGGTTTTTTAATCAAATTTATTAAACTGGAAGTAAATTTTTGGATCTCTGTTTCTGGTTTCTCTGTGTTTTTTTGCATGTATTTTATAGAAAAAAGGTTTTTTCACTGTGGTCGTGTCCTGGCTCGAGTCGTGTTCTTCACCCTCCACGAGGCCGAGTCCCTCTATCCTTTTTTAGCCCAGACTACGTGGTGTTTTGGCTCTACCCCGAGCTTTCTCTCTTCCTGTGCATGGTCCTCCGTTCATGCCTGTCGAGTTGGTCTTCCCCCATCCTCAGTTGAACTGCTCGTGCCATCAGCTCTGGCTCACCCATTTGACCTGCAACCTCACCTTGGCTCTTCCCTATGGCCACATCTTGCCCTCTGCCCTAAGCTCCCACTTGCCTCACCTTGGCCCTGGTTTTCCATTCCCGCGAGCTCCTCCTTGTGTTGCTCTTCTTTACAAGCTCCTGCCCTACCCTGTGCTCGATCCCGCTCCCTGAGCCTACTCCACTCAGATCTCCAACGGCTTCACCCGCTCCCCATGCTGAGCTCCCTGTTCCCCACTTCGAGCTTCCCGTGTTTCCCGCACACGAACGGTCTCCACCTCCAACAGTCTCCACCCAATGCAAGATCCTCCCACATCCCACTCGAGCTCCCCATCTTCCCCACACCTGACTACACCCAACTCGAGATCCTCCCACCTCCAACGGTTTCCATCGAGCCACGTGTTGGTTGGTAAGTTTTTTTTTAAATTTCATTTTTGGTGGGATTTATTTTGGGGGTGTTCATTTTTTTGGGTGGGTATTTCTTTTAAAAGGGAAGTATATTTGAATTTTAATTAGGATTTCATTATCTTAATTAGTTTCTATTCGTAATAAATTAGATTTAATTGTAATTAAATCTATTTCTATTAATTATGATCTCTTCTTTTTTGATTAGTAAAGTATTAAAATCATATTTTAAATTAACGTTATTTGTCATTTAAAAAAAACTCCAATAGCTATAAAATTAGCCAAATTGGATGTTTCAAAATGGTAATCTTTAGGCGTTATTATTGATTTTTTTACTAATCATGTGCTCAAGTGTGCAGTGACACTCTGAGCACCTATTTGCCTTCCAAGCACTTTTCTGACATTCTAAAGATCATCAGGACTCATCTTGAGTTCATCTAAAACTTGTATTTACCCTTATTATTGCTTGTGACTAGTGAGCGCATCTGCCACAATTTGCAGCAAGGGGATATCCATTGCGACGTGAGATGCTTTTTCTCACAAATAGGATTTGATTTTTCCTTTTTTTACACGTTGTGCTTGTTTATGGTGTCACTTTGCTGCGCTCCATGAAACTTAATTGTGGTCCCCTCTCTTGCACATTATTATGCTTGATTGCAAGGTGAGTGACCAATTTTTTCATGATGCACACTCACACTTGATTGTATTAAACACACTAAACTATAAAGTGTTGAAACTAGGGGGTTATTATATTGTCCTAGGTGGTTTTGATTCTTTTCTGCATTCCTTCTCTCTCTCTTCACAATGGATGCTTATTCACTTCCTTTTCTTACACCGTTCAATTTTTTTGAGTGGATATTGAAAATGATTATGAAACTAAGAGGTAAAGGGTTATTACACATCACCATGGGAACTGAGACTAAACCAGATGACGACCCTGAAAAATATAAGTGGTTAAACCATAGTGATGAAGCTTTAGGTCTTCTTTGCATGTCTATTTCTCCTGACTTGTTCTTCCACATTGAGTCATCCAAAACACCTAATTCTGCATGGAAAACGTTAGATAAAAGGTTTGGACAACAAGATGACATGAGAGTGCATGAGTTGGAAAACGAACTACTAGGGTTAAATCCTAGTGATTTTGAAAACCTACAAGCATACTTCTCTAAGTATGTCCACACTAGATTGTTGTTAAAGGAATGTCAAGTAGAGAAGAAATATTCTCAACTGATCTTGTCGATTCTCTCTAAGTTAGGTCCTGAATATTTTGTCTTTGTGTCAAATTTTTATGCTACAAAAGCTACCTTGGGCAATGATTGGAATATGCCCTCCTTTGACTATTTTTCATCCCAACTCATTCGAGAACAAGAAAAACTCATTCAAATGGGGTCTCTCAAGTCCAAGTCACATGCCCTTGTAGCAAGTACTAGTAAGGAAAAGAAAACTGAAAAGAAGAAAGAAAGAAAGGATCAACCTAAGAAGGAAACCAAGACCAAAACTAAATTTAACACGAACGCTTCGACTTTTGAGCCAAGAGCACAGAAAGACAAGTTTTTGTGTTCCTATTAAAAGAAGCTTGGTCATAAAGAGAATATATGTATGAGAAAACAAATTGATCACCTTACTCATTTACTTGAGAAAAATCAAATAGGTGTTCCTGAGTCTATCAAACAAAATGCTCCAAAGGCCGAGTCTTCTACTGACAAAAGGGTTTAAATCTGATAAGAAGAAAGGAAAGGCCCTTGTAGCCAAATTTTCTCCTTCATCGACATGGATTATAGATTTCAGTGCCTTGCACCACATGGCTTCTTTGCATGTTGAGTTCTCCAACATTGAGCCTTGTGGTATGTCCCTAAATCACGATGGGTAATGACATGAAAATGTCAATTTCTGGTAGTGGATCAGTAGAGATGGATGGGGGAACATTCAACCAAGTGTTGAATGTTCCTGATCTCTCTACCAATCTCCTATCAGTTTACCAAATTACTCACCTTGGTGAAGGAATGCAATTGGAATTTGGTCATAACTCAGTGATTATTCATGAGCTTAATGATGACACTATAGTGGCTGAGGGAAAGGTGGATCACCATTCATAGTTGTATAATTTTTCCCACTTTACTTCTAATTCTACGCCCACTACCTTGCTCACTCATGCAAATGAGGTTATTAAGCTATGGCATGAGTGTTTCAGACATCTAAATTATCGCTACCTTGAACAATTGAGCCAAAACGAAATGGTCAACGGGTTACCCCGTGTCAAGTTTTCTAAGGGTCTTTGTGAGGGTTGTACCCTTGGAAAGCATCCTAAAAAGAAATTTGACAAAGGAAAATCTTGGAGAGCTACTCGTCCCTTGGATCTTGTTCACATCGATATTTCTGGTCCATTTCCATCTCCTTCGTTTACTAGAGATATTTATGTGCTCACCTTCATTGATGACTATTCACGATATACTTGGGTATATTTTCTTAAGCTTAAGTATGAAGTCTTTGAACATTTTCAGGACTTTAAGGCTCTTGTTGAGAAATAGGTGGAATGATCTATTAAGGTTCTTCAAACTAACAATGGAGGTGAATATGTAAACAATAGGTTCATGGATTTCTGTACTTCTGAAGGGATCTCCTTACAGCATACAGTTTCTTATAGCCCTTCACAGAATGGAGTAGTAGAAAGAAAGAACCATACTCTTAAGGAGATGGCCATTTGTATGATTCACTTGAAGTCTCTTCCTCCGTAGTATTGGGATGAAGCAGTGAATTGTGCTAATTACATTCAGAACCATGTTCCACAAAAGGTAGTAAGAGGGATGACACCCTTTGAATCCTAGTTTGGACATAAGCCTGATGTTGAGCACTTTCAAGTCTTCGGATCCAAGGCTATGGCTCAGATTTCCAAGAAGAAATGCAAGGCATTGGAACCACAATCCAAACCTTGTATCTTTGTAGGGTATCATGATGGTGTGAAGGGATATCTATTGTTGAATCCTACTTCTCATGAGCTTTATATTGAGATAAGTGTTAAGTTTGATGAGTCTTCTTTGACTTCTACTTCTCTACCTATTGAGGTTCTTCAGCTCACTGATTCAGATTCTGACTCATCAGATGATGATGTTGTTGAGCATGCTCCTCTTCCTGATCCTCTCAAACATCAGACCTTTGAGTCTTCTGATTTTGACAGTAGTGATGATGAGGACTATGTCCCTTCTCACTCGAGTGAAGAATATTCTGACTTTGAGCCTGATCCTCCTGGTCCTCTTTGGGCTAGGAAAAATTTGTAAAGTGCTGCAGATTTAGTTGGAGATACTTCGGATATGAGACGTACTCACTCAGATTTCATTGGACCCCACTCTTTCTTCACCTTTTCTTCTAATCCACAGTATTTTTGGGAGGCTTCTGGTATTCCTGAGTGGGATTCTACCATGGATAAGGAGTATTCCTCTCTCATGAAGAATGATACTTGGGATCTCACCCCTCTTCCGAAAGGAAGAAAAATTGTTCTGTGTAAGTGGGTGTTTTGAAAAAAGTATGGAGTAGATGGAGATGTCGAAAAGTTTAAAGTGTGATTAGTAGCTAAGGGTTTATCCTAGATAGTTGGGGTTGATTATACTGAAACCTTTTCTCTGGTTACGAAGATGAATTATATTCGACTGACCCTTGCCATTGCTGTAGCAAATAGATGGAAAGTCCATCAAATGGATGTTAAGAGTGCCTTCCTTCATGGTGACCTAGAGGAAGATATCTACATGGAACAACCTCCGGGTTATGTCCATGATCCCTCCCTTGTTTGTAAGTTAAAGAAGTCTCTTTATGGCCTTAAATAAGCCCCTCGGGATTGGTATGCCAAGATGGACTCCTTTTTACTTACATCAGGGTTTACTAGGTATCACTCTGATCCAAATGTTTATATTGTAAGAAAAGATGACTCCATACTCATCCTTTTTCTCTATGTTGACAACTTGTTGATCACATGCAACTCTTCATCTATCATTGATTTTGTGAATATCGCCTTGGCCAACAGGTTTTCCATGACTGACTTAGGTCTGCTTCATTACTTTCTTAGGATCTAGATTTCACAATCTAACTTAGGAATTGTGATTTTGCAACCTAAGTACGCTCTTGACCTTCTTGCTCATTTTCGGATGTCTGATTGCAAGTATTCTCCTACTCCTTTTCTTTTTGGGGTTAAGTTGGTTTCTGATTGCTCTACTCCCTTGGTTGATGGTACCCTTTATTGATAGTTGGTGGGGAGCTTGATTTACTTGACTCACACTCAACCAGATTTATATTATGCTATTGGGATCATGTCCAGATTCATGTAAGAGCCACATGAGCTGCAATAGAAAGCAGCTAATAGGATCCTTTATTATGTTCGTGGCACCTATACTGATCGCATTCACTATTATGGAGGGGTGGATATTGACTTGATTGGGTTCACAAATTCTAATTGGGCTAGTGACTTAGATCATCAGAAATCTACCTTTGGCCACAATTTCTCTTGGTTTGGGTCCTGTTGGTTGGTCTAGCAAGAATTAGAATGCAATTTTGATATCTTCTATAGAGGCATAATACAGAGGAGCAATTAACACTACCACAAAAGTTGTTTGGCTACATGGTATTCTGACAGAGTTTGGCATCCACTTTCTAGCAGCCTACCATTATCTATTGTGATAACATGAGCACTATCTCAATTTACAGAAATCCAATTTAGCATCAACAGACGAAGCACATTGAGATCCATATGCACTTCTTACGAGATCTTATTCATGATGGTATCATCAACATTCAGTACATTTAGATAGCCGATTAGATTGTAGATATATTTACCAAGCCCTTCACTGAGGTGAAGTTTATTCACTTGCAGTCTCTTATTAGGGTGAGGTCTTATGTAACTGTTCATCTTCTTCAGGCTATATAGTCCTTATCTTCTTCTTCTTTTTATTTTTCTAGGAAGACGTTGTTTGTATATGGGCACCTTATTAGGTGTTTAGTTTCTGGGCCCAATTTACACATCTTTCTTAGTTTTTTAGGAGTGTCTTCTTGTTCTGTCTGACTCATCATAGCCGCTAACCCATGTTTGATGAAGGTGGGGTGTTGGTGTGTGGGATACTATGTGTCCTCCACTCACATATGGAGGGTCATCTCACATGGGTTAGGTTTAGGGTTTTCTTATGTGTCATGCACTAGGGTTACTCATCACCATATATGTACCTTTTCATTCCTGATTTATGAGTATGTCAAGACACTCTGTTGTATTTCTTATATGAGCAAGCTTTGTTTCTATTGTGAAAGTTCTTCCATTTTTGATCAATCCTTTCGATTATGCTGGAGCCATTTTGATTCCGTTGGAGTGTAACTACTTTGTGGTGCATCATTTCTGATTTGATTCTTGCAAACTCTTTTAAATGATGATCTGTTTTCTAATTTCTTCTTTAATGAATTCTAGCTTGAAATGTGGATTGTCTCTTTTATGTAGCTCTATTTCGCTATCTAGAAACCCCTTGCTTCTTTTTAGTAAGTCGAATCCTTTCTTGCAATGGATGTGGAAGATCACATCAACTTGATTTTTTTGTTCTATGAGGTTGTTTTACACATATTATCTGTACTAGATCACCTTGGGCTTCAAGACTTATATGTGAACATTTGTATGGACATTGGGGAATATTCCTTCATTGTTTTGTGTATTTATGTATAGTTGGTTATCTCTTGGAAAATTTGACTTCCTTGCATGGTGAAATTTGTCTTTGATGTTCTTGAATTTTCATCAAGAAGGAAGACATCAATTTTCTAGTTGTATTTATGTTCATGCATTGCTTTCATTGTGGTTGCATATTTTCCTTTCTAAGATAAAAAGCGTACCTTGGGGTGAATACTTGTATGTAGGCCTCCATATTGATGATTGACATATGATACTTTTGAATTATGCATCATGCATTATGAAAATATGAATATTGTTGTTCTTGTCTTGTAATTGATGCTAGAACTAACTGGTCTATGAGCTATCACATGCTGCAATGATGGTTTTACTTGCTTATACTCTTTAACAATGTATTAAGATGAACAATACCTGTTGCATTTATTTTCTGATATGTTGATAGAAATCTATCATTAAGATATGATTTGATACATTTCTTAAAACTTTGAGCTCATTCTCAAATATAAATTACCCATTTTCATGAGATGGATTGACTTGCTATGATGCTTTGTTTCTATTCCCGTTGTATCATTATCTTCATCTTTGAGCCACTCTATTACTTCAGTATCATGAAGCTGAATATTACCATTATTTTCTGTAACTGATGAAATATATGAACAACTATGTACTTTCCTATCTTGAACTTAGTACCTGTTTGTTATGTACTTTCTTTTCCCTTTCATTAATAAGGTACTCCATTTTGAACTATGATGGTCATCTTGCAACCATGTATCAGAAAACTGTGATGTACTTTATATAGTCTATTTGTACCTGCACACTCAATCAAACAATTATAAAACAATAGGCCTTATCCTTTCTTGTATTCCATAGTGATTTTCTTTTCCTTCTTTTCTGTCTAATTCTAGGAATCCTGTCTGATTCTAGTAATCTTATGTTCTACTGTAAGATACTGCTTTCTCAAATCTTCATCTGTTGCTTTGATGTACCTTATGCTTTTGATCTTAAGAGGCCCATTTTCCTGAAACTAGAAACACATGCATGCATATTGAATCCTGAGCTCAATTTTTTGACATTTTATTTGTTATACTTTTAGTTATATTATTGCAATGGAGTGATGTAGAGGAGATGAATCTCAAAAGTTGGAGCTAAAACAATGAAGACAAAATGGAAAACCAAAGGCAATGATGGATTTCTTCTTCATTCCTTTGCTTTTAGTTATATACACATGTATCTCTTATTTTAGTAGTTGTAAGTTACATCCCATGGCTTGTGTGGGAAACATTGAAATTCCTTGATGAATAAATGATATTATTTTTGTAATTGAGTTGTGTACTTCCTTTTACTTTCAAATTTTATGATATGTAATGATTGTATAATGAATTAAAAAAATCAGTACATACTTAATAACACCTAATCATAGGAAATGATCAAATTGAAAATACCTGTAACTCAAAAATGAACTCTCAACAATGAAAACAACAACTACGTTTGTTGTTTTCGAGTACAACTCCTTAGGTATTATCCTTTCTCTCCACCTTTCTCAAGGATGTACTTCATTTCCTCGGAGCTTTTGTGCAACTTTGATGAAGGTGAACATGGAATAACAGTATACGTGAGATGTTGCATTCTGCAACAACACACATAGCTACATTTTGCTTTATTGATCCACTAACTGAAAACACAATTAAACTACATATGCTCCCTAGTTAGGTTCATTCATCAAATCCTTCCATTGAAAACAAAGTTTCGAGTTTCCCATTTTTGCACAAGTGCAAAAATTGTCAACAAGTAGTATAAAACAAACACAATAAAAAAGGGGTCACTTCTTTTTTACCACCTTTATACTTGCCAAAATCACACAAATTATTCAAATTTTCAAGAGGAAAATATAAAAAATGGTTTATTTATGGTCCACTATCAACAAATTTTTATGCGCAAATGACACTTTATGTTATAGTGTGAGGCAAAGAAGTACCAAACCCTTCTAGGGCCTTGGAAATGAATTTCACGTCAAGATTTATATGAGTATCATAGATGCCACAATGTTCAAAAGGTGGTATGATACCTTACCACATACTATTTTATTTTTTCAAATTCCTCACAAAATTTTCAATCTTGTGATATTTGTGAAAAGGAGCAATGATTTGTAACCTATCAGGCATCGTTTTCTTCACATGGCCCTCCAGCACAAATTATACTTTATTTTTTCATTTGTTTAGTCATGTTTTTAAATTTATTTAGTTTATTCTAAATTACATAAGGAGAGGGACTTATCTTAGTGAAAAAAATCATGAAAATCATGGTAAAACTAGTGGTTGCTCTTGGAGAAGCAAGTATATGCTAGTAGTGGTTTAGTTGGGAGTAGTCATGCAGTGTGGGCTAAAGTAGACGAGTAAGCAAAATTGTGTCAAGTATGTAGTCTCTCACTGTGAATTGTACGATGGGAAATGAAGTTCATGAGTAGGTGTGGAATATGCACATTTTTTGATTATGGAATATACAAATTCAACATACCATAATTATCCTTTATTATGGGGAAAAATTCAGGTTTGCACATATTAGTAGTAAAGAAAGGTTGACTGTAAAATCTTTGACATGGTTATTAATTTACAAAAGAATAATTCCATAATGTAAGAATCAACATTTTTAGAGAGTTAATCATTGTTCTTTGTGTTATTGCTAATGTGTAAACTGTTTTTGTGTACAAGAGTATTTGATGGTGTGGGGACTTTGTTGAATATCACCCAAACATTCATTGCAAAAAAAAAAAAATGACTGCAACCTTCTGTATATTGCACATGGTTTCTTAGATCATTGTTTTTTTCATATTTATTTTAATGACATTTTGTAAAAAAAAGAAAATTCGAAACACAAGTTCATTTGTGGATATTAGTCATGAAAGTTATCATGATTACATGTTCTGTAGTTATTGAAATATATAAAACAGGAATGGTTGGGTGGACATAAATTGAATTCTAGTATTTTTCAATTTTGTTTTGTACTTTATAGAAAATTGGGTGGCTAAAAACAAATTTACTTGTTTAGTTACTTTAAATACATTGTACACAAACATGGAATTGTGATGCTTGTTTTGAACCTTTTAATTAAAAAATGTAATTGAATTAAGAAAATATTTAAGGCCAATGCCAAATAAATATATAATTTGTGATTAATGTTTTTTTTATTTAAGGATTGTTAAATCTCAATATTACAATTTCTCATTGGTGGCATGATTTGTTTTATGTTTGTGGAAGCTCTGCATTTCTATGTTGTGTGAGTGCTGTAAATATTTCTGGGTACATCCATATTCTCTTAGAAGCTTCATTCCTCTGGAAGTTTGCTTGTACATAATTTTATATCTCTCTATAAGTCTCCTTGTACATTATTTTCAATCTATGCATCCATGATACAAACTAGCATACCTATATTATATAAATATATGTAAAATATACCAAGAGGTATAGTTTGCAAGGTGCTTATACCTCTTGACATATTTTACCATGTTTTGATTTATGTTTATATAAATGGTAAAATATGTCAAGAGGTATAGGCACCTTGCGAACTATACCTCTCGGAATATTTTACATATATTTATATAATATATGTATGATAACAACAATAATGGGAGTTGCAATATACATAAAATAATACAAAAAATAAAGGTAGGAAAAGAAGGTGGGAATCTAGTTCGTGCATGAATGACCTTGACGAGAACCTATTAAATTGGTGACTTGAGACTCATATTATTAATAATAAGGATCGCCAACCATGTATTTAATTGGTGAAAACAAGTATTCTTTCTATATAATATTGAGAACCCAATATAGCATTTGTCCCCCTATATATTTAATATTTCCTTTAGTCATAAGAATTCCTAATGAATTTGATTGAACTACCTTAAGGTATATTTTCTACAAATCAAAGCCAACAATATCCAAGATGATATATTGACATTTTCATAGAAAGACAAACATTTAATAACCTTTTCTAATATTCATTTGGATCAAAATGTCATAAACAACAACTAAAATGAGAAAATGTTAACAATTAATCCTTTTAGACTCAAATATACTTACGAGGGACATCATAGAGGACATTTAAAGAGGGAATCATCTTTCTTAAGAGAATAAGTATGGGTAATAAAAATTCCATGTCTATAATACACAAAGTTCTTATGAATTTTATTAGTGTTCAGTGTTTGAATTCAGGGTTAAAAATCTATGTTTAGTGTTTAGGATTCCACATATAGGGTTTTCTTTACTTGTCCTATTTACAGTTTCCTGTTAGATCTCAATGGCATGGTCGATACCCCATAAATGATAATGTCAAACATAAAAATATCATTGGATCCCTAACAAATTGATGTGACTTTCTCAATATTAGTACTCATCCTAAACCACACAAAAACTCATACAAAACTAAAATTTGTAAACCTTAAACTAGGTATTCGTGTACAATAAAAATGATGATTGTAATGATGATGATGGAAGATGGCAATGACCATGACTGTGAACATGAAAATCACGATCATGATCCGACGATGATTATATCGGTAATGACAATCATGACGATGACGGTGAAAATAAAAATGATGAAGAAGACATTAACGAAGACAATTATGACGATGACGAAAAGGAAAAAACATGAGGATGATGGTGATGATTAATATGAAAATGAAGATGATCATGGTGAGAATGACGGTGATGATGAAAAAAAAATGATAACGATGAAAATGATACACCATAAATGATAATGTCAAACCTTAAAATCTCATTGGATCCCTAAGAAACCGGTGTGACATTCCCAATATTAGCACTCATTTTAAACAACACATAAATTTATACAAAACCAAAAATTTTAAACCTTAAACTCTAAACATGTATGATAATAATGGTGATTCCAATGATGATGATGATGACATATGACAATGAACATGACTATGAAGATGAAAATCACAATCACGATATGCCGATTATTATAATATTTAATTTATATCAAAAATTCACATAATAATATAATGATACTAATAAGATTAATACTCATGATGATGATGGAAAATATGTTGATGGTGATAATGATGATGAGGATGCTGAGGATGATAATGATGACTATGATGGTGACAAAGATGAAAAATATGCCATAATCTATAAATCTTAAACCCTAAAAATGTACGATAAATATGGTGGCGATAATGATGATGAGTGTAATATGATAATGACCATGACTACAAAGATCATGATCATGATAATATATTTGATGATGGATATACTAGTGATGACGTATGATCACGATGAAAATGAGGACAATGAGGATGAAGAAGAAAATTGTGACAGTGATGACAAAGGACAATGAGGATGATGGTGACAAGAACCCTTAGTGTTTAGTTTATGAATTCAGGGTTAATAATTCATGTTTATGTTGACGATTCCACGATGTAGGGTTTTATCATAATTTTCCTATTTAAATTTCTAACGGTAGAATATAATGGCATGGTCGATACCCCATTAATAATAATGTCAAACATTAAAATGATCATTAGATTCGTAACAAATGAATGACCTGGACGATATTAACATCTCTAGTTGTTGACTACAAAGACTCATATTATTAAAGAATAACTTCTAAACGATAAATCCTAATCATGTGGGCTCAATGATTAGTGATGATAATGATGTCTAGGGTTTAGGAAGTTTTATATTCACCATGACTTTGCATGAGTGTTTACAAAGTTACGATCAATGATCAGAGATGATTTATCAATGATGAAAATCATTATGATCACTATTATTGACGGTGAAAATGAAAATGATGAATAATAACTAATATAATATTAGATAATGATGACAAGGGCATTAATGATGATGATGGAAATAATTAATTGACAATGATGTGATCATTATGACGGTTTTAAATTGTACTATGGCGATTAAAATTTTGAATGTAAATTGAAAGCTTTTAGTCTTAAAAAATAGATGAAACATTGAAAATGATTATAATGATTCCTCAAATATTATATACGTGTGTGATGAAAATGATTTCACCCTAATTTTAATCCAATAAATAATATAATATTAATCAATTAAATACAATAATATGTAGTTAATGCAATAGTCATATTGACCATAAAATTTAGTGGGTACTAATAAATTCACCACCAAGGATTCAAACCATGAACTGCAACTCTAGAATAAATATTATTTTCTTTCACATAGTCAATTCATAGCCCAGTATCAATTTCCCTCTATAGTTCCGCAAAAGAAAAAACATCTACTTCATGATTTCATTAAATCCCAAGTCACAAAGATATCCACATTTTCAAACAAGGATCTTTACTATGAAGAAGACGCTAATGGATAGAAAATTGTGACAATGATGTACAACGACAACAACGATGATGATGGTCCAATAATCTTAAGATGACAATGACGATGATCATGGTGACGATGTACGATTGATGGTAGCATTCTATTTAAGATGACAATGACTGATGATCATGGTGACGATGACGATGATGGTGACAACAAAAATGAGAACGATGACGATGACGATGACGATAGTGAAAATGAAAAATGATGATAAAGACGTCGACGAAGATTATAACGATGATGCCACTATCATTGCTAATAAAATTCTAAAAAGAATATAATATTAATAATAACAACATTAATATTAGTACTAATTAATTTCTTATTTTATGCATTTTAAATTATATGACTTAAAATTTTAAATGTAAATTGAATAAATTTAGTCTTAAAAAATAGTGAAACATTGAATAGTATAAGATATTTTATATGATTTCATTAGAGCGGAGAATCATTTTCTAGTACATTATATCTTTGCACTTCAAAATACACTAATCAAGCTCATTGAGTTTGGTCCATTTGGTGATATTTTCACTAATTTCACATTACGATCACATTTTTTCCACATGTGGTTTCCCCTTCTGATTCTATTACTCTAAATATATGTAATGCATTATATGTAACCCAGATCTTGTACTTAAAAATAGTGATGATAAAAATGGTTGAATTATAGTTCTATTTGGGACAATTTACTACCGTGAAAACACACATTAATGTGTTTTGAAAAAGTACCTTAACTGCAATTGGCCTCTAATTTCCTATAAAAATACAATTGAGAGTGTTGTTCCAAAGATTTAAAATCGAAGGATGAAAGTGGATTTGACTATGATATTTCTTTCCTTGAAGGAATGCAAAAGAACTCCAAAATCCTTTTGTCAGTAGATTAGTGCCTAATCTATTGGGTGACCTATATGAACATGAATATTATGTCTCTAATGTTTATAGTTTCCTTATCCATTAGGAAACCTAGTTGAACATGAATAATGAAATTCTAATACTTACACACGTTTTGGACATGTAATAAATATTTCGCCTATCCCAATTGTATTGGAAATGTATATATACTACCAGGCTAGATCATACCACTTTAGATGCCTTAACAATGTTTTGTCCAATATCTACCATGGAGGATCAGAGATCGTTCACCACGTGATTGTATGTTGAAAGATATTTCTAATGTCTCAAATGATAACAAAAAAGGGCTAGATCACATGACTTTAAATGCCTTAAGAATGTTTTTGTCCAATCTTTACCACGGATGATCAAATATTGTTCACAATGTAATTGTATGTTGAAAGAGATTTCTAATATCTCAAATGATAAAAAAAAACAACCATGAAAAATATCACTAAAAAAGTGTCTAACATCTGATAACTTATATACAATTTTTAAATTTTTTATAATAAATAAATAAATATATTTAGTGCACTTTATTTTGAGTAATCCAATAGTGAATCATGAAAATCCTTGTAAGTATTTTTTAAAACACTTATCATTGACTATGCATCTATTGGTTATGAAAACCCTGGTAAAGATTTAGTGTAAAGGTTAGTAGAAAACCTGGTTTTTGTTTTGCTTGTCGGGGTATTGAGGGAACAGGAGGGGATTAGAAACTCAGACAAATTCAATTGATAGATTTGTATATAAATTTATGATGGATTTCCAATTAAGTGGCATTGTTTAAATTGGTAAAATTTTACAATTTTTTTAAATAGCCAATTTTTTTTTTCAATTTGTATATTTAAATTGTAAAATATTTATTAATTTCTAAATAGTGCTTTCAAGTTTCTATTTAAAACATAACCGGTCATTATTATTTTTTCTATAATGCTTTATATTATATAAATATATAAAAATATATCTGTTAAAATAAATGTATATCATGAGTTTTCATCTCACTCATGGGTATTAGTGCAGTCAAATTGAAAATATAGAGATGAAATTTGATTCTGTTTCTTTTGTTAGAGACTTCATTGATAAGATTTGCAATAAATAGCCCAAAAATCAAGAAACCTTTGCTTAAAATTTTGAATTAGCATTAGCAATTATGAAAACATTTTAGCAGGAGGAAAATGGAATTGAATAGCCTTAGCAGATAACATAGCTACACAAACCACCGACTAAACAAAAAACATAGTATTAATTATAAAAATAGTAAATCAAAATCCAAATTTGAAAGGACATATAGAATGTAAATATTAGTAAAGACAACCATAGGTAGAAATTTTTACTTTCACAACCGACTCAACATAAAGATGCAGAAGTATTACTTTGTTTAAGATTATATATGTATTGATTAAAAAATATTGTCAAAAAAGGAATTTATCCTTTCTTTAAGTTGTAATTGTCTATGACTGGCTGAAATTTTTACCCAAGAAAAAATGTCTTACAAATTGCCAATTCCAGGCCGTATGGCTAAAAACAATTTTTGTTTGCTATGCGCTTGCCACATACAGACACAATTTAAAGTATTTATGCAGTTACCGTAATGATGTGAGGAGTAAAAATTGATTTTGATAATAGGAACAAAATATTCCCCAATCTTCTAGATATAAACTTTGGACTAATCTCCATGAAGGAAAAGGTAGAGGATATTACTCCATTAAAACAAAAAACAAAGCTTTAGCTCTTTGTCATACAAATAAAACTTTTGAACAAAAAAAAATTCACAAATAATGCAAACATATGAGATCATTAAATCTGCTGCAATCATACATTAAAAATTTCCTTTCCCTCACTGAGAGAATGCCAGTACACAATTTTTAAAAAAAATAGTGCTACTTCTCTTACATTCACATAGACATTAAAGAATTTTTTTTTTCTTCTTCTACCTTGCATACCACTCACAACTCCAAATTCTTGTTTTTATATATTAAAAACAATTTTCTACTTCAACACATAAAAATCCATGTCCAAAAGAGTCAATAATAAAATTATTAGAGATTTAATGAAAGAGAGGTCAATGTCTATTAAATTTGGAACAAGGAGACCATGATGGAAAATGAAGAGTCTACAAGATGAACATGATAACAATTTAATATGGTAGTTGGGATTAATTTCCAATACTTCCCTTTAATCACAAATACTGCCATCTATGATTCCCAAATGATCTCTTTGGTAGACAACTTTATTTTCCTAATGGATTGGTGAAGATGTTTGCACATTGATCTTGAGACCTGTAAAATTCCAAAAATATTTCTCCATTGTTGATTAGTTCTCTAATGAAATAATATATATTGTATCTATATGTTTACTTCTCTTGTGAAAAACTAGATTCTTTGACAATGCTATAGCTGATTTGTTGTCACAATAGATCCTTGTTTCCTATTCTTGTTCTTTCATGAGATCTTTCAAAATTCTTCTCATCCAAACTGCTTGACATGAAGCACTTTTTACTGCTACATACTCTACTTCAGCTGATGAAAGAGTGATAATTGGTTTTTTCTTTGAAGCCCATGAAACTACACCTGTTCCAAAATCAAAAAACATAACTAGAATGTACTCTTCCTGTCATCAATACTCCCTACACAATCATTATCTGTATATCCTATCAGCTTGAACTCATTTGACCTTGAATAGTGAATGTCATAGTTCCTTATTCCACTCAAATATATGAGAATCCTTTTTCCTCTTTTCCAATGAGAAATTTTTTGAGACTCCATGAACCTTAAAATGTGACTAACAATATAAATTATATCAGGAATTGTGGCTATTAAATACACGAGGCTTCCAACAAGTCTTTTATACAAAGTTGAATCAATGTCCTTTGGTTCCATCATCATCCTTTCTTAGTTTCAATCTCATGACAATTGGTATTGAGATATGATTTATTATTTTTCATATTAAACCTTTTCAAAATGTCATTTGTATACTTGGTTTGAGATTATCCTTGAATATAACATCATCACTTTGATTAAATTCAATGCCAAGAAAATACTTGTAAAAGATGATTTCAAAACAAGTCATTTCAAATTCCTTTTTCAGTTTGTAAACTTTTTCTTCTTGACCCAAAATCTTATACCAGGTGCCTGCTCCACATAAATTTCTTCTTCAAGATAACCATTCAAAAAGGACGATTTCACATCAATTTGGTAAAATGGCCACTTGCTTTGAGATGCTATTGCAAGTATAATTCTCACGGTGTCTAATAGAGCTACTGGAGAACACAT
Organism: Taxus chinensis; assembly: GCA_019776745.2. Lineage (NCBI taxonomy): Eukaryota > Viridiplantae > Streptophyta > Pinopsida > Cupressales > Taxaceae > Taxus > Taxus chinensis. The sequence goes on from CM034147.1 coordinate 855,353,014, forward strand.
GTCTCATTGTAATCAACCTTGGGATGTTGTGAATATCCTTTTGCCACTAGTCTTGCTTTATGCTTTTACACATTATCATTTGCATCTAATTTTATTTTGTAAACCCACTTCACTCCTTTAACATATTTTCCTTTTGGAAGGATCTCTAGCTCCCATGTATGATTATTTTCAATGACATCTATTTCTTCATCCATTGCATATACCCATTTCCCATCTTTAATTGGATCTTTAAAATGAATTGGATCATCTATTTGTGAATATAAAACATAAAGAGAAATCAGATCTGCATTGTTTTCAATTTCATATTACTCATAAATGTCTCTAATAATTATGAATTTTCTTTCGTCAAGCTTTCCAATGTAGGATTTTACATATTAATTGAACTAGAACTTGTGGAATGTGGACTTGCAGGTCTTGCACTAAAAATCCCTGTTGTAGATGGTGTTTGTTGTCCACTTGTTGGAGTTATTGCTTGTATGTGTGAGGCTGCCCTTACACTTGATGATGGTGTCACTTGTGGACCATTTTTTTTATATTGAATGGGTGTGGAAGGAGTCACATTTGAAGGAGTATTTTCTAGTACAAAAACATCATTTTCCTCTTATGGTATGCTTGCTGATCTGTTGAATGTTTTTTCTACACTTCCATCCCATGCTTCCTCTTCTATGAACTGCACATCCCTTCTGATTATAAACTTCTTTGTTATTGGATTATACAACTTTTAATCCATTGTTTCAACACTATATCTAACAAATATACAATTTGCTCCTTTTTTTTCTAATTTTATTCTTAGTTCATTTGACACATGTGCATATGCAACACATCCAAAATATATCATATGAGCAACAAAATGTTTTCTCCCACCCCAAGATTATTCCAAAATCATATTCCGTACACATTTTTGTTGGACATCTATTCATCACATAAGTTGTGCACCAAACAACTTCTGCCCAATATTCATTTGACAAATATTTTACTTTCAACATGTTTCCAACCATTTCCATGATTCTTCTATTTTTTCTTTCATCTACCCCATTTTTTTGATGTGTGTATCTAGTTGTGCATTTCTTGTGAATTCCATGGTCTTTGAAAAATCTTATAAATTCATTTTAGATGTATTCACCACCTCTATATGTTCTCAATACTTTGATATAATGACCACTTTGCGTCTCAACAAGAGCCTTGAACTGAAAAAAGTATTCAAATACTTCACTTTTATGCTTTAAAAAGTAAACCCATGTTTTTCTTGAGTAGTCATCAATGATTGTTAGAAAGTAGAATCTTCCACAATTGAAGGTGTTTGCATTGGTCCACACAAATCTGAATGAACAATTTTTGAAGGGTCTTTTTGTCATCATTGATTTACCTGCTGGAAATAATTCTCTATGTTGCTTTCCCAAGATGCACCCTTCACACAATCTTTCTGGTTTCTCTATTAGAGGCAATTCCTTAACTGTGTTTTTCCTATGAAGAAAATTTAGAGATCCAAAGTTTAAATGAAAAAATATTTGATGCCAAAGCCAATTTTCATCTTTAATTTCTGCTTGAAATATTGTTTTCATGATTGTTGTAGTTTCTTGTTCACTCACTTGTGGAGGCATTGAGTGGTGTGCTTAAGCATAATCTACAGTCAAATTTGGTTTCAACCTTAGTGGAAAAATCCTATTGTTGGTCATTGGAACCTTGGAAATGAGTTAATTTCTTGGAAATTTGTCTAAAATTGTGCACTCTCAATTTTTGAAAGATAGTCTATACCCTTTTTAAACAAGATGCCCAATGCTCATCAAATTATGTTTTAAACCAGGAACAAAATACACATAAGGGATATACTTCTTCTCCCCCTTCTTAGTTAGAATGTTGATGTTCCCTTTTCCTTTGACTGTTACCTTATTGTCATTTCTTAAAGTGATATATGATTTTATATTTTCATCTAAGCTTGAAAAAGTTTCTAAATTCCCTATCATGTGGTTGCTAACACTAGAGTCTAAAAACCATACATATTTTTCATTTTCTTGTGCTTCATTTGCATGCCAAAAACATAGTTCTTTGATTTAATTTTTTGATTTTATTTTCTTTTATGAAATTTGCATTTTGTTTACTAAAATCATATTGCTTCTTCTTACATTTGTTTGAATAATTTCCATAATTTTTGCAATAGTGACATTGAGACTAAAGATTTGTCATACCATTGGCCTTGAGGCTGATTTTGAGTTGCATTGTGACTTGGGTATGTGCTGCTACCTCTTCCACTTGAGTTTGATGGGCCTGTTCTTCCACCTATATATATAATTATTCCTCTACCTCTGAAATTTATTCTTCCTCTACCTCTTCCATGGCTGATTGAAGCTTGTGTCTTGAATGCAAGCTCCAATGATGATTTTTTTGACCTACTAATCCTATTATCATGAGAAATGAGAGATGCATGGAGATCATCAACTGAAAAATTGTGAGGGATTCTTTATCTCATCTATGGCCAAAACTATAAATTCAAAACTAGTAAGTAAACTCCTTAAAATCTTTTCAACAATTCTTATATCTTCAAGTGTCTTACCATGAGATATAATTTGATTAACTAAACCCATCACTTGTGTGAAGAAAGAGTCTATTAAATCTAAATCCTTCATGAAGAATGTTTCAAAATCCCTTCGTAGCATTTGTAGCTTTTTTGTTTTCACCTTTTCCATTCCTTGGTATGATGTTTGGAGGATATCTCATGCTTGTATGGACTTTATTGCTGCTGTAATTATTGGGAAAATGCTTTCATGTACTGCTTGAAATATGTAGAAGAGATATTTTGAGTCCTTCCTATTATCCCTCAACAAATATTTCTCTTCTTGTGTCAATGCATTGTATGCTGTTGCATTAGCTGGCTCTAGAAATTCATTCTCAACAAGCTCCCATATATCTTTAGAATAAAACAAAGCTTTCATGGTGATTTCCCAGTAGTAATAATTCTTGCCATTAAAATGTGGAAATTGTGGGTTTGTCAAGCTTGTTCTTGCTGCCATTGTTGACTGTGAAAATCAAAATTTTTTCTTGTTGAATTTTTTTTTCTTGAAATGCCTTTTCTTTGATAAACCTACCTTGAAAACCTTTCTTGAAACCACTATTTGAATATACCCTTAGCTCTAATAAAACCTTATCTTATAACCTGATCTAATAACTAGTTGAAGGAGAAGGTAGATGTTTTTACTCCATTAAAACAAAAAATAGAGCTTTAGCTCTTTGCCATACAAATAATTGTTTTTGAAAAAACCAGATTTAGAGAAAATAATGCAAATCATGTCCGAACATTTAATCTGCTGCAATCATACATTTAAACTTTCTCATTTTTTCCTAATTGAGAAAATGACAATACATATATTTTCTAAAACCAGAGCCAGTGCTCTTACATCCACATAAACATTAAAATAAAAAGTATTTTTTCTTTCTTCTACATTGCATACCACCATACAAATCCCAATTCTTTTTTTTATATTAAAAAATAATTGTCCAAAATGAGTCAATAATGACATTAGATGTCAAAAAAATATATTCCTTGAGCCATACTTAGCACATGCTAGACCATACCACTAAGCTGACAAAAATTCTTGCATATATTTAATGAAATATAGGTAAATGCTTATTAAATTTGGAACAAGGAGGCCATGTTGGAAAATGAAAATTCTACAGGATGAACAAGATAACCATTTAATATGGTAGTTAGGATTACTTTCTAACACTCCATTTACACCATTGTCTTGGGAGCATACTGTACAAATTTGTCCTGTATCTGAGGAATAAGAATCAAAATTAGGAATAGAAGAGAAGCATTTCATCGGAGATCCTTATCCAACATATGGAAACAACTACCCACACTTCCTAGGAAGAAGCAACAAAATTTTTTAGGAATATTTCGAAAGGTTTGAATTTAAATATAACCTCAGTCGGTTTAAATGCATACAATGCACACAGGGGGAGTGATTAGGGTGCCCCAATTGAAATGGGGAGGTGTAAGGGTCAAATCCCCACTGTGAAGGTGTGAAATGTATTTGTCTTATTTACACATGCTAGTTACGCCCAGTTCATTTCATATGCTAAATAAAATATATGTAAAAAAACAAAAAAAGAGCAATAACTGTTACATGTGCATCCCCTTTTACTTATCTCAATTCTCTCTCTAATTTCATAGCAGATAGAAACATTAAATTCAAGCTCTCAGGATTACATATCATCTGTTAAATATCTCAAGCTCCTTCACCTCCAGATCCTAGGATACTAAAAAGTATCGAGATGGAATGAATTTCTCCCCAGGATAGAATACAACCACTTAAATTTAGAAATCTTTTAGTTTTAATGGAAAAATATTCAAGAAATAGATGTATAATGGTGTGTGAAAGAAGAAAACAGGGTATTTATCAAGGCACCACCACAATTTTTGCTAGCAGAAAAGAAGAAAAAACACCACCACTCCTTGCTAGTGCCAAAGAATATAGGCATGACCAATCTGATGCCCATCATTACGTTGGCTGTGAGGCATGGGTAAGAAATTATAAATGTTTTATTTTTTTCCCTAATTTTTTTTTAATTTCACAGACACGACATCAGACACTTTCACACCATACATATACAATTATGAGTATGTGGCTAATCTCTGTGGACTCTTTCTTATTTGCATATTCGCTCATATTAGGGTCAAATTTGAGAGGATTCTTTATACAGGAAGAATCATAGGATACATACAATCTAATATAATTTTACATAGTTTAATTTTAACATGTTCCATTTTCTATTCAGAAGTGGACTTGGGATTAAAGGTTAGTAGATACAATTTAGTGGGTTTCAAATATTGATATGCTGGAACAATTTATACATTCAGAAAGACCAGCCTTGATCAGTTTTTGGTCTGAAGAGTGGAGTTAACCCAATTTATATCGCCTTTTGGTTCTTAAGGCATAGAAAAAGACCAAAAATAGTATAAAATATTTCCATATTTAATAAACAAATTAGAATACCAACATATTTCCAGTTTTAAAGCTAAAAGTGTCAGTAGCAACAAAAAAAGTAATAAAGGACCATGACAGTGCTCCACAAAGAAAATGATATAGCAAATGTGTAAATCCTACAAAAACAAGAAACAAAATTACTGATGGTCATCAAAATTACACCCGTGTCTTAGATATGGAAGGATCGAGTCTTTTGAGACAACAATGGAACTGTCTCCAAGTTGTGGGACCTTGTGCACTTGAGACAGTTCTCCGAAGAAGGCCAATTCATCTCTCTATTTCTCTACTGCTAACTCGCTACTACCTCGTGCTGAAAGAGAAGGCTAAGATAAAAATTCCAAGGGACCAAGGATAAAAGGTATAATAAGAAATGAAAATACACTAAAATGAGATAGCACCAGAAAAAGAGGGATGAACACTATCTGTTCTGAGCGAAAAATGAAGTGAAATGTGTGAAAGAAGGATAAGCACGTGTAACACAACTAAAACCTATTTACCAGATCATTTTCATGGAACAAAACTAAAAAAGAAACTGCAAGGGATGTATAATGACACAATAAGCACATAATGTAAAAGAAAGGGAAAGAAGAAAGAGTACAAACACGCTTAGGATAGAGAATAGTCACAAAACTATGATTTCATTACTTCCATAAATTCATAGAGCTGTTACAATGGTGAAAGAGGCCGATATGAATATCCACATACACGAGCCCTATCTAGAGGTTTGTGAATCAAAATATAGAATATATGAAGTCCTTAGCAAAGTGCGAAAGGATCCAAAATGTCCAATATTAACAATGATCCTAGTTCTTGAAAGGAACAATAAGAATATTGTTCCAAGTCATGATCTCAGATGATGATAGCACACCACATCAGATTTGTAAAACAGAAGAGATAAAATACCATATATAGAAATCTATCATAATCCATAATGCTCAATACATTACAATATAATGACTTAAATTATTCAATAAGAAAGATGTACATATAGGAGGAGGTAAGTGTAACTACTACCTAAATCAATGGTGAATAACTCCCACTAACTGATACTGGTAGTTAAGTTAACTCCAAAAGACTAGTAAGATAACTCCACATAACTGAGAAGCTAACTCAACACAACTAGTAAGCTAACTCCACACAACTAGTACACCTAAGCAAGCTAACCCAACAAGTGTAGGGCTAACACAAGTGTACGTATTATCCAAATAAATAAATAAAAGGATAAATAATAACCTAAACTAACACCATCCCATAAGCATAGCTTAGGTGGGTGGAAAATAAGGTGGGTCCCAACAACAAGGCCTAATGAGATACTCACATACAACAATTGGGAAAAATGGACACCACAAGGTACCCAAAACTAGTAATAACAAAGTAGAGAGAGAAAAATATCACTGCAAGATATCCCAAGAACCTCTTCTCCAAAAATGCGTACAATGTTGAAGAAGTTTGGTGCGCATTGTGGTATGAATCCATTTCTTGATAATATAACTAAAAAAAAAACTAACATTGGGCTTCACCAGAATAGCTCTATGTAAGGAGACTATCAATGGAGTGATGTCAAAAGTGTAAAAAAAACACCAAACATAATTTGATCAAATGCTACAAATAGGTGTGCCATGATCCAAGAAAAACCAAGGCAATAAGGCAAGGACACAAGATCCAAATAAATAGGAGTGCCATGATCCAAGAAAAGCCAAGGTAATAAGGCAAGGACATGAAACATGAAGAATCATATTAACACGTGAAAAAAATAAGGACACGAAACCCAAAGAATCAGTATCAACACCATACCCTCCCATATTGCTGAATGGGTAGAGGTACACCACATATCTGTATGAGTTGCCAAAATCAACTACTCGAAAACTAACAAACTAACACTGGGCTTCACCAAAATAGCTCCCCCATAAGAGATACTGTCAACATGCCAAAAAATAAAGTGTCGAAAATACAGATCCATAATATCTCAACAAAAAAGAGATATATAAATGCATACACCCATATATAAAAGAATGCAACACCCAAAATTTGAGGACGTCGGGCTCAACTAAAATTACATCCACAAGTGATTACAACACCCTCCTAAATTTGGCACTTTATAATTGAGTGCGTGTAAACATTACAATGAGAAAAATTACCTTTTAAATTTTAAATATGTGTTTACAAATGTCACCAATGCATAGATCTTGAAAAAATACATAATTTCAAAAAAATGATCACCTTAATCCGAGATACAGATCAAAAGGTATGAGCTCTAGAAGGTTTTACTATTAAAATAATATTTAAATGCTGATCTTTTTTTAAAAGCTACACGTGACAACGAAATGTCCAAAGGGTAAAAGAGTGAATCCACATGATACAAGATTGTAACCAAAGGAACAATAAGAATATTTTTCGAAGCTACGATCTCAGATGATGATAACACACCACATCAGATTTGTAAAATAGAAGAGCTAAAATACCATATATAGAAATCTATCATAATCCATAATGCTCAATACATTACAATACAATGAATTAAATTATTCAATATGAAATATGTACATATAGTTGAGGATATAAGTTAAATTACTGAAACCAAGATTTTTTTGTTGTATTTTTTAAGGCTTGTGCTCACTACACTGATATGATAGTTAAGTTAACTCTAAAAAGGGGACTAATGAAAATGATTTCACATAACTGGGGTGCTAACTCAATATAACTAGTTTGCTATTTGACTCCAAACAACTAGTTCACCTAAACAAAGCTAATTTAACAAGTGTAGGGATTACTACAAGTTCTGTAAAGTCATCTTTTGCTAATACAATAAATTCCATTATACATACTAACCTTCAAAGGAAGAATTCTCATATTTATAGGTGAATTAAATGAAGGACCCTAGTTCTAAGAGAAGAGTGAGGGAAATTCCTAATTTGAAATGGTTTCCTAGCTTTAACTCAAACATTCAATGATAGTATACATCCATTCTAAACCTATGTCATTTGGAGTTCCCAAAGTACCCCCTTCATGTGTTTGAGCAGGAACCAAGGCGGTTATGATCAAATAGGGTGGTTGGAGCAATAGATCTACTCATTAATGCATAGAAAATATATTAACATTTCTCAGATACCAAATCGAGTAGAGTTTGGAGCTAAATGTCTCACTTACGCTTGAATAGTGCACAGAAATGAGATCGTAGTAAATATTTCCTTGATAAGATTGATAATATTAAAGACATGGGAGAAATGTAGTTGTTTCATGAGTCATCTGGAATACAAAAACATAGCTTTTCATCATGGGGTTTGTAATCAAATAGGACGATCTACTAAGCAAATCCTACCCATCATGACATAAGAAAAGAAGATCGCTCATTCCATTTGTTGAAAGAATGGAATGCCCTATCCTGGCATGCTAGAGATTGGATTGAGTGTGGCATAATTAAGATAGGGAAAGACTCAATAATGTGGCAAGATGATTGCAAGAGGTAGGGCACAAATATATGCACACAGAAGATTTAGGCAAATGATAGAAGTAGAAAGAGGGTAAGAACACAAGATAATGAAGATTAATTCAATGATGAAGAACATGATGGTCAAGGAGTCAAATATTACATGGATTTTTCATGTAGGGGGCAACCAAGAGATTTCATGGAATTAAAATTCCTTTGAATCACGATAAGGATGAAAGGTATGTCCTATGGAAGAAGATGAATGTTCAGACATTCTAGTGTGGGACCTCCTAGGTAAGGGTTAGAACATAAGTCAGGAAAATAAAAATGGGAAAATCAAGGATTGAAGCATACAATATGTTTAGGTTAATTCTAATTACCAATGTGATTTTTCTATGGCATTTTCCACATCAGATTCTTACGCCTCTTGTAATCTAAAATCTTTTTTTAGAATATGTATGAAAGTTGTCTCTTAAAATTATTATATAGACGTCATGAATTTTTATAACCTTTTATTGTTACTTCAGGGACATCTTCTTACTTGCTGATAGGAGATCAGTATCTTGGATGTGTTCCAATAAAAAAATGGATTACTGAAAGCCATGCCTTTGCAATGTCTAGAATTATGACATGTTTTGAAGAACTACCCTTGGGAGTCACTTGAAGAATGATTACTATGTCTCCACATTGTTATCATATGACCAAATACGAGAGAATATTGACAACCTTCACATCACACTTATGAATTTTTGGGAGTATATGGCCAATGCTTAGGATTTGGTACTTTCATAAAAAAAGAAAATAACTTGGACAAATAATCAACTAGCAATTACACCAGAATAATTTAAACTAGAGATAATCATATAGATAGTTGATTTAACAAGATTAATGTTTAATGAGTTGGAGGAGAGATCCCATTAGAGGTGTGATTTGCAGGACGTGCAACATCATGATGACTTAAATCCATTATAGTTATCCTTGTTGGAATATGGAGGAGAGGTGGATAGATGGAACATATGATAGTAAAAGAAGGGCAAGTCAAACTAAGAGATGACAAAGTGTTTTCCAACACATATCAGCAAACACATTTCAAAACTGATAGTGCACATCTTTGAAGAGATGGAAAGGCCCGAAAATTAAGACAAAAATATTCTGGAGTAATAAGGAATATGCTGTATGCTTTTTATGATTTTTTTCTCAGGAAAAGTTTCTTCATCCTTGTTTAGTAAAAAAAATATGGCATAATAGTAGTGTTATCATATTGGTGTATTTGGAACTCCACCTCCTCAGGATATTTCAAATGAGTTCTTAATCCAGCCATTAAATATGGAGGGTTTTCATGTGTATATATGTTATTCTTATTATTTTGAAATTCTGATGTTCCAGTAGCTCTTTTAATATGATAGATTCAATCTATAGAAGATGCGAGCATGATAAAGTGTATGGATATTCAAATAAATTTTATAAAGCTCATTGTGTTATTCAAAATCCTGATCAAATAAGTTGATTTAAAGACTACATATACCATGACCAGTACATTAAAAATGGAAAATGATGTTGGACATTGATATCTATTCATCTCCTATACACTTGCATTCATCCTTCCAGACGAATGAATGATTTTAGTGCCAATGGAAGGATTTTCATTATAATAGTTTATGGTTCATGAGGATTGATTCACATTGTGACTATACCCTCGAAAAAGTCAAGGATGACTGACTTGGTTGATTCCTTGAGTGTGATAGCCTCATGTCCATTTGGTGAAGTAGTCCATAGCTGTCAACACCCATTTGTGTCCAACGCTTGAATGTGGATTGATCATGCCTATGAAGTAGAGACCCCTTGCAAAAGGTTTATTTTTTGGATTGGTAAGAGGGGAAGCACTCGACCAATATCTTTTTTTGAATCTACAAAGAAAGCACATTCCTATAAAAGCATTTTATACCCACTTGTGTGCATCTGCAAATAGCAGTAGGAAAAAATATACATGTCATTATGATTTTAATTACTGTAGTCTTGGTAGAAAAGATAAATCCACTAGAGAATCCATCATGAAATTTTTCTAACATGTTTTCAGTTTTTTCACCATTGATACACCTTAACATTCATGCCATCAAGATTCTTCTTGAAGAGAAGTCCATCAATCAAAAAATAAGGGATAGATTATAACCTTAGATGTCTTCTCTTTGCCTTGTTCAATAGGAGGGTATGCACCCTCAGAAAGTAATGTGATCATGTCCTTCATCCAGTCACAAATGCCAGGATATGTATTCCACTCAAGTTGTACATGCGAGGAGAGATTTGTCAAGAAATAAATGAAGTCTTATATTCATTGTGCACATCCTCAACAAGCTGCTTGTAGAGCACGCTAATATTAACTAAACTTTTGTGGATTTGATAAACCACATCATACTCCATAATTTTGGTCACCCATCGTGCTTTCAACACCATCACTGATTTCTTGCTCCCAGGATGAAGTCTCTAATAGAAGAGTGGGAGAATAAAACCTTGATATGATTTATAATGAGCATAATTTTAAATTTCTTGAATGTATCACATGATGGTGAAGACCTGCTTCTCCATGTGAACATATTTTAATCCATAATCCTTCAATGTTTGGCTGAAGAGAGCAACTGGTTGTTCCATCTTGTTGGCAAGAAAATGTGTTAGGTGGAAAAACTTGTGGATTTCTTGCCAACACTCTGGGAATCTAAGTCCCTCTACTTAACAGGTGTAACTACCGTATATACATGCACATGAAAAGGTGGATTTCTGTGGTGGCCTTTCGACCAGGGATCCAACAAGGGACACTCCACTGACCCTACGCAAAAATGCTTGCAGATACTTGCAAGAGAGGAATTTGTCTATAGAGAGGGAAAGGGGAGTGAAAAAAGAGGTAGGAGGAACTAATGTTGCAGGTAGGAAATCATGATTCCTGCACACACACTAGTTAGAAACTTCAACACATGCATTTATGAGAAGAAACAACCCTGTAAATGGCAACAAGACGAGATAAGATTGCTAACTCATAGTTTCTAAAATCTCCTCATCAAAAAGGCTACAAAATAATTCTTGTATTGATGCTTAAACAAAAGTTGTACATAGTGTGGGAATGGAAGAAATTTGAGAGTGGAGGAAAGTAGAAGAAAATGGCTATCTCATTTGCTTTCTCTAAGTACAATGCACTCTTGAGTTTACAAGATCAATCACCAACCCTTTGAAATGGGAATGACATTACAATTTATAGAATGCGAGGTGACTTATCATCTTCCTCATGACCCTCCATATGCCTTATTCCTAACTTTAGACTATTCATATTCCTACAAAATATTTAAGTCCCTTTTATAAAATCAAGGTGACTTAATTTACATTATGTTTCTAAAGTCAATTTTAAGTGACTTAAAGGCATATCAAAAAGTGCAAACCCCAACAAAGAATTAGAACATTTGAAAGTGAGAGAAAGTTGGGGGGAAGAGGAGAGAGAAAGAGGGAGAAGAAGAAGAGGAGATGTTGTTCCTGATGAAGTCCATTGATCCTCGTCGATGGAAAATGCCAAATGCAGTGAAACTCTGAATCTTTGAACTCCTTGCACACTGTGAAACTCCTTCCAATTAGCTCACGAATGCTCACCAAGTTGAATGAACTAAGATGGATCTTGAATGCCCTGTGAAAAATGACTAGAATGATCTTGAACAATGATGTCCCCTTGAATGATTATCCCTGTACGTCCCATTGTGCCAAAACTACTCTTTGAGTGTGAACTTTCTATTTTAGCAAGTTTTTGTGGGACCATTTAATATTTTTAGTTTCAAAAAGCCAAAAATGTCTGTTCTGGTGAATTCTCAGCTGTAGTTCACCTCTAATATCTTCGTCTCCTTCACAGGTTCTTCTGTTGCTGACTTTCCCAAAATAGCAGTCCCTATGTAGTAGACCTGCTATTTTTAGAAAGTGGGCTTCTGGGGGTCCAATTGACATAGAACGAAGTTTTTTGATATGGGTTTTTTTCCCAATATCACCCCTCTGAAATTTTAGGCCCGCCCGCTTAATAGTCCAAGAGATTTTAAAGTTTCAAATTTTGGACCTGGCAGTGCTTCTGGACACGGCAGCCATTAATGGACCTCAAAATTACAGGTCTAGTTTCTCCTCCATTTGCAATAAAATAAATTTCATTATGATAGGTTTTTTCTTCTGATGCTTCACGTGTAATTCTACTTCATTTTGCCCAACGGTTTGATGGGAAATTGGATTTTTTCTTCGTTGAGCCAGAAGTGGGATTTCTTCATTGTGGATGCTTTGTTGCACGAGGGGAGAGTTTGAAGGTGTATTCTTGATGGCCTTGGGTAGAGGAATGAAAAATAAAAATACACATTGATTTTTCATGCATTGCATTTGGGAGATTTCTTCAACTCCTTGTTTCATGGCCATGGAGTTTTCTCCATTTTCTCCTTCTTCGTTCTGTGCTTCTCCTTCTATGTTTGCTCCAATTTTCCTTTAGGACCTGCGTGAAATCATATGGAGTGAAAGGGGAGTACCTCTGTTTAGGTCTAGTTCAATTTTCAGCAATGGAGGAATGATGGTGAGAAGTTACAGAGGAGGAATGGAGAAAATGCACATAAAACTATTAGAAGTGGAAGCACAGAAGCACAGTTAGAAATTTTTTAAATTATGTGAAGGTTAAATATTGGTGAAATTTTTCCATTCTTGATGTCCCTGACCTCAGGGATGTGAGGGACATCAATTTCCACAATGTTCAAGAGGATGACACGTGGTGGCAATCTGACGGTAGGGAATGAAGGCTGAAAAAAGATGTTTTAAAGCACAGGGGATGGAAATTGGTCATGTGGGTGACCAAAAGACTCCTCCTATAGGGATGGGAATTTTTCCATGTTTTATGTCCCTCACCTTAGGGACATGAGGGACATCAGTTTCCACGGTGGTCCTGGAGCTGACACGTGGTGCTTGATATGACGACAGGGAATGAATGCTCTAAAAATGCACCTGGGGGCTGAAAGTCGGTCATGTGGGTGACCAAAAGACTCCCCATAGGTAATGGGTGAATTTTTCCATGCTTGATGTCCCTAACCTTAGGTACATGAGGGACATCAGTTTCCACAGTGGTCCTGGAGCTGACACATGGTGCTTGATCCGATGGCAGGGAATGGATGCTCCAAAAATGCACTTGGGGGCTGAACTGTCAAGTCTGGAGGTCACATGAGGGTCCCACAGGTCACATGGGGGATGGGAAAATTTTCAAGGGTTGGTTTACCTGACCTTAGTGAGTTTGGGGACATGAAATCCTACCAGACTTTTGGTGCTGACACGTGTCCTCCCGAAAAATGACTAAGTCCTGAACTGCCTTTGAGAGGGTAACTTGGAATGATGATAACTTGAGCTCCGGTGGAAGTTATTGGTGAAATTTTATATGATCCTGACTAGAAATTGATATTTTAATCCAATGGTTAGGTTCTCATGTCTTGATTCATCCATATGATCCCTAAAAAATGGATTTTTTATTTGAGACTCCACTTGTGCCTGATAAAACCTGCCTGCAAATACTATGCGCCAAGGTGTTGTGAAAAATATGATTTCACCATCATGTATGTCTTGGAATCCTCTTTCTGGTAATGTTTTGTTTTACTTATAACTCCATCCAGAGCTCTCATAATCTTCTTCTGAAGCCCAGTAGTTGTTTTAGGCCTGTGTACTGCCTAGGCTTGTGAACCCTGTTTTTACTCAGACTGCTCCAAGTATTTCAAAACTTCTCCAAACCTTCAAAAATAATTTCCATGATGTTCTAAGGTCTTCAATTCACCTCCATGTTGAATTTTTCCCTTCCGTTCCACTCCAGGGGGATTGATCCAATCATAGGAAGGCCAACGATAGCCCTTCCCAATACTGCCAGAAGATAGCATCTTTTCAGAACTTCCTAAAATCACCTGGGGGATTAAATTGAATTTCCTAAATCACCTAGGGGAATAATTTAACATCAAATAGGGGGTGAAAAATGACTGACTGGATTTAACCTAGGGTATCTTGAAATGAATAGAACTTGAAAAATTTGACACTGGGGTAGAGTTGTCGTGCTTGGAAATTGTTAATTTCCCTGTTGCACATTTACACGACAACACAACCCTTGTTCATTTTCTTGTGTTAGGACATCAACAAGATTCACATGAGCACCATAAGCATAAAAGATAAAATTCTTTGAATAATTCAGGTTGATGAGTGTTGGTGCACAAGTAATATATTACTTGATTTTATTGAAGCTTTCTTTTCCCCCCATTATTCATCTGAAAGTAATGTCTTTCTTAAGCATGAGGGTGATGGGATGAACTAGTCCTACAAATTTTGGAATAAAAACCTAACAAAATTGATCTTACTGAGGAATGATGATAATAATTTTTTTTTCCCTGGAAGGGAAAGAGATAGGATGGCTGAAACACGCTCATGATTAATTGCGATGCCATCCTTTGAAACCACATGGCCCAAGAGCTTTCCCTGTGCCATTGTAAAATTACACTTCTTGGGGTTAAGGGATACCCCAATTTTTCTGCATCTCTCAAATACTTTCTCCAGATGTGTCATATGATCCATGATTTTCTTTGAGAAGATAGGGATGTCATTTAGGTAGACCAAGATGAACTCATTGATGTAACCTTTGAAGGCAATATACATGGCACATTGAAACATTATGACCGTATTTGATGGAATGAAGGGAATATTATGATATTTATATGTTCCCCACTTGGTTGTAAATTCCATTTTGAATTGATCCTCTTCCTTGACTAGGATCTGATTGAAACCTCAATACCCATCTAACATTGAGAATCTTTTCTCATCAGCCACAGTCTGCAGAATTTGCTCCATTGAAGGCAAATGATAATGATCCTTTAGATATGCCTTGTTCAAATCTCTGAAATCAACACAGAGTTTGATTTCTCCATTCTTCTTGTGCACTGGAACTAAATTCACGACCCAACTATAGTACTTGATTGGAAAAATAATATTTGCCTCAATGAGTTTAGATATTTCCTTTCTCATGTGGGGCTTTATCTTTGGATTGACTGGTTGCTGATTTTGTCTGACGGGTTTGATACTAGGATCAAGGTCAATGGAGTGTTGAGAAATATTTGATCAAAACCTTTGAGGTATTCATACTCCCATGAGAAGATACCACTATATTTTTATAGAGAGATGAAGGCCTATTTTTCATCATGTGCACAAGCTATATTGAGAAATAATTCCTTTCCATGCGTAATAGTGACTGGAGAGAATTCTTCTTACATGTGGCACGTATATAATTTTCTTCACCTTTGAAATCATCATCAGGTCTAAATTTTTTGTCTAAGGTGATCAGCCCTTAAGGAAACTTATTTGACTTAAGCTGTATTACTTAGTCACCATAGCTATCATGCAAATCAACTTGCATACTTGATAAGAAATAAACTTCATTCTAGATGAACTGGATGATTTGTGCATCACTATAAAAAACTTTCTAGTTGGTGTTGTTGTCTGGAATGGATGGTTTGATCACCATCTTAATGTGCTAGGTGTTTCCTTTGATAAAGTCCTCAGCAGGAGAGAACTGCGAACTAAGCGCGACTATTTGGTCAACTTCCCTATTCCTTCTGTGTGGCACCACCTGTAGATTTCAAGCATCAAATCTCTCAAGGAGGTCCCAAAATCTATTCTTATAAGCTTTGAGAAGATTATTATTTTCCAAGAATTTATTGGTGACTTGGTGGATAACTAATTCTATATCCCCAAAGATCTGCAGTGCCTTAATCTTCTTCTTTTCAACAATAAGGAGACCATGCACCAATGCTTCATACTCTACCACATTGTTAGAACATGTAAAATGTAACGTGTGAGCGAAAAGTAATTTCTCACCCCTAAGGGAAATGAGAACGACTCCTGCTTCCGCGCCGTTTCTACTTCTGGATCCATCAAAGTATAACTTCCATAGATCAGGGTTCTCTTCACTTTGCTTGAGGACGTGCGACAACATAGCTTCTTCTTCAAGAATGTAGTAAGTACCAAGCCCAATTTTATAATCTTCTAGTTCTTCAACATATGGGTCAAATTTATGGTGCCTCTCTGCCCACTCATCGAGACTATATTAGGAATACGAGGTGGAAGAGGCTTCTCTTCAGAAACTAAATCTTGTTCTTTTTGGATTAAATAGTTTGCTTGGAGAGGGAATGGGAGATATGATTCTACATGATAGGAAAATATTTTCTCAGCTTATATGGTAAATCGAGTACCATATCTTGTCTTGATTAACATATGAGACCAATCAGAAGACAAGTAACCACCCACTTTAGCAGTAAAATATCTTAACAAACATAAGGAAAATAGAGGGGGCAGATCAATGATTGCCACATCTTGAGTAATTGTTAGACTTGGACATGCATGTAGGGTTATCTCAAGATCCTTGATGATTATTAGGGTAGTGACAAGTTGAACCATTGAGTTACAGGACTCCTTTTATTAGGGGGTTATACTTAAGTCCTAAGACATCAACAATCTTCTTAGGCATGCCATAAGCACTAACACCTGAGTCAATCATAAAATTATAGACAAGATGTTTTCCTATGATCAAAGACATATAAAAGGGTTTGGTTTTAACAATTTTACTTACTTAGTTTCTTCTCTTCTTGAAAATGTTGATAGAAGTTCATGGCTTCTACATAGCTAGATCAACACGCGGGAGCTTGTGCTAGAGCTTCTATGCAACAAGTTACGCTAGGATGGAATGGTCAGGGTATCCCACATTGTAACATTTATGTTTGTATTTTTGATCTGGTCCATAATGATGAATGGAAAATCCATTGACTTGTGCATTTTGAGGAACAACAACATCCTTGCTTGGTTGCTCAAGTACAGAGGTAGGAACCTTAGCTGACATAGAGGCTTGACCTACCAAAGGAGGGGCATACCCTACTTCTAGAGGAGATTTGCTGTAGAGCCTCATATGTGGGAACTTGAGTGATTTTACTACTGAATGTCTTAGCTGATTCCTGTTTCTTTTGAGGGTCTTCTTGTGTTGCTGGAATTGTGACCTGTACGCTAGATTTGAGCATTCTCTTCTTATATCTTATGTTTTCTGTAACTTGGGTGCATGGTTTTCTTGTATCCTCTACATCTTGGTTGATTACACAGAAGTCCTCAAGCACTAAATAACATCGAATTTTCCTCTGGAGGAGCTTCTGGCCTTTCTTGTTTATCTCTTCTGGTGCACTCATTGAAGGCTCATAGTTGGAAGATGTTCTAAATCATGTAGGCTTGCGCATTCACAAAATTAGCACAATAATATTGGCTATGAGGCATATTGCAAGGAAATCACCATTCAGAATCCTGCGCCATGTTGTTCTAGACTAGGACAAGTGCTTGAATTGTGTTTGGATGCTGAAAGAGGTTGTTCAAGAGGAATAACTTGCAAAAGAAGATGCGCATTAGTAAGCCATCTACCATTCTATTGGTTTTGTCCATACATGTGATTCCCATACTGATTCTACTAAGGTTGATTTCTATAGCCTTGTGTCTGAATTGGAATTGCTTCTATAGGCTTGTGCTTGCTACTTCTCTAATGGAATGACATTGTTGGACAAGTTTCCAATCAGGGCCTTTAATTCATCATCATTGCAAGAGAGTAGGATGTAGATATAACTGGTTACACGCTCTGCATTAGAACTAGAGAAATAGAAGGATGTGGTGCGGGAGACATCTCTAGGAACAAGGGTGCAGGAGGCCTAGGCATTAACTTACCAGCGTGAATGAAGACCATTTTTCATGCCCTTATTGCAATGTTGTATGTAGCAGGTAAGGTTCTACCTCCCATAGATTGAATCATGACTGAAATGTCACTATTTAAATCCCTTAGATAGTACAAGAAAGCATGCTTGGGCTGTAGGCCTTACCACTTGAGGAATTATGTCCCAAGTCTTCTAGAATCTTGATGTTGAAATCAAGTCATCTTCTCATTAGGTGCGTGCAATTCATTGTAGGCAGCTACTCCACTAATGATAAATGATCTGATTTATCTTCAAAGTAATTATAAAGAAATGCTTCAAACTCGTCCCAGGTAGTAATGGATATAGGTCTTAGGGCACGATACCATGAGAGTGCTTTACCCTTGAAAGAGGCTGTAAACAACATGCCAACAACATCATCATGTGTCAATCAGATAGAACAGAGCATACATTGGCCACATCTTGAATGTGCTCAATAGGGGTGACTTGATTTTCTCCTGTGAAGTATGGAATACTTTTGAGTGTGGCCATTAGCATATCATGCTGAGTATTGAGATTGAGTGGGATTCTACAAGTGAAGTTGGCAAAGTTCCTTGTTAGGATGAGGGGGTTGAAGTTTCATGATAGGGCACACTTGTCTATTTTGGGGAGGAGTAGAGTGCGTGCGACGCATTGGAGATGGGGATGCATGTGTGGAAGATCTGCTACGTGTGTTTCTTGATGAAATATAGAGGTATTCAAAGGATCCTTCAGCTGCATCACTCTATTTGGTATGGACTCTTCTCATAAAAGGCACTTAAGACTACAAAACAGGAGTTCTAGAAATGTTGGGAGTCACTAGATGTGTTGAAATAAGCCTCCAAAAGCTGGAAATACTAAGTTTACACACCAAAACTTAGCAATATGAAATTTAAGCTTTCACTGCTGGTCCGCATGCTAGAAAATGTTGGTCATCAAACTTACAATGGTGTCTCGGATCTGGAAGGATCAAGTCATTTTAGACAACAATGGAACTGTCTCTAAGTTGTGGGACCTTGCGTGCTTGAGACAGATCTCTAGAGAAGGCCGGTTCCTCTATCTATTTCTACTACTACTACTACTTCGTAGTGCTGAATAGGAAGGCTAAGCTAACAATGCCAAGGGACCAAGGATAGAAGGATAACATGAAAGAAAAATACACTAAAAGGTGATAACACCAAAAAAAGAGGGATGAACACTATCTGTTCTGAGTGAAAATGAAGGGAGACGCGTAAAAGAAGGCTAGGTACATGTAGCAAAACTAAAACATATTTACCAGATCAGTTTCATGGAACACAACTAAAAAAGGAGCTGCAAGGGACATAAAATGACACAACAAGCACGCAATGTAAAAGAAAGGCAAGAAGAAAGAATAGAAACATGCTTAGGATAGAGAATAGTCATGAAACAATGCTTCCATTACTTCCTGAAATGCACATAGCTATTACAATGGTGAAAGAGGCCGATATCCACATGTATGAGCTAGATCTAGAGGTCTACTACTCAAAATACATAAAATATGGAAGTCCTTAGCAAAGTACGTAAGGATAAAAAATGTCCAACATTAACAATGAGCCCAACTCTTATATTTATAGGTGAATTCATGGAAGAAGAAGATACAAAGGAGGGAAAATCTAAATTTGAAATGCAACCACAAACAAAAAGCATTCAATGCTTGAAAATCTACCTAAAAATCTATCAAATGTGCTTCCCCAACTTTATTTGGTGTGTTGGAGAAGGAAAGAGGGTGGATCAGATCAAATAGAGTGGTTGGAGCAATCAGTTCTACTCATTAATTCCCAAAAATATTTTTTCCCATTTTCACCTACCAGATCCACCAAGAATTTGAGTTTGAATGTCTAGCACTGTAGCCTATATTAACAATTGTCAATTGAGACTAGGCGCACACTGACTAGAGCATTGTAGTAAAAGATATGGTTGTTAGAAGTTTTTCAGAGTCATTTATGCATGTAAGACACGTGGCATGCATGGATTGGCTGAAAGGACAACCAACTATGCAAATTTTCTTGTTGTTTCTGCCACGTGTCACTTATTGATTTGTTACAAGGATTCAGTGCCCTGTTGGCACACTTGGATTGATTGCATGTGGCACACTCAAGTGTGTCAGAGAATGATGTGGCATGGAAATGCACAGAGGAGGGCATAAAGATACGCGAGCGGAAGAATGAGGCGCGAGAAGGAAGTAGAAGGAGGGTTCACGCAATGTGGGCAGGGGAAATGAGGAAAATTGATGAGTGAAGAACATATGGTCAAGGCACAACTATTACAAGATAATGTGTGGGGTGTACGAGAGGGACAAGGACTTAACAAGTGCAAGGTGTGCACGTAGGATGAATAGGTGCTAGGAAGAAGGTGAATGCGTACAGAACATGCGCGTAAGGTAAGAGTGGAACAAAGAGGAAAATGAAAATGGGAAAGAAGGGAAAGCGCGCAAGGGTGCGTGAGGAAACAATGACCAAGTGAATGTGCCAGGGGGACAACTGAGGTGCGCACCACTTGTAATGAAGATCTCTAAGCCATAATATGTATGCAAGTTGTCCAAATAAATAGAAGAGTTATTTGGATAACAAGTACCTTTTGATGAGTTGGTAGAAATGTATGAAAATAAGCCAACTGATTCTCAAAAAAATATTAAAGAAAATATTCATGAAAATATGAACTTAAGGTAACATGCAAATTTGTTGATTGCAAAATACACTAATTCATGGATAAGTTGTAATCTATAAAAATTAAAAATACTTTGCTAAATGTTGCACCAAATTTAGAAAACAAACTTGAATACTTTCATGCTGAAATCAGACCTTGAGGCCAAGTGAGGTAATGTAGAAAACCGATGAAGAGGGTATGGAAACCAATGCAAAGTGATAGGAAAAAATCACGACTAGTGTGGTTATTTTTCATCTTTTGAAAAAATAAAGGTGGGAAGACCCAATGCCAACTACCATTTATCTAGCCAAAAAATATCATATTCCAACACAATATAAATTACAAATTTATTGGGTATAAAATAACGCAACATGTCTCAATGTGAATCCCCTTTTAATAGAAATTCCTGGAATTTAAGACTTCTGCAGACAAACATGTAGGATATTTCTTGTACAACTAAATAATGTGTTTCGACAAAAGTGTTAAAAACTCACTAACCCCTTGAGTATGGAAAAATTATAGAATGGTCAATGGATCTTTCTAGTTCAGAATAATGTTGTAACTTTTGAGGAAACAAATATTATAGACAAATTATGTAGGGAAAACATTGGATTCTTCTGGTTTAGAAACATGAAGAATAGATTTTGGGAAAGTTACTTTATGAAATAATCTAATTTTGTGAAAAGTTTCTCTGAAAAAAGTGAATAAAAAATGTCATGACATTAAAACTTCAAGGGAAATAACTGTTAATAAGAAATATTTGAAGCATAATAAAACAAACCACATAGACCAAAAAAACTATTTCGATGACATGACTTAACAAGTATAGTCCAGTTAACAAACAAAAACTCACATCACAGTCATCCAATGACACGTCCCCAATTTCCCACATCGTAGAAGTTTTAGGGATGGGAAGGAAATGTCCCCCTCCCATCCCCTTCTACATGGGGGGCACCCTGAGACATCCCCTAAAATTGGGACATTAGGGAAATAGTCATTTGTACATCACCCTACAAGGAGGACATCCTTCATCCCCGGGACACCAAGATTTTACCCTTCCAAGGTGAAGGACGATGCAAAGTTTTGCATTGGATGAGATGTTCTTTATTTTCACATGGTGGAAGTTTTGCATTGGATGAGATGTTCTTATTTTCACATCCTAGAAGTTTTGCATTGGATGAGATGTTCTTTATTTTCACTTTTGAAAAATGACATTTACATTGACTGTGGTAGAATTTTTGGAGTTAAGATTGTAAATTATATCTGAAGCTGATGGTAAAAGGTCGAGTGGTATAGAAATTTTCTGATTGATTGTTTTCTTTCCTCATGGTCAACGTCCTTTCATATCTTATTTATTCTAGCAACTCCAATTGAAAGTTTTTTAAATTTTCAATTATATGAAACCAAAAGCTATAGGTCCTTAACCGTGAGTACTGTTGGTTTTATTTTATCTGTAAGATTTGATATCATTTTCACAATAGAGTGATCTTGTATCGAAATGACATCTGTAACATGTTTGTAAATAAATATTCTTCAGAAAATATCAATCCAAAAACAAATACATGTAGGAAAAATGCATGGTATATGAACAAAAGGAGTTGGCTAATTTAGAACATAATCACAGGGGAGTTGAATCTGTTGCAAAATCAGGTGGCCAATTTTTATAGAATTTTTTTATAAGAAGAAGACCTATTGGCCTTGAAGTCTTGATGCAGGGATCCTTATCGTGATTCAAACTTTAAAATCAAGTAGAAAAAAAATGCATTTACATATTAGAATGGTCATATTTGAGCATTGTAATTGAAGTATGGAACTTCAGGTTCTATATGTTAATGATTTTGGCAACAATATTTTCATTGTTGAAGTTTGAAGTTGAACTGCGAATGATAGATTGTCACTGCTTCAATGAATCAGTGCTTTGTAAAGAATTTTGATCATTGCCGTTAGTGACTCGTGAATAATATGTTAATATCATTCAATGTTAGATCATGGGCGTAGCAAGGTTGTTATTTTAATATGATTTCTTCTTCTTTTAATTTGAATTTTTCATACCATTCAGTGTTGGATCATAGACATACCAATGTTGTTATTCAAAGTTAATTATAAAATCCTTTAATTTGAATTTTATTTAGTTTGTAATTTTATAATACATTATTTAATTTTCAAATATTTTTTTACATGTGTTGTAATAGCAGTCCCTTGCCATCCCCAGAATCCACTTATGTAACACTGATTCATATAAAATTGTGTTTTTGAGCATTGTGTAAATCCTAATCCGGAGTACAATAAATGATCTGACTATGCTAAAAAAATTGAACAGTAAAAAAAATCCAATGTCAAAAGAAATACAGAATGATTCCAACAATGCATAAAAGTTTAAAATCCACTTACCTCACATAAAGGGGATGGTATGATTCAAAAAGCTGAGTCGAGTCCTGTCCAGCTCTCACAAAAATCAGATTTCCTCCGGGATGATAAGGAACCCCGCCCTAGCCATTTAATACAATACTTATTAATCATTCCAATTTATTTGTTCAAAACCTACTTCACATTTTGTAATAACTTTCCTGCCTTGCTACTATAATATGTTCATAGATTAGTATCCAAAAACCTTAAATCAATCTTTCATTGAGAATCTTTTTATTACTTTTAAGGTTTCAGAAACTTTACAACTATATTAGGTTCAATTATAAAGAGACATATGCAATTATAAATTAGTGCAGAAAAACTTAAATCAGTCCTACATCCTACATGGATTGTATGTGGTGATCAGAAATATTGATGGCTAAAGGTAACCGACCAGGGATTCTATCGAGTGCATAAACCTCAATTCTGTAACTTCAATAAATCACTCATTCAAAACCTCCTGAATTTTAAGTAGTGAAAGAAGCACATTTTCCTATTAAGTATTTCTTTTACAACTATATCAGGTTTAATTATAGATGCATTTGCAATTATGAATTAGTTCGCAAAACCTTAAACATAGAAAATCAAACAAAATCATAAATTAGTGTATAAACCCTCAAATTGAGACGTTTGAGTGAGATCCAAACATAAAGATAAAAAACCGTAAGAACAATCTTCTATCTAAAGACAATTTAGAAAGGAAACGAAGCAATTTGGCCTAGAGAAAGTTAAAAATTGTAATGCCCCATTTTGACACACCAAAACCATAACAAGAGGATGAGAAAATTAAGGCAATTTTTTTAAAAAATATTTTACTTTATTAATATTTAACACCAACAATTATTTAACATTATTTTATTTTCCATATTTGCTACCAGGTTGAATACCCTCTTTGTTCATATTAAATTTATTTCGAAAAACGTCCATTCGGCTACCATGCTACCTCGTGCCGGAAACTTATTTATTTTCTTAAATCCCAACTTAATATTTTATTCCTTTCAAATACACCCATGCTAAATATTTTTTTATTTAACCAATTCTTAAATACCACATTATAAATTTGTACCCACTATGGCTATTTCTACAACAAAACACCCTTAGGTTTCTACTCATGTAATTTTACCTATACCCATTAAAATACTTATCCCCATCAAATTAAAAGTTGGAGGGTCGAATATGAACCTTTGGATTATTCTAATCTCTACCCTTGATCTTAGGTATATCCTAAAATCCCTAATCCTTCCTTATGATTTCCTTATATCTTTTGTTTTGCTTTTATGGCCTCCATTTTGCACAGGTTTTGAAGGGAGGAGATGGAGGAGGAAGTAGACCATGGAGGCCATTTCTTTTGATTTTGTTTTACACTAATCCTCATATCTCTATTTGTATTTTCTTTGAAACCATTTTCATTTCTTGTTCTAGATTTTCCAATAAGGGGAGAAAATTCCCCCTTTTGATTTTTGGGTTCTTCTCATGAATATGTATTTTTTTCTCTTTACATATCTCTCTCATATTTTTTTTGGTTTGTATTTTCCATAAAGTTGTAGGTAATTTACACACAAACATGTATATATATATTTTAATGTAAAAGCGGGCATGATAGGGTTTAAGAGTGCGACAACACCTATGCAAAGAGGAAACATGGGAGATGGCAGCGTGGGCACGTAGGAGAGGGAGGTGTGGGGGATGTATGTAGGGGAGGGAAGGTATGTGATGTGTCCACACAACAGAGGCATGTGGGGAGGTGATGTAAAAAGGGAGGGGGATGGGGCAAGCCGTGGCCTGTCCAAAACCCCTCTTTTCGACCCCCCTAATTTATATAAAGTATTACTTTTATATGTTTTTCTCTATATATATGTGCATGTATAATATATAATGTATATGATATATAGTTATCCAACTCATGGTTTTAAGTCCCTTTTCCTGATTTGACACTCTCTCTATATATATATCCAAATATAATACTATAATAACAATCTTGCCTTAAGGAAGGTTTAAGCTATTTTTTTTTATAAAACAAGGAACTACTTATTTTACCAAAATAACATGTAATTTTTTTTTCCAGATTTAATACTATATTAAAATAATTAACTAATGGTGAAAGAAAACATTTTTTGTTTTGTTTTTGAAAAATTCAATAATAAAAGATACATGTTAAATAAAACTATTGAGGAATAACTAGAAATTCCTTTTATTTTTCCATGATGAATTACAATAAGAAAGTAACTTTTCTCATCAAGAAGTGTCTCCAACAACACAAGATTCCGTTTCACAAACCATATTTACAAATGTAAAAATAGGTAAATTTTAATACTTCAAACTTGCAATGCATTTCATCTTAAATCTAATACATGAAGAAATCTTTATTACAAGAAAAATGCATTCCTTTAAACTTTAAGCGTTTAACCCCCCATTTTTTATACCCTAGGATGATATCAATTTACATAGACTTCTGACTTCAACAACATTTCTTCATGCATTATTTTTCAAGATACAAATACATTTCAAATTTTCACTAAAAAAGGATACAAAATACAAGTAGATACAAGGATATGAGTCTAGTAAAAAATGTGGAACAAGTTCACAATATCCCAATCCTGTTTCTCAAGAGGGAAGATAAAATGACACAATAATTCAAATACAAGGCTATAAAGCTTCTTCTCAAGCTAGGACAAGACTTTACAAATATTACAAAACCATTACAAAATCATTCTTAAAATGCAAGAGGACAAGGCCCCCCAAAATGGGGAACAACATGCCAAATTCTTAAAAATTTTCTTCCATGCTCCAAGTATAATTTTCCAAGCTTCCACACCATATGAAAGTATTCAATGCACAAGAGAAAAAGGCTTGGTTTCCTCCCAACCAAATGACATAATCACATGCCATCTCCATTAAATGGAGGACATGCTAGCCTCACTTCAAGCCCATGGGAGAGAGATAATGCATGCCTCAATATTGCACAAGGGGAGACAAAGGATGTTAATACATACGCAAAATTTCAATATAAAACAACCAAAAGAACAACAACATCACAAGAGGAGAACTCCATGTTTTCCTTGAAGGGGAAGAGTGGCAAGGAGCCCATAATAAGCTATATTGTGAACCAACCATAGGAACACTAAAAGAATCTTCATAATCATCATACATACCGCCTTATCATTCCATCCCAAACTCCAAGCCTCTTAATTATAAGGATTTTCAAACTATTTTCAAAGCATGAGATGGTTTCCTTCAAAAGGATGGAAGATGAGGTTCAAACCATATAAACAGTTATCTTTCACATCAAACCATATGAGGGGAGGAAATAAAATAAATACCATCATTGCTTTCCCATCAAGCCATGTGGTGTAAGAGGGGGGTCTTTCCTCCCTCTTCCCCTACAATTCCAAAATCCACCATAACCATAGGATGGATGGAGAAAATAAGAACAAACAAAATTTACAAAGACACCCACAACAACATGCAAGCATGCAATAATCAAACAACAATTTTTTCTTTTACAAAACATACTAAAAAAATAAAAAATGAGAGGCATGAAGGCCTACCTCAAAACAAGCTATCCTTATCTAAAACCATCCAACAACTTCAAGCTCCAAACCCTTGCTCCAAGTTTCCTCCAACTTTCATAGTAAAAATGACAAGCCAAAGTCCATACCCATCTCCACGAGGAGGTATAAAAAGAAGAATCAAACATAAATCAACACAAATGAGAGGGCGGCATGTGTCACCCATCTCATACTCCAACAAAAGATTCCAAAATCCTAATAAAATATAAAAAACACTTTTAGGAACTAGTCTCCCAAATTTCCTAAAAATCCAATAAGCCAACAAACTTCAACTTTTGAGAAAGCTCACAAATCAACATATGTACAAGATGGTGATAAAAGAGGAGTCAAATGGGAGGGAAAATCCCATTTGACCTTGAAAATAGACCCCCCCACCCATAGGTAGGATCTAAGGGGTCCATCTCAGTGTAAGGGAGATCTCCAATGTGAAAAGAGACCCTTACAAATACCACATTTAGCAAAAATTCGAGATTGGGTAAAGTGGCTCGAAGGAAGAGGTTGTGGGGCCCACCTAAATGATGATTAGGTCATCCCAAACCACTAACCACAAGATTACAAACATAATAACATCACTAATACACGAGGGGACCATTAGGTCCTTAAAAAAATTTAGTACAAGGCTTAACAAATATAAAAAATAGCATAGGTAAATTAGGAATCCCCAATGGTGTCCCCCAAATGAATACGTCACATACACACAAGGTTACACAAAGATCATGCATGGCTAAATGATTCGGAAATGATTTTTAGCCCCTAGGTACCATTTTAAATATTTTAGATACTTTAAAAATTTATCAATTTACCTAAGATGTCGTTACTGATTTGAAGAAATAAATTCTGATTAGGTATTAAATAAGACACAAAAAATTGATAACGAAGTTCAACATACAAACCTACGTCTCTAGATTATAAAAAAGAAAATCGATCTA
The DNA here is from genome assembly GCA_019776745.2 of Taxus chinensis. Taxonomy (NCBI): domain Eukaryota; kingdom Viridiplantae; phylum Streptophyta; class Pinopsida; order Cupressales; family Taxaceae; genus Taxus; species Taxus chinensis. Next base: position 855,380,767 of record CM034147.1, read on the forward strand.
TTTAACATTTAATGAAGTACAATAACACTTCAATAATGACAAATAGATAAAAAAAATTGCAAATGGGCTGATACTAGACCTCAATGGAACTCTGAAATCACCGAAAAACATTCTGAATTCAATCCAAGACCCCTATAGTGTCTTCATAATACATCCTCTTACAAATGTATTCAAAAATTTACCTACAAATGGAGTATCCTAAGAATTACATGGAAACAAATCCCATATTTGGAATACTCTTGGAAAAATGAACATTTTTCATTTTTACACTAGGGCCTCATTTCACCTCTAAGTGCTCCAAAATGAAGGATTCCCATGACTGCCCTCTTAAGTCCTATGGCTCTACTCAGGTTTGCCCAGAAGGTTACTGTAATGCCCCGTATTTATATTTTTTAAAAAAAGCTAAATTTATTTCTTTTTGTTGATTCTCTCTCCACCCCCCATATATCTAGCCTTGGCTATGGATGCGTAGAAGGAGGAGATGTTGGAGGAGGCACCACTTTTTGAGGGGACTGTTTTGTTGGAATGATGAAGGACTGTTTTAATGTGGAATTTAATATTTCACTTGCCAAATCCTTCATCATCCGTGGCAGCGACTTGACCCTTACACATGGCCTCAATAACCAAAATTAATTCTTACTAGGCATCGATTTGTCTTCCTTCCGCAAAAAAAAAAGAACAAAAATAAAATTTGTGGTTTGAGCTCGCAAAAGGGGAATGTAGATGATGGCCTCCTACCTCTTTTTTTTTTGCTATTTTTGGAAACGTGTATGGTGCTAGTGTGTTGGGGTCTTGTTTGCGCAGGATGAAACATTTTTTGCCTTATACTGGCCACATGTCTTTGGATCGTTGTCCCCCTATTTTTTTCCTAGCTTCTGTATAGCCTATAAACATCTTGCTTTGAATTTTCTTCTCCTGGGTTGGCTATGTGGAGGTATTCTTGAGTGTTATGGAGTGAAGGGGAAGATTTTGTTGGCTGCGTACATAATAGCGATGGGAGTTGTGAAGGTTGGACACTTGTCGGTTACTGGTGGGTAAACAAAGATGTTTTCAGACTCTTTTTGTGCTTTCCTTGTATTCATGGCTTTTCCTTGAGACCCCATCACTTTGAGGAAATTTTCAGCAGCTTACATGCATTGTGGAGGCTCCCAAATTTTCATACATGGCCCTGGTGCACCTGCGACTTCATCTGGCAAAGATATTTTCCTTTGTGCTTCGAGGGTTGTCCCTGTCCTGCTTTGGCACCCCATTTTGACACAGGTTGGAAAGATGTTTGGAAGGTTGTGGAGTTTGAATTTACCCCTGGCCATCACGTGTTTTCCTGGGAATTTTCAATAAACCCATTTTGTGCATACTACAATCATGGAAGTCCAGAAGACCACTATTCTTGTTGTTCAACGTTACTTCTTTAATGGAGCTCTTTGCCCGTGCTAAACATGGATGGGAATGGAGTTGGAGCACCCAGCCAGTAGAAGAAGGGAGATTCGACCTAAAGATTGTTGTTGCTGGTTCGTGCGGTGTCCATACAACCGGTAGAAGCTGGAAACTAGGCAAGATAACTCTACCCTTTGCTACAATTTCTAAAATTTAAATATATCATGAAATAGAAATTTCTTTTCCCTGAATTTGGTTTGTCTATGCTACTTCGTTGTGGGTTTGTTTTCCTTGTGAGAAATCTCCCCTTTCCCCTTGTAATCTTATTGTTTTGGCTTTATCATTGTCAGTGTTAAAGTGAATAGAATAGATATAATTTCTTCCTTCCTTCTACATTGGGTATTGTGTTTTCATGATGAAGTAAATAACCTCCTACCATCATTAACTACATTGATGTGTTTGAGTACCAAGGTTAGTAGGCTGGTTATAGCTAGTAAATGTTGTGGTGAAAGAAAACTTGATTTATCCTTAAACTTCTTGCTCTTCGTACAAGCTTACTATCTAGATTTGATTTTTCCTTTCGGGTATGTTGAGAAATGTTTCCGTGGGTTATGACAATCTAGATTTAACAAAAAACCACTAGGTTGAACCTGATCCAGGTCGATTATAGTTGTATGAGAACTTAGGCACCCTTTCGAGTTGTGGAAACAAATTTCGTAATGTTAGTTGTTTCCCTTTGGTGTTTCCCAACCATGGTGAGGTGTGGTTGTCGAGGTCTGTTGGAACTCCATGTTCTCCTTTCTTGGACTAGGTAGGTGGCCCCTTTATTTTCCAATCAATCCCATAGGTTTGTAACACTCTACGTGTTTGACTGTAGTGGTTACAATTATGTATGAAGGGAGGGTATCGTGGCTAAGGTACCATATTACTTAGTCCTTTTGCACCTTGGTTATTCCTTTAGAATTGATTAGAATACTAGATATTTACCCAATTGCTTGATGATCATCAGTGTAGGTCCAGATGTTTAAGCCTTTCCTTAAGGGGCACTTTGACCGTCCCTTATGAAGTTTGTACCGCAACTTAATTCTTGGCAACAAGATTTGAAGTTACATATGAGCAACTATAGATGGTACTCTTTTATTATTAAAATACCTTGGCCTAGTTTTGTTGTGTGATGACTTTTGGTGGTGTACATAATTGTTCATCTCGCTATTTTTGTTGGACTTTGATTATATTTTTATCGACAATTGGATGATTCATGTATAGTGAAATCTGGTTGACATATGATAGAACTGTTAAGACTATTAGGGACATTTGGGGGTAATTATTTTTATAGATTCATTGTGGATGTTATGATGGAAACTGTTGTTGAGATAATGTATTCCGTGATTCTTGAAAACATGTTTTATTTTATTAAAAGAGTGGTATGATTATGGTAACGAGGGTTGTTTAAAAAAGAAACTTGTGATGGGAAGGAGTGATCCACTTGTTGTTTAAACCAAAACTATAGGCTTATAGGGAGGGTTTGGAAATCCCTAGTGTGGTAAGACTTGGATTGATGTTTAAAATGTTAACTATTATGATGGAACCCTCTTTACTCTTGCTTTCGTTACTTTCCCAAAAGGAAAGTGGTCTCTTCTTGAATGATTGTGAAATTCCTTGGAGTCAATGGCCGAAACTAGTATTATCTACTTTCCCTTATTAAACAATGTTTAGTGGTGGTCATGTATTATTTTTCCATCATATAAACTATATGATTACATGATTAAAATTTGAATACACTCGACCGTTCGTGTTAACCTTAAAATCCATGCTTCCTCCTGGATTTATTATTCTTTTTGGTTGTTTCCAAACATGTGTATCGTAGCTTGTGATTTTGGTACTTTTTTTATTATTTATTTATGAATGTAGATTATTTTGTTTGAATATCAGTTCTCAATATTTTAACCTAAATTATTCATTTGATGGAAATCCTGTTACACTATATTGTTGTTTCTAACTTATCAGGCCATTAGCCCCTTCTTAAATGATTGTTTAATTTTTGTTGCTTTGAGATAATGTTCATAACTGAAGTATAAGGTTGTTCTTCTTAGATTGGCATGGTGGAAATTTTATTATTAATTTACGGAGTTGTTAGTGTTTCACAGGAATACCTGTAAAAGCTAGTTGAAGGTTGTTGCATGCGTATGACTTCTTGATCCACAACTGATCGTGAGAGATTCCTTTTGGCTAGGAGGAACTACTTGAAATGAAAAACAAGACCACCAAACGTAAGTTAAACAATATATACAGTGGACTACCTAGCGTATTCTAGATCCGGGAAGTGTGATACTCCCTAGAAGGATGTCAATCCACTATTTAAAACAATTCAATGTCAACAATAAATGAAATCCTACTGTAGTTAAAATGATTTAGGTATCTCGTTCGACTACAATAAGCAAATTCGTTCACAACAGGCTAGGCTATGATTGAATCTGAAGGTCAAGGTCTCTGTCAAAGTGCTGGTAATGGTTTAGGTTTGGTTTTGGGCTATTTTGGGTATTTGGTGGAGATTTTAGACTCTGTTCTTGGTCTGAGGGTAAAAACACAGAGACCGATGTTGGTCTCGTATGACCGATGTCAGTTTAAGTGAACCGGTGACGGTTGTGGGTAACCGGCATCGGTATGGTTGGGGTAGAGGAAACTTATTAAAATCTCGATGTGAGGATAGATCTGAGGCTAAATGGAAATGGAGAGGGAAATGTCAAGGTCTATGGAGATCTTGGATACACTCAGAGATCTTTAAAATAGGTATGGGCAATTTAATGGTGTGGGTGAAGGAATGATCAAGTTTGCATGAAGGTGAATGATGGGAGAATGGGAATGCAAGTGGAAACTGATAACAGAGGTAACAAGACCTACTAAAATGAAACAGATGAATGTTGGTTAATAAAATACTTACTGTTGTATGAGCTTGATGGCTTGATGGCAATGGCAGTTGATTAAATGGATGGAGTTTGATGTGGTGATGGTGCTTCCTAGATGCTTCGTGAATGCAAATGGCTCTGTGATTGCTTCTGATGCTGGCTGTGATGCTCTGATGTATGTACGAATGCTAGTTCTACTTGCATGCAACTCTGGTTTTGTCTCTTGCTCTCAGAAATGTGCCAACCTCGAAATAAGGTTGTTTTGGGGAATAAATGGTAACTGACAATGGTTTCGGGTTGACCAGTGGTGGTTTAGGGTAACTGGCATCGGTTAGGGTGGGATTTCCTAGGTTTACTAAAATGGGCAGATCCCCTTGATTTCTTGGATCTTGTTCGATTTTCTCCATGGATTAGAATGGAAGCTTCCCTTTCTAATGGGCAGGAATGTGGTTAGAGGGAATGTAGGCTTTGATTTTTAGGGTTTAGGTAGGTCTTAGTTAGTTATGGAAACATACTAAGAATAGGTCTTAGGGTGAGGTGGCTAGATGAGGTGTATAGGTGAGGTGGTGGTGTGGGCATTATCCCAATTAGGATATTTAAATAATAAATATTATGAGATCATGAATTAATTTAATTTAATTAATTAAATTAATATTAGAGTGGGGTGAAAGGGGCCATGGTTAGGTGAGTGTGTTCGAGGTGGTTATTTGACGAGGGACCAAGGGGAGTGTGACCCAATTTTGGTGTCTACATTTTTCCCCTTTTTGTTGCATAGCTTGTATTGGTAAGCGACGCTGACAAAAATAAGATGTGGTTGCCCCATGTGTGGGTGAAGGTGATCCCCCTCAAACTAGGAACTGATGAGGTAGAAGGAAGAATCAGTGAGTGGTTTGATAAAAGGTGAATGTGATGAAGAGGAAGGTGGGCCACAAGGGTAAAGGGGTAAAGGTCTAATCGGGTAATCCAGGTAATGGGTCAGGGTAAAAGGTAGTAACAGTCAAATGCACGCACACGTATAAACTGTAGCAGGGGTACCAAGTTAAAGAGCAGGAAAAATCTACATTGTCTAAGGGATAGGTTTATCCAAACAAGGTTGAGGTGATTCTGGTATCCAAGGTATAAGATATGGTCAGGAAACATGACGCAGGTCAGGTGCAGGAACGTTTAGGTATGTTTCGGTACACCAAAGGTTGGGTCAGGATAAATGGTCACGGAAAAAGGAAAGGTAAGGTCAGTATGTCAAATCAACACGGGTAACAGTGTCATAAGATATAGCGAGCACATGAGGTCACAGGTCACTAGCAATGTTCCAGGTCCAAGTAACTAGGTCACGACATGGGTAGGGCCGAGGTATGGGTAAAATAACGAGTCCCCAAATGAGGATGAGGTGAGGTAGTAAATGATGAGGTCAGGAGGATAAAGTGAAGTGTCCAAGTCAGGTGTGGGTGAGGAAAAAAAATGGATTCAGGTCAGAAAAGTAGGGGTAGTGGGTAGGAAAAAGACTAATTAGGATAACTGACAATGGTTATAAGGAACTGATGCTGGTCAGATGGACCAACCATGGTAGGCTACATGGGTTATCATATTTTGATTTATGTAGTACGAGTGATAGAAATCGATAGTGTAGGCATGATAGAGTCAGGTCATAGGTCATGGATTGGGTCAGGCTATAAAAAGGAATGCCTAATTGAGTAAATTCATTTGTCATTTACCAAATTAGGGAAAATGGCAAGAGATGGAAGAATGAGGTGGAAAGTGACAAAGGACAATATGGGGATGAGTTGGTGAGCCACAGAGTTAGGATCTGTTGGTCAATAAGCGGGTTGAGCACATAATTGGAATTGGGTGATCGATTTGATTGGATTGAGTCAGCGGATGATCAGGGATGGAAGATAGGAAGGGATCTGGTGATACAGCATGGTAAAGAAATGGTAGACATAATGAATGTATGAATGATGATGATAAGATGTGAAGCAATTCTGATTTTTTTGTTTGATTTAATTTCCAATTATTGATATAAAAAAGGGAAACTAACTAGGGTAGAATGTGATTAGGAAAAGGGAAAAAGGAGAATTGGTTAGGGTAGAGAGTGGCTGAGCTAACCTCCAAGGGCCCCATGCCCTCAGAGTGCTACCTACATAGTCCGAGTGAAAAGGGACCTCAGGCCGATGTAGTTCTCCCATAAACTAGGGAAGAATGCGAGGAGGTATGAGAATGAGTTGGTAGGTTATAGGCATGGTTGAGTCGAGGCCATTTTAGGTATGGGTGAATTGTGGGCACATTGGTATGGGTGATTTTGAGTTGATTGTGGTGAAAGAGGAAAATTACCCAAAGATAAGCGTCAAGGATCTAGTCCTTGTATAGGATAATCAATACGTAATGAAGAAGGTGAAAAGATAAGAGGAGGCAAGAAAGCCACCTGATTGGTAAGGATCATAATGGGTGGGTCATACCTTGGATAGGATGATGAACGTAAGACCCTAAAGACATTACATGATTGATTATTCTAAAGGTGAAGAGTAGTCACATGATCACCAAATGTCATGGTTCTAGTAGGTCCCTTGAGGCGGTAGGAAATGAAAGTGTGAATGGTGAGAGGGTGAAAAGTGGTTAGTCTATATGGTATTTGGTAGCATGCCTTTTTGGCGAAAGATCCAAGATCACAATGAGCAAGTCCATGATGAATTTTTTTTTTCTAGTTTGACTTATATTTGAGATAGACTTATCGATGTGGGAAGTCTATATGGGATGAGAAAATTAACTCCTTGAGGTCTTCGTGAAGCTGATCTATGCGGGAAGCTTCAGATTCTTCTCTTTTTTTTGAAGTAGGCTTTACATAGTTGTCCTTCAAGGGAGCAGTCTATTTATAGCAGAGATGTAGAGAGAAAGATGTCCTTTTTGAGGGAGTCATATTTTTATTGGAAGTTTGACTCAAGGAGTTGGATCCCATGTGAGGGATTTTAAGTCATGGACAAGACTAAGGTGAAGAATTGGATTCTTGTTCAGAAAGCAAGGTGAAACGACCATGGGATCTCATCTAAAAGAAGATGAAAAGTATCCATGAGAATCATGCCATGTGCAGCGCCATGGTACACATATTTAAGAGAGGATAAAAGAGTGATGGGTACGCACATGATTCTTGTTTAATTGTTGGGGATGGCATAGTGAAAGGAGGGAATTGAAAAGTGCTCAAGGGACAAGCATGAAAAGAGGCAAAAGGTGAGGTAGGACTAAAAGTCAACAGTAGAATGGTCAAAGATGCAAGGCATTAAGGGGCTCAGGTTTGGGTTTACCATCTAGTGAAGATAAATGATAAGCACCTGATCCATAAGTATGAGTCACGATGTATGGTCCAAGCCAATTAGGAGAAAATTTTCCCCGTTTACTTTTTTCCGCTTTGGTTACATGTTGATTTTCCTTTCAGGACAAGGTCACTGACTTGGAAGGTTTGTTCATGGACACGTTTTTCATAGGCACACTTGATACATTTTTGGTAAACTTGAAGATGGTCAAGAGCATTAAGATGATGTTCATCTAATAACTCAAGTTGTGCTAAATGGTCCTAGATGAAAGTCATCATCATTGAGCATGTCATGGAGAGAAATGCAGAGTGAGGGAATCTGGACTTCGAGAGGTAGAACAACCTCGGTACCGTAGACCATAGAAAAAGGTGTGGCAGTAGTGGAAGTGTGAATACTAGTGCGGTACGCCCACAGGGTGAAAGGAATGTGCGTATGCCAGTCCTTCCCAGTATCGTTAACCACTTTCATGAGAATTTTGTTTAGGGTTTTATTAGTGGATTCAACTTGGCCATTGGTTTGTGGGTAATATGGTGACAAGAAACTTAGTTGAATACTGAAGGTGTCGCAAAGTTTCCTCAAGGTTTTATTTTTGAATTGTTTTCCGTTATCAGTGATGAGGTGATGTGGGACACCAAAGTGACAAATGATGTGATGATTGATGAACTCACATATTTTCTCAAGCTTTTGTGGAGATGAGAGGTATGGCTTCAACCCATTTGGTGTAATATTAGGTAGTGGTGATTATCCATTGATGTCACTGGGAAGAATGGGGATTGATCTCTCTGACAAGATCCAAACCCCATTGAGAGAAGGCCAAAGGTCACGGCGACCTGTAAGGCATGACTGGGTGTATGATGAAGGTTGGCATGTTGTTGAAATTTTACACAATGCTTAACATAATCACAACAATCATGGTTAAGGGTTGGCCAGTAATAGCCTAGGTGAAGAATATGCTTAGCAACAACAAGGCCACTGAAGTGACCTCCACATATGCCATCATGAACTTCCTTAATGGTATAAGGAATTTCAGAACTTGTAAGGCACTTGTAAGAGAATACCATCAAAGCTGTGCTTATAGAGGAGGCCACCCATGATGACGTAATGAGAGACCCTTTTAAGAAAGGCACGTTGTCCATTACGAGTGAGGTCGAGAGGAAAGATGGAGAGGGAAAGATATTCTGAGTATTGTTTATACCAAAGGTCACTCGGTCGGGAGCAGTGGTTCGATAGAGTAAAATTCATGAGGTAAATAAGAGGGTGATTGGAGTCTTTGTATGGTGACAAATATTTTAGAATTGACAGGTGAAAAGTGGGTATTTGAGAAGCCAAGCAGGCCATGGTATCTGTAAATTTGTTGGTAGAATGGGGGACGGTTTGAAGGGCATAATGGTCGAAGGTGGTCAAAAGTATGTCCACATGATGCTTATAATTTTGAAGTATCTCATTACGACATTGGTATATACCATTGACTTGGTTTATGACCAATTGAGAATCACCAAAGATGTTGATTGACTTAACATCTAAGGCATAGGCATCCTAGAGACCCAATACGAGTGCTTCGTATTCAGCAATATTATTTGTACAATCAAAATCGAGTTTGAAAGACAAAGGCATGGGTTCACCATCAAGCGGAATGAGGATAACACCAGCCCCACCCCCACACTGACACTTGGAACCATCAAAGAAGAGTGTCATTTGGTACGCGGGTTCATCCAAGGAAAGGGTAGCAATAGACTCATCTAGAAAGTCAAAGTTAGAGGGTTGGTCCCCGAAAATAGGTGTGTCAGCCAATTGGTCAGTGATATCCTAGCCCTTGATGGAATTTTGATGGGTGAATTCGAGGTCGAGGTCATGGCCAGAAGCATAAGCCAGCATGTGCAGCTCGTTGATTTTGGTAAGGTTTGGCATACATGAAGTGTAAGGGGTCAGTGTTGGTCACAACATAGGTTTTGTGATTAAGTAGGTAATGGTGGAGTTTGGTGGCAACAAAAACTAAGGCTAAGAAAAGTTTTTCTGCATGGGTGTATCAGGTTTCATAGTCCAAAAGAGTATGGCTTATGTAATAAACCACCTGCTCCCTATGTTGTTCATTGTGATGAGCGAGCATGGCCCCCAAGGAGTGATCGGTAGCTGAGATGTATAGGTAGAAGGGTTGATCATCTTTAGGTGGAATGAGTACGGGTGGTTGGAGAAGGTATTGTTTTAAGGCTTCAAAAGCTTTATGGCAGTCCTCATCCCATTTAAAGGAAACATCCTTTTTGAGAAGGTGATGAAATGGTTGACACCGATCGGACAGTTGCGAAATGAAATGGTGAATAGACTGCAACTTACCTTGCAGGCTATGGAGCTTCCGTAGATTAGTGGGTGGAGGCATTTGAGAATGGCCTTGACTTTAGCAGGGTCAACCTCTATACCATGTAAGGAGACAATAAATCCAGGAGCTTTCCCGAGAGAACCGTGAAGACACATTTATTGGGCTGAAGGTGAACACAATACTTAATGAGGTGGTCAAAGATGGTTTTTAGGATGGCGAGGTGCTCAGAGCGTGTTTAGATTTGGCTAGGAGATCATCTACGTAATATTCCAATATACGGTGCATGATGTCATGGAAGATGTAAGTCATAGCCCACTGATATGTGGCACCAGCATTTTTAAGGCCAAAAGGCATGACTTGATAGCAGAAGGTCCCCCAAGGGGTGATGAATGTAGTTTTGTGTTGATCCTCTGGGGCAAGCAAGATTTGGTTATAACCTGAGAAACCATCCATGAGTGATAGCATCTCGTGACTAGTGGTAAGGTCAACCAGTTGGTCAATACTGGGTAGAGGAAAGTCATCTTTCAGGCAAGCTAGGTTGAGGTCATGGAAATCTATGCAAATGTGGAGTCCCCTTATCACCTTAGTGACAGGGACAATGTTAGAAATCCATCAAGGATAATCAATGGGTAAGATGAAGGAAACAGAAAGAAGGCACTGAAGTTCTTCTTTGACTAGAAGAGCAATGCGAGGGTGCATTTTCCTCAGCTTTTGTTTTATGGGTTTGGCATCGGGAATGGTTACGATATTGTGGACCACTATGGTGGGGTCAATACGGGCATGTCTACGTAAGACCAAGAAAAATCATGGTTATGATCTTTGAGAAAAGAAGTGATGGCTTCCTGTTCAGCAGTATCTAAAGATTGGCCAATCTTTAGAATGTGTGGGTCGTCCTTGAGTATGGATGTTGATTTCGGATAGTCGATTTATTCAACATGGTTTGCATCTCAGATGGTAATGACCGATGAATATATGAGTCTTCTACACCAAGGTAGGTGAGTATAGATTCATCATCCTGACATTGAATGACATTAATGGATGGTGTATTGTCATCGATCATTTTAGGATATAAGAAGGGAAGAGAAGAGGGAGCCTTGCCCTCATGTTGATAGGTCAGAGGCCCCAAGGAAATGGTGTTTATGAATTTTTTTTAGGAGGAATGGATTCTGGATCCATCGACTCTGTCGGTGAAGGTGTGAGAAGGTGGAGCAGGTGAAGAAGGTGGAGAAGGGTTAATATCCTCAATGAGTTAAATGCAACCTTCTTGGTAGGTAGTTTCAAGCAAAGCTGATACCACTACGGTCATTATGTTTGCAGGTAGTACATGGAATAATAGTGTGATGACCTTTCTCGATCCAAAACCAAAACCCTTCCACACACATTAGTGTAGGAAGGTGTATGATTGGTGAGTGATTAGAGGGGCAGAAAATGGGTGGATTGTGATTATGGTTCAGGTGTATAAGTGGTGTATCAAGTCCCCCATAGGTGAGATTGGTTTGAAGGTGGGGAGGACCATAAAGGAATGCTCTCCTATGTGGTGAAGTAATGAGGGTGTTGGTGAAGGCTTTCATACTCTTGTGGAGTAAGGAATGTGTTGACATTATATAGGCGATACTCCCCAGAGTGAGGCATTGAAAAATGCCTTCCAAGGATAGTGGTCGATATGTGGGTGGCTGGGATAGAAGATGTGTTAGAGATTGGATCAGAGGTGGAGCTAGTTGATTGGGAGGCTGATGGGTCGGTAATGGAAGTTGTGGTGGTGGTAGGGATGGAGGAGTTAGGTGTGGTTGATGTAGCGGTAGCATTGGTGGGCGGAGGTGTAGGTGAAGAGGAAGTGGTCATGGATGAAGACGCTTTAATGGGTATGAGCATGTCATTGGGTTGGTAAAGCATGTTGCAGGTTTTGAAAGGTGATGGGTTAGCCAGAATGGTATAGGTGTGTCCTTCATGCTCAAACTTTACACAATGGTGCAAAGTGGAAGGAACACAACCCATGACATGAATCCAGGGTCTACCAAGCAACAAGTTATATTGAAATTCCCCCTCCAAGATGTAAAATAACTCTGGAATAGTACGGGGCCTACACATGAACATGGAGGATGATGGTGCCAAGTGTAGAGGTGATAGCGTCATTAAATGAACGCAACATGACGGGATGTTTATGCATGTAATTTTTGGGTATGCGCATTTGGTCAAACGCATGGGAGGAGATGATGTTAATGCTAGTGCCCCCATTGATCATAACACGTCATACATGTATATCATCGATGTGGACGGAGATGAAAAGGGCTGGATCTGGGTCATCAGTTTGGTGCGGTGTGATCTCTTCATCTGAGAAGCTGAGGGTGGCTACTTGGTGAGTAGGTGGAGGTGTAGAAGAAGATGGTAATTTGGTAAGAGAGGCTACATGATGAGGTGTAATAATGGAGGCTACAGGTGTAGGGTCATTGGGTAAGACCTCAATAGATTGAAGAACCTCCATGAGAGCTTGACAATGGGATTTAGAGGTTTGGATGAGGTCATATAGGGACATTTTGAGGGAGGATTGGTGTAATTGTTTGAGCATGGTGTAATGTGTAACCCCATTAGAAATAGGATATGTGGGGCCACAGATAGTGACTTTAGGTGTGGGTACAGATGGTATGTTGGGTATAGGGTTGGTTGGTGGGTCGGTTGCCTTTTCCTTGCCTTTATCCTTCTATGCGCGGGTAGCAATATGGATCATGTTGATTTGAGGTGAGGGAGGTAGGTGAAGTAGGTGAGCCATGAAAGGTATAGTGACAGGAAGGGAAAAATCCAAGTGGCGGGAAGGAACCTTGTGAGATGAGTTGGGCACACCGACATTTGGGTGGAGGTTTGGCAAGTTTCTCTGATGTGCACCATGTTAATTTCAAATCTCGGAGGTGGCTCTAAGAGTTGTGGGGGTGGAGGTCTTGGTCACTGAGTAGGAAATGAGGGAAGAACTATGGAAACTAGTGCTAGTCGAAATGGGGTCCTCATCAAGAAGGTCATCATCATCAAATTTTTCTTCAGGAGGACATAACTGGATAAGAATGGTTTTCAAAGCCTTATAGTTCTCTACATCGTGTCCTGACACACGATGGTAGGCGTAAATTTTGGTTTGTCAAACCCCTTTGGTTTGGGTTTGAGTGGGTCATAAGGTCTAAGAGGGGTAATGTGATGACAAAAGTTTCAAGGAGGTTGGTTAAAATTTTGGCATAGGATCCCACTAGTGGATCACAATGGGAAGTGAATGTGGGTTTGGGTGTAGGTGTGGCTGATTGTATAGGAAGGGTCTTTGCAAGAGGGGGAGTGGGTCGAGCTATAATTTTAGGTGTTGGCATGGTCTTAGGTGTTGGTCATGTCTACTTGGGTAGGGGCATGGCAGATGAACTGGCAATAGAGTGTGTGGTTGGCTTGACTACCTTATTGGAGGGTAGCAGATTTTTGCCTTTAGGTTGCACCTTCTTGGGTAAAGGTGATATGGGCACATGAGATCTAGAGGGAAAAGTAGATGGTGGAAGAGGGATGAGTTACCCACGGGGATAACCAAGGTGCTGTGAAGGTAGATGGCGTGGGTCATGCAGGAGGTGTGAGGGAAAGAGAATGAAGTGTCATGGGTAGTGAAGAAGTTATCAATGGTATGGAGGTATGGGTGGTAAAAATGTTGCAGGTGTGGGTGGAAGTTGTGTCGGGTGCTTGGGTATATTAGAGGTTTGTGAGGGAGGAATGGGCTACTGCGTTTTTAGTTTACCAGCATGGGTGGAGGTTTCTTAACCAGGATCGAAGGGGTGAGGTCCTAAGATAGACGTAAAGGGGTGAAGGTGATGAAGGTGTGATTGGTGAGGTTGGGGTACAAGATCTAGGGGATTGGTTCTTCTGTTTGGGGGCCAGATTAAGTTTGGTGTTAGTTTTGGAGGATGTAGCTAAATCTAATTTGATGGGTGGATGAGTAAGGATAGCTGTTGGGATGACCCCTAAGGTAGTAATAGGTTTAGGCAAGGAAGATGATGTAGGTGTAGGTTTAGATGTAGAAGCATGTTGAGTTATGGGTAGAGGTGTGAGTTGAGCCATGAGTGGTATCGTGGGAGAATTTGTGATAGTTGTGGTTGTGTTTGGTTTGATCGGCCGAAATATTTTTGGATAGATAGTGGAAGTGTCAGCGAGTGACATCTGCATTTGTGTTGAGATAGGAAGTAGAAGACGCCCCCAAAGTAAGGCTCTATCCACATAATCCAGGTGGTCGACTAAGCATGAGAATGACACTGCAGTGGGTGAGGTTGATGTGGATCCAATGGTGATTCCCATAAAATGTGTCTTAGAAATGGGGAATTCGCTAGCTTCAGCCTCTGTGGGTAAGAGAGCCAAAAGTAAGTCGGTAGGATCTTGGGTGGCTGATGGAGAATGGTCACCTAGAGGCAACAACATTTCTACTAGATCTTTGATAGGTGGAGGAGATGATGGGTGCTCCTTTGTGGGTGGAGAAGATGAAAAAGCATCTTCCATGGGTCGGAGAGGTACTGCTGGTGATGGCTCTCTAGGTGGAGAAGCCAAAGGTGAAATGGTCTTGATGTTAACTAGAAGACTCCTTCACAGGTGAGGGAGGAGATGAAGGGTGTTCCTTCTGTGGGTGGAGGAATAGGTGAAGTGGGTTCATGTGTAGGTGGAGGAATTCAGGCCAAGATTTCCTCTATGGAAGGAATATGAGGTAATTGGGAAGCAACTGGTGTGTCACTAAAAATAGCATGGACCTCACAGGTATGGCTATCATTATTTAAGGTCTCTCTAATTTGATCAGAAGAAGGGGCGTGATTCGGAAATGGTTTCTTGAAGATGTGTAGGTTTTGATTGGAAGGTGCATTAGGATTATCCAAGATTAACTCATTGTTCTCGAGCATTTCCTGGACAATGTTCTTGAAAGTGATGCAATTACCGTCACTATGACCTTTTACCCAATGATAGTTGTAAAATTCGTGCTCTTTGTACCACGCGGGTGTGGGGTGAGCAGGATCAAAACCAGTGTGTGGTTTTATGGGAGGAAGGGTGATGGCCCCAACTTTAATGAGATTTTCTAAGATAGAAGAATAAGGCTCCCCAATTGGGGTGTATTTCCATTGTTCTCGTCTAAATTGAAAGGTCTGGACAGGAGAAAGATTAGATGAGGGGTTATCTCCTGATTTGATGGATGAGCTGGGATGGCCTTGAGTACCACTGCGTTAGCGGTTCCCTTGGCTTTTGAATAATTATTCTATGGTTTTGAAGAAGAAGAGGTATCATTTGACTTAAATGCCAAGTTCTTATTGCGTAGTTGAATTTTATTTTCTTCGATGGCCCGAATCTCTAGCTTTCGTGCCATGGTGAATGCCTCATCGAAGGTTTGGAAAGTCTGGACCTGTAGGGTTGGTGAGATATGTCTAGCACAAGCCCGATTGAAGAGCTCTATGAGCTCAGTTTGTGGTAATTGGAATGTGAGTTGATTGATCAGGCTATGCCAATGAGTGACAAAATCTGTGATAGACTCGTTGTCATATTGACACGTAGAGTAGAGGTCAGTCATGGTAACCTTCTTAACAACGTTGATGGAGAAGTGATCCAAGAAGGCTTGGGCTACCTAATTAAATGAGAAGATAGAATGTCTAGGTAACCCACTATACCAATCTAATGTGGGACCAGTCAGAGACATGGGAAAGGTCCTCAAAAGCAAAGCGTCATCATGGGCGATCAGATAAAAACCATGTTTGAAAGAACCGCAAGTGCTGTTGTGGGTCCTCTTTGCTATTGAAGCAGTTAAATTTAGGCATTTCCCAATGTACGGGATATGGATGAATAGGAATAGATGGGTGTATGGGCTCATTGCAAATTTTGTCATAGGTGAGAGAGTTGCGCGAGCCGGAAATTGATGCCTCTAGTGTCTACATCTTGTCCATCATTAACTTGATTAGGTCATTGGTAGGTGGTGATGGGTGGGTACCTCCTATAGCATAAGAGGGTTGGTGTTGGACATATGATGGAGGTGGCATTCCAGTATATGGTGATGCCGCATAGGTAGGTTGGGAATGAGGGAAGTGAGATAGGGGGTACGTACCCCAAAGGAATGATGGATGAAACAGGAGGCTGCTGATAGTATGTATATGGAGGTGGAAGGGTCGAGGTAACCTAGTAGCGATGGGGGCTAAGGACTATGGAATAGAAAGGAAAATGTTTTGAAATGGGGTAGGGGTCATTGACACTGGGGGTGGTTGTGTTGCTATGGGTATATGTGAGATAATAGGCATAGATGAGGTTATGTTCTGGGTGGTGGATGAAGGTATAGTGGATGTTGCGGGTGCAATAGACATGGCCAGATGCGGCAGTCATAGTAGGTACAGGGCCTAACTGTGAAATGACTGGGGGCAAGGTAGATGTGGGTAATGCGGAGCCAGAAGGGGCTGACAGCAGAAGTAGGAACGAGTGTTGAGGGGATAGATACGGGCATGTTGTATATCAAACTGACCCGAGGCATCTCGAGTGGATGAGTGGGAAAGATAAAACTGTAAGGCGGACAGGGTTCTGGTCAAGGAGTTGTGCGAACTCCTCGTCCCCTGTGGCGATAGTGATAGGTTGGTAGGATCCATGGGTGATAAAATAGAAGGTGGTGAAGGAATAGGTAGAGTGGTTGACAAACTAGCGTGGAATATGAGGGTGTTTTCTTGGCTATGCGTCAACACCATGTGAACAAGTACTGAAGTGGTAGGACTGCATTTTTTAAATGACACATAAATATAGTAAAAGATAGGAAAAATAGGTGGTGGTAGGTGTATTAGGTACAAAATGTCTGCTGAAAATTTGAAACAGGCTAACTGATGCCTAGTTAGGGTAAACTGAACGTCGGTCACAGGTAACCGCGGTCGGTCACTGTGAAAAATGGATAGTTTGTCAAAACAAGGCAAAAGGCTAATAATCTGCCAAGTAGATAAGATGCTGATGGATTTTATCAGGACAGAGAAGATGATAAGAGTTACAGAGAATCTAAATAGCAAAGAAGGTGAAGCAGGTGTCCTTTTAGGGAGGTTAACCAAAAGAATAGTAAACTGATGCCAGTTGGGTAAAACTGATGATGGTCAGAGGGTAACCGATGACAGTTGCTGGACCGACACCGGTTACTATGAAATTGAAATAGAGATGAAGAAAAGGTGGTTGTGAGTTAAAATCAAATGTGGAATCAAACCCAGAATTCTAAGAATGATGAAAATAGGGTCCAGGCACACTCAGAGTGAAGCTGGAATACACCAACTATGATGAGGAGCATGCAAGGAGAAATAAAAAAGATGAAGAACGTGTCTTCTCACCTCAAAACGCAAGCCAAGTAGAAACACTAAGAAAAATACGATCCTAAGAGTGGATTTTCTATTATGTTTGTTCAGCTTATGCTATTTAGAAGACTAACTCATGAACTTTAGAATAGAGTTTTTGGTGAGGAAGGCTTCCTACAAAGAAGGAGATCTACAAGGAGAGGTTTCAAGTATGTTATGGTGGGGGCGGGCTGTCCTCTGAGATAATGACTCGACAGAAGTAACGAGTTGGGTGCCCACTGTGTCATGATCGTGTGATCACCTACAACTTCTTGTGGGTAAGATGTTGTTTAAGAATGTGTATATTTTTCAATTTTTTGATGTTTGGGTAAGACTCAGAGAGAGAAGAAGAGAAAGGAAGTGCTTTTCTATAGATTCATTTGTCAACCATCAGTTGGGCATGACTTCTAGCATATAGGTTGCCCTCATTTAATGTGAGCTAATGCAGTAAAGTCAGAATGAAATGTAGTTAATTTTAAGCCCAAATCAAAATATTGAATTTGATGACACAAAGAAAATGAACAAGAGAAGGAATGCTCTTTCACTAATGCGATACTAATGAAGGAAAAGAAATGTTTGTTTTAAAGCACCAAAACACGATTGCTTTTAGACAATAGGAAGAATAGAAGATTCCAGGGAAGAATTTTAATGTGAGAACCTTTCAATAAAGGAAACAAACATACAAATTTTCACCTAGAAATGAAGAAATGCAAGGAACCCTGAATGGGTTCCCACCGGGCGTGCCAAAATGTTTCACCTGATTCTTAGAGCGTTTCTTTGAATATTGACGAAATAGATAAGGGTAAATGGGCTAGGAGGAATACCTATAAAAGCATGGTTGAAGGTTGTTGCACTCGTATGAATTCTTGATCCACAGACTGACCGTGAGAGCTCCCTTTTGGCTAGGAGGAACTACCTGAAATGGAAAACAAGACCACCAAATGAAAGTTAAACAGTATATGCAGTGGACTACCTAGCGTATGCTAGATCTGGGAAGTGTGATACTCCCTAGAAGGGATGTCAATCCACTGTTTAAATCAATTCAATGTCAACAATAAATGAAATCTTATTATAGTTAAAATGATTTAGGTATCTCATTCGACTACAATAAGAAAATTCGATTCACAACAGGCTAGGATATGATTGAATCTGAAGGTCAAGGTCACTGTTAGAAGTGCTGGAACTGGTATGGGTCTAGTTTTGGGCTGTTTTTGGGGTATTTGGTGGGGATTTTAGGCTCTGTTCTTGGTCTGAGGGTAAAACATAGAGACCGACACTCGGTCTGGTATGACCGATGTCAGTTTTAAGTGAACCGGTGATGGTTGTGGGTAACTAGCGTCGGTATGGTTGGGGTAGAGGAAACTTATTAAAATCTTGGTGTGAGGACAGATCTGAGGCCAAATGGAAATGGAGAGGGAAATGGTAAAGGTCTATGGATATCTTGGATGCACTCAGAGATCTTTAAAAGTTAGGTATGGGTAATTTAATGGTGATGGGTGAAGGAATGATCAAGGTTTGTCATGAAGGTGAATGATGGGAGAATGAGAATGCAAGTAGAAACTTGTAACAGAGGTAACAAGACCTACTAAAATGAAAGTAGATGAATTTGGTTAATAAAAATACTTACTGTTATATGAGCTTGATGGCTAGATGGCAATGGAAGTTGATCAACTGGATGGAGTTTGATGTGGTGATGGGCACTTCCCAAGATGCTTCCTTGAATGCAAATGGCTCTGTGATCACTTTTGATGCTAGCTGTGAATGCTCTTGATGTGTGTACGAATGCTAGTTCTACTTGCATGCAACTCTGGTTTCGTATCTTGCTCTCAGAAATGTGCCAACCTTGAAATAAGGTTATTTTGGGGAATAAATGGTAACCGATGATGATTCGGGGTTGACTGGTGGTGGTTTAGGGTGACCGACATCAGTTTAGGGTGGGATTTCCTAGGTTTACTAAAATGGGACAGATCCCCTTGATTTCTTGGATCTTGTTCGTTTTTTCTCCTTTCGGATTAGAATGGAAGCTTCCTTTCTAATGGGAGGGAATGTGGTTAGAGGGAATGTAGGCTTTGATTTTTAGGGTTTAGGTAGGTCTTAGTTATGTTATGGATAAACATACTAAGAATAGGTCTTAGGGTGAGGTGGCTAGTGATGTGGCTAGGTGAGATGGTGGTGGGCATTATCCCAATTAGGATATTTAAATAATGAATATTATGAGATCATGAATTAATTTAATTAACTTAATTAAATTAATATTATAATATGGCTGAAAGGGGCCATGGTTAGGGTGAGTGTGTTCAAGGTGATTATTTGACGAGGGACCAAGGGGAGTGTGACCCAATTTTGGTGTCTACAGTTAGTATTTAGATATTTGATCCAACCCATGGAACATAATGTTTTCCTTTCTTTATATATTAGATAGTAGCTCATTGTTGCTTCGTGTAGTATTATCTTGCTCAGTTCTCATGAACTTACTCAGGTTAATAACTATTGTAGATGGCTCATGCAAGTACATGAGGGAATGAATTGTAGATTTATTGCATCAAACTTGGTTGTGAAGTTCTTTTTTTACAAATACTTTTATGTTGTAAAAATCTAGTATGGTTTATGTTGGGAATTTAGAAGAAAAACCAGTACCTTAGTATTATGTGTTGTGGAGTAATGTTGTCGTGACTATTGAAACTTTGGCTTGCTTTGTTATCATGGAAAATATAAAAGTTTATTACCGCATGGTTATGAGTGATTCTAATGTATTATAGAAATTTCTAATAAATGTATAGTGTGGTGTGACCAATGTTAGTCTCTCTTGTCCCATAATCATGGATCCATTGAGTTGGTTGTCCCTTTGGGTTGCACGTTGTGTTGGAAAGAATTGTGGTAACCTTGTTTAGTTTTCACAAATGAGTAATGTTAAACTTTGCTTCTGAGATAAAATGTTGAGTTGTAAACTCTTCTAGGACATAGTAACAATATATTTATAAGTATAATAAACTCCCTTGGATAATCCTTATAAAATTTAAACTAATATATATATATATATATATATATATGAATAAATTTATGTAGATGTGAACTACTTGATAAATTTTGAGCCCCTAAGCAATCAATGAGGAAAACTATATTTGGTAATAAAAATATCTATATACCTTGTTTCCTTCTTTTTAAGCTAAACAAATCAACATTACCTTTTTATTGTGAAGTCTTAAATGATCTTATAGTGTAATCATTAACTATTTTTTTGGAAGATAATAAGGTGGTATAAGTAGGAGGAAATTTATTAAGAGACCCTTAAATCTCTCTCAATCGTTTGAAGTGTAAATTGTTTTCCTTTGTCAATCTTAATCAAGAAAAGTCTAAATGAAACTTTTAACCAATATTGATAAATTCTTAGCCTCATTAAAAGGCGGTTTAATAAGCAATGAGACCATGAAGCTGAATTATTTTGACTTGTTTCCATTAAGCCTTGCCTCAATTCATTGTGATCCTTCTTAAGTAATGTAATTTTTTTGATCCTTTAATAAAGAAGATTTTTATTCTGAACCTAAAATGATATTCTCCCCAATTGGAGGTTGTGCTTGCCACCTATGCAATAGAGGTGTGGAATGAGTTTAGGTGGCTCGAGTAAGATTAATTAACCTTGAGAGAAATGAAAAATGTTCTTAAATCAATGAATTAAGAAGGTTTTTGACATATTATAGAATGATTCTCCTTCAGAAAACTTGGTCTAAAGCTATGTATTCAGTAGTATAGAAGAAAGAAGTTCACCTTTGCAAAATATTGGTGCGAATCAAAATATGAATCTTCTAGATCGTAAAGTCAAGTTTGAAAGACAACCTTATGTAAATAATTAACCTTAAAATATCGTACACCGTGGGATGTCCTTAACTGAAATCTGTGTACTGTGTTTAGACCTTTATGTTGTGCCTTGTCGAAGCAAAAATTGGATTGTTCATGTTGGGTGTTATATGTGTCCTTGTTGTCTATGTGGTCATCGGTGTGTCAAGATGTTCAAAGAGTTATTTGTAGCCATTGTGACCACCTGTTGCGTCATTCTATACTTCAAACAAGCCAAAAAAAATTATCCTATACTTTGCTATGTTATCTTATTTGTTTGAATTAATGGGAGTTACACTTGGTATCAGAGCGGAGGTTCATGCTCTCGAATCTCTGGGACAGATTGGAGTGATGATGATGTTGCATGGTGGTGGTGGAAATTGGAAGAGTAATGTGGTTTAAGCATGATGTGATCCATTCCGTAATTGTGATATTGTGAACGCACATGATGTATACGTCACTTAGTGTGTAATTGTTTGCATGTTGATGTGTTGGAGATGAGAGTATTCTTCCTCCTTCAAGGAATTATATGATAATTCGAGCGTGAAACACTATCTTGTTGTGTTTGGAAGAAATGTGATTGTTGATTTCAGAGTGTTGAATCCTTTTAATATTTGTGATGTGTGGGTGTGCTAGGTGTTGTGTGACCAAGGTTGGATGTAGTGAATTATATTTCTTAATGGTGTCACTATCATTTGTGTAGAAATGTGTGTATTTCCATATATATGGAAGTTGAATGTATGTTGTAATTGTGCTCATCATAAATATAATTCATATAACATGTGATGATTCATGTCATGATTTAGGGAATATGGTGGGTATATGACCCCTACCGTAGAGTGATTGCACTTTGGGTGCAACATGGGGTGATGTGATGTGTTATAAAATGTGAATGTTATGTAGGTGATTTACCTTGTTTATGTACCATACAAAGGCACTATGTTAATATGCGTGAAGTACCACTATGTAGTATTGTGCCTACATGTTATGTTGTGAACCTTACGCTAACTGACCCTAAGGAAAATCAGTAAAAGTGTATGTTTGGAGTGAGGGAATGTGTACCATGGGTCAATAACTCGAGATGACATTAGGATAAGTAGACAATGGCATGTGCTCCTCTTTCTCTTTCTCCTTGTGGTTGTTGTATGGATGCAACCTAAGTGTAGCTATGACTATGTTTACCCTTGTCGAAGTGGTGGTGGGATGATTCAGATAGAGATGATGACAGTTGTACTATTGATATGTTATTTTGTGAGTTGAGGCTTGATGTTCCGAGTGCCAACAACTTGTTCAGTATCCCCTTGGTGGCCAGATAAGGCCACATAGTCATCGTAATGTGCTATTCTTATATATGTATTTTATTCATAAATTAAACTTTTTATGTTATTTCTACAATGACCAGTAGTTCTCTTGATTGCCATGTTTTACATTTTGGGCATTTCCTTGGTTTGCGGTACTAATTTGTGGATTTTTGCACTAACTATGGCTATTTGGCCTTTTTTTTTGCTTGGTTTTGGATTTTTTTTAATTTTATGATTGTATCACCTTGCCCAAGGCTTGTACTTTGCCACTTGGCATTTGGATCAGATTTTTATGCTGGTTCTATTATCGTGATGTGTGGAATAGGGTCATGAGATGCACCATGGAATGGTTGGACCTATGGATTTGCTTTGTTGTATGGGGGTACACCCCAAGGAATCATAAATAACTAGTGGGTTTTTGAACTACGAGTTATTATGTCACTTGGGTCAGGGGGGTGTCAGGACTCTATGTGCCAAGGGCTATAGGGAAACTGACCTCCTTGAGGGAGGCATAAGAGACTTGAGGGAGACATAAGAGACTTGAGGGAGGCATAAGAGATTGAGGAAGGAATAAGAGAATTGAGGGAGGAATAAGAGACTTGAGGGAGGCATAAGAGATAGAGGGAGGCATAAGATATTGAGGGAGGCATAAGAGATTTATGTGTATGATTGATGCTTTAGGAGGTATGTTGGGTTGTTTTGATGTCTTGGGAGTGGTCCTATGATGTATGTGTTACTCATGTTAGTTGGATATGTTGTGTGATGTTGTGGATATGGATTTGATTCCCTTGTTGACACTATGTACTTGTAGCTATTCTTCTGAGTTATGTGAAATATTCATCTGTGGAACTGTGGAAATTTCTAGTTGTTGTAGTACACTTGTGTTTGAGTATTGTATGGAAGTCATCGATGTGTGACCAGTACTATGTTATGTGGACAATATCTATTCTCTTCCATATTTGGTTAAGCTCTTGTGGTGTGGTACCGTCATGAAAGTATGTAAAAGTATGCTTGTGAATATTTAGTGTTATGTATGACCCTAGTAGGGTGTTGTGATAACAATTCATGTTGGGCACCCACAAGAATGAATAAACTAAAAATCTACAAAAATGAAATTTTAAAGGACTTGAATTTGGAATTTAAATAGAAAGAGACTAGTGAAATAATGAATAAGAGGGAAACTACAAATCTTCACAGAATAATAAACGTTGAATAATCTACCCAAATATTTAAGGCTACCCCATGGCCATGCTTTAATGAGTAAATTTTAACCACAGGGTGTACCGTCATCTTTATTTATTCTTATTTTCTTACCGCCTCTCCTTCCTTCAAGGTTATATCACATAGAGGACAATGCTTTCTTAATGGGAGGAAAATTTAATGCCCCGTATTTATATTTTTTAAAAAAATCTAAATTTAATTTTTTGTGTCGATTCTCTCCCCACCCCGCATATATCTAGCCTTGGCTATGGATGCATAGGAGGAGAAACAAATTTTTGAGGGGACTTTTTTACTATAATGATGAAGGATTATTTTAATGTGGAATTTCATATTTCACTTGCCAACTCCATCATCCTTGAAATCGACCTGACTCTTACACATGGCTTCAACAACCAAAATTAATTCTTACTGGGAATCAATTTTTCTTCCTTCTGCCAAAAAATAGAACGAAAACAAAATTTGTTTTTTGAGCTCACAAAAGGGGAATGGAGTCAATGGCCTCATTCCTCTTTTATTTTTTTACAATTGTTGGAGACGTGTCTAGTGCTAGTACATTGCAGTCTTGTTTGCGTAGGCTGAAACATTGTTTTCCTTATGCTAGCCACATGTCTTTGGATCCGTGTCCCCCTATTTTTTTTCCTGGCTTATGTATAGCCTGCAAATATCCTGCTCTGAATTTTCTTCCCCTGGGTTGACTGCATGGAGGTATTCTTGAGTGTTATGGAGTGAAGGGGAAGAGTTTTTTTCGATGTGTACATACTAGCAATCGGAGTTGTGAAGGTTGGACACCTATCGGTTATTGGTGGCTAAACAAAGATGTTTTCAGACTCTTTTTGTGCTTTCACTATATTTATGGCTATTACTTGAGACCCAATCACTTTGAGGTATTTGTCATCAGCTTACATGCATCGTGGAGGCTCCCAATTTTGCATACGTGGCCTTGGTGCACCTGTGACTTCATCTGGAAAAGATCTTTTCCTTTGTGCTTTGAGGGTTGTCCTTGTTCTACTCTGGCGCCCCATTTTGACACAGGATGGAAAGATGTTTGGAAGGTTGTGGAGTTTGACTTTGACCCTGGCCATCACGTGTTTTCCTGTGACTTTTCAAGAAACCCATTTGAGAGCCTAGCCATATGAGTTCAGAGATAATGCATGACAGCAGTCTGCTTCTCTGTAATACTTTGTAATGGCTCCATGAATGTAATGAGGTTACCAGCTTACATGAATATGAACATTGATGATTCTAATGCATACATATTTCTCATAGTTCCTTTTTAATTATGTTTATGATTAAGTATGAATGTATGTACAACTTCTTTCTATTTTAGTATAGTTATAAAATATGTTAAAGCACTTCCTTTCTGAAATGACTGCAAGGACCTAGAAGCCATTCTGAGCTCTATGGTGCTTGTATGTTTTACTTCCATTCAGATCTCTTAACATGGATCATAGATGATGTTTCCCACTAAACTCACATAAAAGAGAGACTCGGCACCCACGCGTGCCTCGGGTGAGTTCCCAACACCCGATGGGTGATAGGCCGGTGCACATGGGGTTCCTTTATTTTGTGATGAGGGTAAAAATGACTATAGGTTTCCAAGTTCTACTATTGCATGGACACCACATGAACCAAAAACAACAATCTTCAAGTCAAATCTCCCTTCTTCTACTAGTTGGGTGCTCCAACTCCATTCTCGTCCATGTTTAACATGGGAAAAGAGCTCCATTAAAGAAATAATGTTGAACATCAAGAATAGTGGTCTCCTTGACTACCATGACTATGGTATACACAAAAATTTATAAACCCCATACCCCTGATACATCCTTCACTAAACACAATTACCAAAACTAATAAAGTTCTTGCAGTATTTCTTCAGAGCTCCGCCCTATATCTATCTCCCTCTATTTCCTTCTATAGGCGCTTGTATATATAGGATTTCTGGACTACCAACTCATCTTTCAGTGGCCTCAGATCCGATGCCAAGTGTTTGAATGTGGTCCTCCATGCGAGCATGCTTCTACAAGCCTGAAATTTCCAACTTTTACCATGATGAGCTTCTAGAAGCTTCTACCACAGTCTTGCTCATTCCTGTGCCAACCTATCGCTAGGATGGCATCTTATCCACTTTGCATGTGCAGGTGGGTCATGATTTTCATGTTTTCTTCAAAAAATTTGTAATATGGCTAAGTACTGAACCCTTGGGTTTCCTTAAAGCCCTCCTTAACCTTTCCCTGCACGCTTTATCCTTGCGTGCATTTCTTCAACTAGGCCTTGCGTGCCTATGTGCCCTTTTGTATTTAGCCAATATTTTAGGGGCCTAACATTACTCCACACTACGCCTGTTCTCCATTCATAGGAAAAATTCTCTAATGAAAAGAAAGAATACAATAGAATTACACCGTGGGAAAAGAATAAGGGGATGAAAGAATATGGAAAGAAGAAAGAATGGGAAGTGATGGAATCACTGTAATAGGCTAGGAAAATCCTTTTGCAAGTCGGCCTCCAACTTGTTCCAGTTTCAACTTCGTTCCACACTCTTTAACATAGGTCGCTGACGATGGTGCTCACTTCCACAAATCTTAGCCCATTTCCTTATGTTCTTATGGTGTTAGCAACTTTCTCTAACTCCTTGTCTACATCATCTAGCACATCTATTCTTCATGTAATCTATGAGTACAGTTCCTTCAACTGATTTGTAATTGAACCCCTTAAGGCTTCAATGGCTTCATATTTTCTTTCGACCTCAGCAAGGATTCTGTCCCTTTTTGCCCTATTTTCTTTATTCTTCTCTTGAAACTCCTTGAGTTCCACTTCATGAGTGGCGACCAAGATGCCTGCCATTTTGTCCCTGTCCACGTAATTTTCGTATATGGCTTCAGCAGTTTGGGAAGAAACTTTTATATCAGCAAGAACCTTACTGTATTCAGCTATGAATGCCATGACCTTCAATTTATCTTCTTTCTCCGAGAGTGTGGCCACTTATTCTACAGTTTCCAAGGCTAACAACTGCCTCTCCATGGTGAGGAATCTTATTAAATCCTCCAGGAATCCTAAGGTAGATCCATAATTTTTCACGGGGGGTGCTAGGTCTGGATGCTTTAATACTATAGCATTATTAATAGACTCCACCTTTTTGTACACCGCACACACCTTGGCATTCTTGTCCTTTAACTCACACTGGAACTAGGCGCTGATTAGTTTCTCTTGACTAAGTTCCTTTGCTCATGTAGCTAGATCTTCCTCTTTCTTCTTTAGGTCCTCCTCCAGATCTTTGATTCTATCATTCCACATGAAGAGTATAGCTTCATTTGCAATAGAGACCTTGTTGAGCACGTTCCACAATTGTTCATCCGAGAGCTGCTTAGCGTTCACCACTAGATTGTCTTCTGTTGGCCCTGACAATGTTATTATTACCCTGTGGCTCACTTCAATTTCTGGCTCATCAAGATGGGACTCAATTTCCCATGAGAGCATCTTCCTCATTTGCGAGTATGCCACCTCCTTGTCAAAATATGACATTGCTATGAGCTCTTCTACTAGAATCGTGCTTTGGAACATCGCATGAAACACTTTGTTGGGGTCATCAATATAACCCATCCTTGGCCTCTCCTCCCCTGCGTTCCTTCCTCCCATGCGCATGCCCTTAGGAATATTTACAGTTAAAATGGGGCCTCCAGTGCTGCCACAGTCCTTTCTCGAGCTCTCCTCCTTATCTTTGTTTACCATTGGCTCAACGCTGCGTTCTAACTTCTCCTCCACCAAGGTCTCAATGGCCTTTGTTTCTTCTTTCTCTATCTCCTTGGTTATCTATTCCACCGTAAGGCTTGGAGCCTTCTGCGTATGTGTGCCATCCTCCTCACTTCTCATGATCTAGGTGCCCCTCCATTCTTGGCTATCCTTGTGCCACATGAAGAGGAACCCCTACTCCTCTTGTCTATCTTCTTCTTCTGAATCATGTATGTTGAAAACAGATGGCTTTAGATCTCTTTCAGGTTCATCTTCCTCACTATCATCTTCTTCACTATCTTCTTCTCCACCTATGTATTTTTCTAAACTTCCAGTGTCTTCCTATGCAGTCTCCTATTCTATCCTCGATTTCTTCCTAACCAGGGATTCCAGTGTAGGTGACTTTGTTTCTTTTTCTCCAGAGGACTCCTTGTCTTATGGATTTTCTAGCTCTGGAATCTTTTACTTGACTATGGGCCTCTTATTGAGTGAATACATGCTTGTTCTAGCACTTGTCCCAGGGGAGCCTATGACCTGTGTATCCACCACACTCGGTATTCTCTTCTCTGGCTCCTTTTCCACCTTCTTGGGCATGGGTCTCTTCCTGCTAGTTGGATCCTCAGGTATAGACACCACATTCTCAAGTTATGTGCCCTTCTCCTATTTGGGTTTAATGTGGAGGTATACACGTGCCGTGGATCCTCTTGCAATGGGAAGAGTCATGGGATTTTTCATCTGAACTTCATGCGATACATACCTCTCCATGTACATGCACTTACTAGGGTAGACCAACCCTTTACACATTTCCCAGTGTTCCTGGTCTAGATTACCAAGGTCTAGTTTGAGCTTCTTGGACTCTTTAAACCTATTTACTCCTGCTTGGAAGTATTGAGATGTGAAGGAAAATGGAAGCTTACACCATGGGTTCCATGTCTCATCCATTAGTTTGAACCTTCCCAGGTAGAAATGCTAGTACACAGCAAATTAAGCTTCTCCTTTGGTGGCCACTGGTAGTTGTTCGGGAATTCTCCATTCTACCCCGAACGTGTTCCTCAGGCGCGTATACCAATTTTCCAAGTGTGCCTCGTGCATAGTTATCGTGGAGTCACATGCGTATTTTTCAAATATTTTTATGGGTGAAGGGTCCTTTGCCAGGTACTCCCATATGAACTTGTCTGATGCATCAGGTACTCTAATTTCTGAAAACAAAATTGTTAGTAGGACATTACCGAACATGATCCTATCACCTTCCTTCACACAACTAATAATCTCATCCATGATGAATGTAGACAAGTTGTAGATGGTGCCTTCTGAGATCTTCCTGCAAACATGTAACCATGGCTTATTGACTTGGGTCCATCTCTCCTAGCCATTTAAATTTTTCACCAAATGCGCAACCATCTTCATTATTGGGTCCTTGATGTCTGTGATATCATAGTACCTTGACCCCTTTTTGTATGTGTAGGCAGCGATAATTTCCTTAATTGCCTTTTTGTCACCTAGGTTGTCTTCCAAACCATCTCCTTCACAGATGAGGCTTGTGAAATGTGAGATGAGCTGAGGGATAATGCACATCTTTCACCCTATTAAATGGAACTAGTCCTCATGTACGCGTGACATCAGCCATTGATATAGGCACCCAGGCTTCCTCAAAGTAGGGAAACTTAGACAGTTGCAATAACCTTGCCTTCTCCAACTTTACCTTCACATCATCATTATAAATAGGTAAACCCTCTGGTGTTCTTTTATTCATTGGGTGCACTAACTCCAACGTTATCTCCTTCTTGATTATGCTCGTACGATGATTGTAGTCATTCACAGATATGTTTCTTAGGTTGGACTCCCACTCCTTCCCTAACAATACTCCATCTGGGTACTACATAGCTGCATACCATTCTTCGTTTGTATGTGCGTCGGTTTATTGTTATTTTCCCTTGCCCTTGCCCTTTCCCTTCTTGGGTGTGCTAACTGGTTTCTTAGGTGCCATTGTCTAGGTTTTCTTCTTACTTCAATCACTTCTTTTAACTTTGTTCTTCCACTCTTTCCCACCTTAGATCTCGAATTTGCGAAGAAAATTCCTTAAACCTGTGCCTTAGTTCTTCAAACCCTAGTTGGGATAATCCCTTCACAAGATGACACCTTCTCACAACTCTCTTACGCATGTGAGATCCCTTTTTTTTGGTTTGTAGATCCAAACTAGTCACTTACGCTCAATCTCTTCAAATTTTTCTTCACACGGATCAGTTTTTGGAATCCCTAGTTTTTGAAAATGCAAAAAACGCTTCTTTATCCTTATACGCAAAGTGAATAATGAAGTGCCTCGACCGTAACCTATTTATAGTTTTTCCCTTTTAAGCATTAAATGCTACTTCACCTACCACCATACTTTTCACATTTAATGTGGCTTTTGCAAACAAATTCTGAATTTAGCACTTTAACTCACATGCTCGAACCTACATGGACAATCTTCCAACCTTTTGGCTGTGTAACCAATTTGTCTAGACAGGAGACTCTTGCGCACGCGTCACCGGAGCCGAAAGCACTTCTTCTGTCCTAGTTTTTTCTCTCGCCTACCTCGTGTTGATTATGTGCTTTTTCCTCCTGTGTACGTGGGATCTGAAAGTAGCCTTATCTTGACACCAATCATCCTTTTCCATCTTCTCTTTCCATGCATCTCTTTCAATAGGGCCATTCAACCGGGATTTTCAACTCAACATTCCTTGGCACTTTACCCATGCTCTCCTTCACGTTACTCCACCCCACACTAAAATGATGCTCAGTCCTCTGCACACTCAAAAATCCTAAAAGAGTAATAAGGGTAACCGACGTACCTAAGGTGCAAAACAAAACAACAACACGAAAAGGGAAACACAAGAAAATAAATGCATAAAATAAATTCTAAACTAACTGGAAAAACTACCTTATTTACAAACACCAAGAAGACTTACTTATATTAGGGCTTCAGCCTACTCCCATTGAAGTGCTCTAGGAAATTTTGTTCCATCTATCACTTGTAACTCACACGCACCCAAATCAAGTATGTACGAGATTTTATAGGGACCTAACCAATGGACCTTCAACTTTCCAGGATGGTGCAAAAACTTAGAATCATACAGCAAGACCATCTTCCCAACCTCAAAGTTCTTGTTTCTAATGTGGCGATCATGCCATGATTTTTACTTTGCTTTTTCTATTGTTTGGATCCACCTAGCGAGTGATCAACCTTCATCCAGATTCATCTAGTTCATCAATTCTCTTTTCCAACGCTTGCTCATCAGCCAGCCCTCTTGTGCACGCGCTATTCATAGAGAAGGTAACATGTATTTAACTGGACAGAATAGCTTCCATGCCAAACACCAATTGAAATGGTGTGGCTTTGTTTATCCTTTTATAAGTTGTCTTGTAAGCCCATAATATGGCTGATACCTTATCATCCCAATCTTTTCTTCTGACATCAAAAATCTTGGTCAGGGTATGACTCGGTATTTTTTTAAATGCTTCCGCGGTTCCATTTTCTTGTGGGTGATAAGGGGTAGTCTTGTGATGAGCTACCATGAACTCTGATAATAGGATCCTCATGGTATTATTCAAGTAATGCATACCCCTATCGTTGATTAAACTTAAAGGACATCCATACCTTATGATAATGTTCTCCCACAAAAATATTTCTACTGTGGATGCTGTGCAGTCTTTAGTTGGGGCTACCTCTACTCACCTTGTCAAATAGTCCATGCAAGTGATTACATAGTGTGATCCAGTCCTACACACTGCTGGTGTAATAGGGCCTACGAAGTCTATTGCCCATTTATCAAAAGGTTCAGTGCTAGGGATAGCACACAAAGGCATTTCATCTCTCTTTCCTAGCTTTCCAATGCGTTGAAAATGGTCACACGCTTTACAATAGTCCTTGTAATCCTTATACAGAGTTTCCCATAACAATCCTACCATTAAAATTTTACGCGTGGTGGCGTCACCTACATAATGTCCACCTGACAATTCCTGTCATGTGCTCCCTCTATTATGGCGAGACACTCATGCTCTAGTACACACCTGCACAAAACTTCATCACTCCCTAACTTGTATAAGACCCCACTGATCAACATGTAGGGCGCGACGCATATGGCTAGTTGCTTTCTTTCTAATGCATTCATCCCTCTCAATGCCACACCTTCCTTGAGGAATACTGTAATCTCCTCCAAATCTGAGGGCATGCACCATAACCTAAACAGTTATGCATCTGGCATAGTCTCTTCAATACTCTACGTGTCTTCCCTTTGAATCAATTCTTGATAGATAATCAGGTCCACAATTACTCTTTCTAGGCTTCAAAACTACCATAAACTCAAACTATTGAAATAATAGCACCCACCAACATATGTACCCTTGTAGAATGAGATTGTTTACCAAGTAATTTAACACCATGTGGTCGGTATAAAATACAAAGGGTGTTGCTAGCAGATACTGTCTGAACTTGAAAAGCACATAGATCATTGAAAATGCATCGCGCTAAGTCGTGGTGTAATTCTACTCTACTGGTGTCAACTCCTTGCTTACAAAACATAGAGGATGATCAAAAATTCCTTCTCTTGACTATACAAGAATTTCTCTAATGGCAGTTCCTGAGGCATCTACATGAACATGGAAGGGCTTATACCAAGAGGGAAAACATAATATAGGCGCGGTGACAAGCCTATCCTTTAATGTGTTAAACACCTTCTGTTGTGCCTCTCCCCAATGGAAGGTAATTTTATGTCTGAGAAATTCTTCTAGACGCATGGAAATCTTGGCATACCCCTTGATGAATTTCCTATAATAACTTGTATGCCCAAGGAATCCACACACTGCGCTTTGGCTAGTCGGCTCCCCAATCCCACAATAACTGCAACCTTGGCAAGATCTACCAGTAAGCCCTCCTTACATATGATATGCCCCAATAACATCCCAAAGGGGGTAGCAAAGACACACTTTTTAATGTTGAGGGATATCCTTAAATGTTGACACCTCTCAAACATCAGCCTCAAATTATCACAATGGTCTTTCACTAGTCCATACACTTTCCAATCATCCAGATAAACCTAAATAAATTTATGGATGAAGTCTTGGAACATCTAAACCACTATGCGTGAAAAAATAGTAGGTGTATTCTTCAACCCAAAGGGCATGAACGTGTATGCAAAACTTCGCCATTCAGTGGCAAAAGTTATCTTTTCCTTGTCTTCCTTTGTAATCTAGACTTGGTGGTACCTCGAAAATCCATCCATAAAGGAATAGATTTCGTGCCCAGCGACTCCCTCTAAAATTTCTTCACTGAAGGGGGTATGAAAGGGATCGATGACAAAAAATAAATTTAGCTCCCTATAATCCACGTAGATCCTAATCCACCCATCCTTCTTGATGTTAATTACCATCAGACTCATCCATTCTGATTCTTTCATAGCTTCAATGATTCTAGAAGCTATCATTTTTTCTATCTCTTCCTTTACCTTTACACGCAAATTGGGATTCATCCAGTAGGGTCTCTTCCTGACTAGGTGCGCACCATCCTTCAGCTTTATCCTCATCTCCCCCAAGGAATGGTGGATGCCTTTGAGCTCATGGTACCCACGTGGGAATAAATCCTCAAATTCACGCAAAAGATCAATGATCTTAGAAACCTTCTTCTCTGACCAGTAATATCCAATAATAGCTTCGTTAGGTTCTTCTCCTGAGCTGATGTTAACCTTCTTTGTCTTTAAGGGCTCATGGTAGGCGTGCGAGTGATCATTTGCACTATCCACTACCTCATGCATCCCTATAGAATGATTAACATCCAAGCTCTCTGCTTCCTCCCTAGCAATAACATATCCTAATTTCCCTTTCTCCTTTTCCAAGTACGCACCGCTCAAGCTGTATCTCATCTTCTTCCTCTACCTCTTCTTGAAAGTGCACCTCTAAACCTACTCAACCTAGTAGTTCTAACAACCTATCTTCTACCATGGCACTATCCCCCATGGGAAGGGAAATTAAAATCCTACAATGCCTTATCAATTGATGGCTTGGTACTTCGATATTCAAACATTTGAATGAGGTCAACTTCTAGCTCTTGCCAATTCCCTATTTGGAGACATGTCTCAGAATGTATGTACCATGTGTGTGCATAACCTTGCAGTGTATAATATAACTTGTGCACCCAAAGGGATGGTGGCAAAGCTTCTGCACCTTCTCTCCAAACATTCTTAGAAGCTTGGATGTGGAAAGAGGTGGGTTTCTTACCATGGTAGTCCTTGATGGTGGTGGGTACATTACTTCTAGAAAACCTGACAGAGAGAGCAATTCTCACCTCACACTATTACAAAAGGCTCTCTTGATGTGTAGCCCACCACCATGCCACTGTGCGGAGAGTAGGACATAACTTAACATCCCCCTCTATTCCTTCTAATCTCCTATAAAAATATCTCAAGGAAGGCCCCTCCTGAACACTTAGGTAGCTCTTTTCCTTTTAGGCACCTATACTGTATGCGCCTTTGTTACTTTTGTTACTGATCCTCTCAACTAGCGTCTAATCAATTCATAAGTCCCATGCTCCCAATTATCACATGCTAGACTGGTGGTGTCACTTACTAAACCGAGCATCCTCAACCTGGATAACTCTATCGGTAGGATTGATTATCTTTGGATCTCTGATTGAGTGCACATATATCCTATCCAAGACCTCTTCCCCCAAAGGTTCAGTATAGGGTATCGACTTCCCATTAGCTAAGGGTATAATAATCTATTCTTCCTTATTTTCAAAGCTGATGTACCCTTATTGAACCGAAGGTCAGCATTGTTCTTGTAACACCATGGGCACACAAGTAGTGCTGGGAAATTGTCTTCCTTGGCACGCTAAGACTTCAAAGTCCCTAGTAAAATTAGCTCCCCTGGATAGTGATAGCTGCATCCTTTAAGACACTAATGGGAATTGCCTTCATTTTTTTTTCCATATATAGCACATTCAAAGATGGCTATAATGTAGGGCTCCCCATCTAATGCCAAACAATCCAATGTGAGAACATTGACCTCCGCGCATGTGTCAATGAGGATATTACTAAGGAGCCATCCATCCACGACTGCATTTAGTGTGATCTCCTTGTATAGTCAAGGTCGTGAGGGGGGAAGGTTTGGATGCAACATTTTTCTCTTGCACTCTTCTCCAGCATGTGGTACCTTCTCCCTCAACCATGCTCCTACAAAGGGAATAAAAAATATCTTGCCTTAGCATTTTACATACTTCCTTGACCTCATCCAGGTCATCCTTTCACACCTCGACCTTCCTCCTTTGCTCCTCCCTCCTAGAATGCTCCTTTAGACACTGGATTTCTTCTTGTAAACTTTGAATGGACATCCATGGTATCTTGATATACTTCCTTTTGATGCGTAGGGTCTGGGTACCTCCCATGAACTATTTCCTCTCTTGAAACCAGGGTCCTCTGCCTTGGTATTTTTTTTACATGCGTGGCCTCTCCTCTTGTTGTTACTAAAATAGCTCCATGCCTACATCACGTGTCACCCACAGAATCCATTGTGTGTCTATCTTCTTAATGCTTACCATTGTAGCATCCTTGTATTTCCATTGCTACTAGTTCATGTGCTCAAACAACTTCAGGCAGTCCTCATACTTGTGCTTCTTTCCACACCATGAGCACTACAATAGGTCTAGGAACTCTCATTTATAATGTTCTGTGGACCCATAATTGAAACAGGTTCCATGTGGGAACTCACTCCTTCCTCCTCCACAGAAATACCCTTCTACACGTGCCACTATCTACACGCTCCTCATAGCAGTGATCATCTCCTTTAGAACTATTGGCAATGTTGGTTTGGCGTACCCCATGATCAATGGCTTTATGGATATGATCAATGAGCCTACAGTCCTTATTATCATGGGTTGTAGAGGTGCAAATATTATAGTAGCAAGACACATTCTTTTGAATTGCACTCGTGTAACAATGGGCATCTACTTGCATCAATGGTCCTCATGACAAATTTCACAGTCTACTATCACTGTGTGTACTGCCCTCTAGGGACAACTACCCTTGACATGCCCATCTACTTCAAAAATATATACACCATAAACCACTGCGAGTCTCATGGGCTGAGTTCACAGAAAACTTCTTTAAGCTGCTTAGCCATCATGGGCTGAGTTTGCAGAAAACTTCTTTAGCTGCTTAGCCATAAAAAAAATTTGAGCCTCCAGGAATGGACTAACTCTAGTATCAACACTACTAACCTTGGCATGCAGAGTAGCTTCTAATGCCTTGTGTGGATTTGTGAAAGTTTTATGAGATAAGGTCCTTCTAAAAGGTGTGATCAATCCTCCAACAAACTACTAAGCATGATGTGAAGGGTGAATATCATATGATAACTTAAACAAGAGAGTTTTAAAGTGGCACATCATACTCCCACACATTCTCTACCATTCGCTGTTGAATCTCCTTCAGGGCACTGATGCTCTTCTGTTCAAACTCAAGGATGTGGAATTCTACCAAGAAGGCATTATTTAAAGTAGTATAATCCACCACCATTTGATATGGGTCATATTTCCTATACCAGCTATGTGCGTGCCCCTACAACATTGTTACAAATTGAGTAGCCTTCCGCTCTGAGGTTGTGACCCCCCCTTTGTGCGCCATAGCAGCTCACACTTGTGAACATGTTCTGCAACATCTTTAATCCCTCTGTAATCTAGCAAGTGTAAAGAAATCTCAAAGAAGACTTGAGGGGGGTGGCTGGG
Organism: Taxus chinensis; assembly: GCA_019776745.2. Classification (NCBI taxonomy): domain Eukaryota; kingdom Viridiplantae; phylum Streptophyta; class Pinopsida; order Cupressales; family Taxaceae; genus Taxus; species Taxus chinensis. Next base: position 855,416,828 of record CM034147.1, read on the forward strand.
GCCCTTGTCCTCTTGAGCTAGAGCCTTGGTTTCCTCTGATGTTTCCTCTGCCACCTGGATCCACCAGGTCCACCAGGTTCTGTGCCTCCTGAGCCACCAGAACCACTAAGTCCCACATGGTCTTGTCCCTCCTGACCCACCAGATACACCTGAAACCACCAAGTCCTATAGTAGTTATGTGAAGTTCCCCTAAGGTTCCACTGAACTATGCACCAACGGTCTATGATAATGCCCCACTATAACTATTATACCCCGCGCCACTTCTAGATGTGAGACTGAAGGCTTGTATACTTGCTCCTTGTCCAAAGACTCCTCTAAATACTGGAATATGTGTAGCCATAGAAGTGGGAACTAAAAAATTGTACCTCTTAGGTATAGATCTGTCACTTCCACTGATACCAACTAGGTTAATGATACTCCTTCCTTGTTTTGGACAACCAAGTGCTAGGGTTTGGTCACTGGGTGGGTTTAGATATGTGCTAAGGAATATTCTTTCTCCATGTGATGAAATATCATCAGAATCTAAAGGGGTATCTCTTACGTGCTTTCCAAGATGGGGTAGCACAGAATGCTCAGGTTCCACGTCCTCTGTGTGAACCTCAACTCCTTCTCGCAATGTCTGCCTCTATAGATCCATCACACTTGTAGCTTCGCGTCTTCTAGCAATATCCCTTTCACATGATTCACTATACCTAAGCCATATCTTCTCCCTTTCCTTCTCCATTGTAACATCTGCCATCTTCCTCCACCCTAGCTCCCTTTCCCAATGCTCAAAATAGTTTAGCCGGTCATTGGAAGTTCCTCTAAACTCAAAGTAACAACCACAATCTTCATTACCAGAGGGATAACACGTAGAAATGATCCTCTGGGATACCAAAAAATTCAAACTCAACAACTTCTGGGTAAGAATATGTGGAAATAGTGTACTATAGAGTGTATCTAGCCAACTCACCTTCCCACCAATGATCCATAACACAAGTCCATGTCAGATCTACATCATGCAGCCTCTGGTATTCTTCTTGGGTCTAGGTGCATGATCTAGAATACCAGATTGATCTAGACACATATCTTGAGAGCCATTCATGCAGCTCTACTGGGAAACAATATAAAAATGTTTCATATAAATCATGGTAGAGGTTCTCTTCTACCCATCAAAGTCAGGTCCAGTGCTAAATCTTTGAGCAAATTCATCCTCCATGCTCTTGAACCATGACTCAACACTTTCCAGAGTTAAACGTTCTGTCATTACTCATTACCCAGATCATGATGTATGCCACTTGCCACTACAACTTCAAAAAGAGGTCCTAATAATGGAACCAAGATGTAGTCATTTTTACCCTCATTACAAAAGAAAGGAACCCCACGTGTGCCGGCCTATCACCCAACAAGTGTTGGGTGCTCACCAGAGTCACGCGTGGGTGTCAAGTCTCTCTTTTATGTGAGTTTAGTGGGAAACATCATGTATGATCCATGTTAAGATATCTAAATGGAAGTAAAACATACAAGCACCATAGATCTTAGAACGACTTCTAGGTCCTCGCAGTCATTTTAGACAGGAAGTGCTTTAACAAATTTTATAACTATACCAAAACAAAAAGAAGTTGTAAAGACATCCATACTTAATCATAAACACAATTAAAAAGGAACTATGAGAAAGATGTATGCATTAGAATCATCAATGTTCATATTCATGTAAGCTGGTAACCTCATTACATTCATGGAGCCATTACAAAATATTACAGAGAAGCAGACCGCAGTCATGCATTATCTCTGGACTCATATGGATAAGCTCTCAAAAGAAATTTATAAACCACATACCCCTGATACATCCTTCCCTAACCAAAATTACCCAAACTAACAGAGTTCTTGCAGTATTTCTGCAAAGCCCCTCCCTCTATCTATCTCCCTCTATTTCCTTTTGCAGGTGCTTGTATATATAGGCTTTCTAGATTGCCAACTCATCCTTCATTGGCCTCAAATCTGATGCCAAGTGTTTGATTGTGGTCCTCCATCTGAGCATGCTCTTGCAGGCCTGATATTTCCACTTTTTACCATGATGAGCTTCTAGAAGCTTCTACCGCAGGCCTGCTCCTTCTTGGGCCAACCTGTCATCAAGCTGGCACCTTATCCACTCTGCATGTGTAGTCGGATCATGCTTTTCACATGTTCTACCAAAAACACCCAATATAGGTAAGTCCTGAACCCTTGGTTTTTTCTGTGTGCATGCCACGAGTTTCCTTAAAGCCCTCCTAAAACCCTCTCCTGCGCGCTTTATCCTTACGCACTTTTCTTCAACTAGGCCTTGCGCACCTATGCGCTCTTTTGTACTTAGCCAATATTTTATGGGCCCAACAAAACCAAGCAAGATAACTGTACCCTTTGCCACAATTTATAAAATTTAACAATATCATGAAATAGAACTTTCTTTTCCCCAAATTTGGTTTGTCTATACTGCTTCATGGTTGGTTTGTTTACCTTGTGAGAAATTCTCCCCTTTCTCCTTGTAATCTTCTTGGTTTGGCTTTATCGTTGTCAGCGTTAAAGTGAATAGAATAGATCTAATTTCTTTCTTCATTCTACGTTGGCTGTTGTGTTTTTCATGCTGAAGTAAACAACCTCCTACCATCATTAACTACATTTTTGTGTTTGAGTACTAAGGTTAGTAGGCTGGTTATAGCTAGTAAATGTTGTGGTGAAAGAAAACTTGATGGATCCTTAAACTTCTTGCTCTTCGTACGATATTACTATCTAGATTTGATTTTTCCTTGCGAGGTATGTTGAGCATTGTTCTCGTGGGTTATGGTAACATGGCTTTAACGAAAAACCACTAGGTTGAACCCGATCTGGGTCGATTATAGTTGTATGGGCACTTAGGCACCCTTTCGAGTTGTGGCAACAAATTTTGTAATGTTAGTTGTTTCCCTTGGTGTTTCCCAACCATAGTGAGGTGTGGTTGTCAAGGTCTGTTGGAACTCCATGTTCTTCTTTCTTGGACTAGGTAGGTGGCCCCTTCATTGTCCAATCAATCCCACAGGTTTACAAAACTCTATGTGTTTGACTGTAGTGGTTACAATTATGTATGAAGGAGGGGATATCGTGGCTAAGGTACCTGATTGCTTAGTCTTTTTGTACCTTGGTTATCCCTTTAGAATTGATTAGAAAACTAGACATTTACCCAACTACTTGACGATCATCGATGTAGGTCCAGATGTTTTATCCTTTCAATAAGGGGCAATTTGAACATCCCTTATGATGTTTGTACCACAACATAATTCTTGGCACCAATATTTGAAGTTACATATGAGCAACTATAGATGGTACTCTTTTATTATTAAAATACCCTGGCCTAGTTTTATTGTGTGATGACTTTTGGGGGTGTACATAATGTTTTAGCTCGCTGTTTTTATTGGACATTGATTATATTTTTATTGAAAATTGGATGATTCATGTATAGTGAAATCCGGTTGACATATGATATAACTGTTAAGATTATTAGGGACATTTGGGGGTAATTATTTTTATAGATTCATTGTAGATGTTATGATTGAAAATATTGTTGAGATAATGTATTCAGTGATTCTTGAAAATGTGTTTTCTTTTATTAAAAGAGTGGTATGATTATGGTAATGAGGGTTGTTTTAAAAAGAAACTTGTGATGGGAAGGAGTGATCCAATTGTTGTTTAAACCAGAACTATAGGCTTATATGGAGGGTTTGGAAATCCCTAGTGTGGTAAGACTTAGGTTGATGTTTAAAATGTTAACTTGTATGATGGAACCCTCTTTACTCTCGCTTGTTGTTACTTGTCCAAAAGGAAAATGTTATCTTCTTGAATGATTGTGAAATTCCTTGGAGTCAATGGCCGAAACTAGTATTATCTACTTTCCCTTGTTAAACAATGTTGAGTGGTGGTCGTGTATTAGTTTTCCATCATATAGCCTATATGATTACATGATTAAAATTTCAATACAATCGACCATTCTTGTTAACCTTGAAATCTGTGCTTCCTCCTAGATTTATTGTTCTTTTTGGTCATTTCTGAAAATGTGTATCGTAACTTGTGATTTTGGTACTTTTTATTTATTTATTTATGAATGTAGATTGTTTGGTTTGAATATTAGTTCTCAATATTTTAACTTAAATTTTTCATTTGATGGAAATCCCGTTACACTAGACTGTTGTTTCTAACTTATCAGGCCATTGGCCCCTTCTCAAAATGATTGTTTAATTTTTGTTGCTTTGAGATAATGTTCATAACTGAAGTATAAGGTTGTTCTTTTTAGATTGGCATGGTGGAAATTTTCTTATTAATTGAAGGAGTTGTTAGTATTTAGATATTTGATCCAATCCGTGGAATAGAATATTTTCGTTTCTTGATATTGTTAGATAGTAGCTTATTATTGCTTCGTGTAGTCTTATCTTGCTCAATTATCACGAAATGAATCAGATTAATAACTGTTGTAGATGGCTCATACGATTAGATGAGGGAAAGAATTGTAGATTTATTAAATCAAACTTGGTTGTGAAGTTATTTTATACAAATACGTTTATGTTATAAAGCTCTCGTATGGGTTATGTTAAGAATTTAGAAGAAAACCCAGTTCCTTAGTATTATTTGTTGTGGAGTAATGTTGGTTGTCGCGACTATTGAAACTTTGGCTTGCTTTGTTATCATGGAAAATATAAAAGTTGATTAATGCATGGTTATGAGTGATTCTAATGTATTCTATAAATTTCTAATAAATGTATAGCATGGCGTGATCAATGTTATTCTCTCTTGTCCCCTAATCATGGTTGCATTGAGTTGGTTATCCCTTTGGGTTGCGCGTTGTGTTGGAAAGAATGGTGGTAACCTTGTTTAGTTTTCACAAACGAGTAATGTTAAACTTTTCTTATGAGATAAAATGTTGATTGTAAACTCTTCTAAGATATAGTAACAATGTATTTATACGCATAATAAATTGGGTTGGATAATCCTTATAAAATTTAAACTAACACACACACACACACACACACACACACACACACACACACACACACACACACACACACACACACACACACACACACACACGCACACACACACATGAATAAATTAATGTAGATATGAACTACTTGATAAATTTTGAGCCCCTAAGAAATCAATGAGGAAAACCATATTTGGTGATAAAAATATTTATATACCTTGTTTCCTTCTTTTTAAGCTAAACAAATCAACATCACCTTTTTATGGTGAAGTCTTAAATGATCTTATAGTGTAATCATTGACTTTTTTTTTTTTGGGAAGATAATAAGGTGGTATAAGTAGGATAAAAATTATTAAGAAACCCTTAAATCTTTCTCAATCGTTTGAAGTGTAAACTATTTTCCTTTGTCAATATTAATCAAGAAAATTCTAAATGAAACTCGTAACCAATCTTGATAAATTATTAGCCTCATTAAAAGGTGGGTTAGTAAGCAATGAGACCCTGAAGCTGAATTATTTTGACTTGTTTCTGTTAACCCTTGCCTCGATTCATTATGATCCTTCTTATGTAGTGTAAAATTTATGATCCTTCAACAAAGAAGATTTTTGTTTTGAACCTAAAACGGTATTCTTCCCAATCGGAGCTTGTGCTTGCCACCTGTGCAATGGAGGTATTATAGAATGATTCTCCTTCAGAAAACTTGGTCTAAAGCTATGTATTCAGTAGGATAGAAGAAAGAAGTTCACCTTTGCAAAATATTGGTGTGAATCAAAACATGAATCTTCTAGATTGTAAAGTCAAGTTTGAAATACAACCATATGTAAATAATTAACCTTAAAATATGTTACACCATGGGATGTCCTTAACTGAAATCTATGTAATGTGTTGGGACCTTTACATTGTGCCTTGTCGAAGCGAAAATTGGATTGTTCATGTTAGTTGTTGTATGTTTCCTTGTTGTGTCATTCTATACTTCGAACAAGTCAAAAAATTTATCCCATTCTTTTCTATGTTATCTTGTGTGTTTGAATTAGTGTATTTTACAGTTACCATTCAATTAACATGAGCTCCCTTTTATAATAATTTCTAGCTCCTTAGTGTATTGGTGGGGTATTATGGTTATCACATAGGTAGTGGGGGTTTGAATCCCATGCGAATCCACCTTTTCAGTCCACAAAATCCTCTTGGATTTCACCAAATCCACTATGGCATAAAAAAATGCATATAAAACAAGACATATAAACATTTGCATTTTTTTAATCATGCCACTACTCATGGCTTCCTCCATACGCTGCTCACGGTCGATATGGACCTTCATTTGACAATGGGGAATGGGATTTCTTGTTTGGATCTATGCCCAAATATTCACGCAAACCTCCTCACTTTGGTAGAGAGGCTATTAATGTGTCCCATATGCGCGAGAAATCACAATGAATAATCCTTGTTAAAAGGAAGGGCTTACCACCTAATCTGTGGCTTTGGCCACGTCTTATGCCCTTTTATCAGGACATACAATACTATCGAGCTGGTTAATATCGAACCTAAGCTATGCAATTTTCATTGGTCGTTGTGCATTGAATGTTGTGGAGTGAGCTCTATCACCATGTATAATGTGGCCCATGCAATTTTGAAGGGTCATGGGGCTGAGCTAACTATGAATCGTCCTCGGCTTTTAACACTGTGCCATTCATTAGCTAATTGGTTGAGTTGTGCATTAATTTGATGTGTGTCCTACACCAAGCCATGTAACTTGGTTCGACTGTATAGTTTAATCCACTCAACCAACATGGAAATGGATAAGACTGTGACATATAAAATGAACCCAAACAATATGGAAATAGTATGACCAACACGGTGGGGAGTTGATCACCCCACCGATATTTCAAAATAGCTCGTTCGATCTCGATTGTAACCCTGTTATGTACAAATCAACTCTCCAATGCAATATGGCATATAATATTGAAAAATTTGATAATGGCAATATATAAAGGTTGAAAAGGTACCCCTCCCTAAAAAGTGTGTCAAACCTAGCTGAGGGTCCTTGGCCAACAAATAACAGGGCCAACTAATTTTTCATTTGTCGAAGATTGAAGGAAATCCAAAACACAAAATTTTACTTTTCCACTTTTGTCAAATTCTATGTGTCAACATGTAACTTGCCTGTAGACCCTTGTTGACCAATTTTGAAACATGGATTTTGACTGACCATATTTTGAGTGTATGAGCTCCGTTTTTTGAGTTCCACTTGTTGACATAAATATATCAAAATACTCTACCACTTGGTCATGGTTTAGGGATATTTAGGGAAATACCAAATATCCCAAAATGTCCTCTAGATCATACCTCTCCAATGGGAAAAAATTTTGTTCTACCAAAAGCTTACTTGAACTTTTGTCACCCTGTCTTGAATCTGAATACTCTACTGTCACATCAAAAGTACTACTAAAGTGAATTCTATGGTCTACTATACTGCATTCTTCTCAACTCAAAAAATTGGTCCTGATCCTGACTCTATGGGTTATGGTCGCACCAGGCTTCTTCCTTTTTCTTGATTGCCACATCTTCCCTTTAGGGGTCTTATACTTCGACAATTCCTGATGTACTACCACATTTTCTTGCTAAGGTCTTACTCTTCAGAAACAAAGGAAGTGTATACTACTACATCTGCCCTTTGGGGGTCTTACACCTCAGAAACATATAATCTACATGGAAGTAAATATTGCCACATATTCCCTCTAGGGGTCTTACACTTTGACAACAAAAAAAAATATGTACTGCTACATTTGCTCTTTAAGAGGTCTTACACTTCAACAATACTTAATCATAACCACATCTTCCCTCTACAGGTCTTACACTTCAAAAGATGTCACATCCATGATGATCAATTACCATTCTGATGTACGGCCTCAACCTCTACATAGAATGAAAATTTGAGTTGATCTTCCACGAGCTCAATAATGGTGACTTCAACCCTGCTACATGACTATTGGCTCTACACGGTGTGGAACCTCTTGTTGACGATGAATCTCAGGTACCACTCTGTTGCAAAACCATGTTTCCTCTACGTAGAATGACTATATGACTTAATTTCAGATGCCAATGATGATCAACTACCACTGTGATGCACTGCTATTGTTTCTACATAGAATGACTATCCGAGCTAACACCAGTGAGCTCACTGTCTACATAAATGGATGAAAAATATCCAAGCTTATAAATATGAGTTAAATTCTGTATCCAAGGTGTAACAGGTACTCAAAAGCTAATTAGGAGATATAATTGGAGTATTAATCAATTTTTTTTTCAAGTAAGAAAATAAAATAAGCATTGTAAACCTATCTCTCAATTTTTCTCACAAAATCTAAACTCAAAAATCATTCAAAGCTAAATGGGAAAACTATTCTATATAACAATCAACCAGAATCCCACAACACAAGCCCTAAATTAATTACACACTATAAGTAATCAATATATATGTAATATATAATTTAAATTTTCTTACCAACCCATGCTAATGGACCTTTCATCTGTAGGTATTACCTGATCCAAGGTTGAATTTTCAACTGGTGGTGGATTAGGAACTTCTTTTACCTTTATGACAAGTCTGTATTCCATCTTAACTTTACCATTCTTCTGATGGGGAGATGAATGAAGTTTGTAGAAATTGTCCACCTGATGCCCATTCATATGAAAATGAGTGCAAAGTTCCCTCTTGTACTTCTTCTTAGAGTAGGAAACACTGTTGGCATTTCTCTCTTATGAACGATAAGATTGGTCTTTTCCATGTGCCTTGTTCTTAATCAATGACATCAAATTCTTCATAAATTTCATTCTCTTCCAACATATGGAAATACAAGGGTTATGCATCCCATAAAATGTACGATGATAGGAATCCTTCATTTTATGATTATAAAATCTAAACTTCTTAAATTGAAAGAGTGGATCATAAGTTTTACAACCTTTATCATGCTTATGATTATGGTAAGAATGTGGAGGTGGAATCTTAATACCTCCATGATGAATTTTCTTACCAATTCCATACTGTGACAATGAAGCACCAATTTCCTTCTCAGAATCTTCCTGTAGGACTAGTGGGATATACACTTTTCTTTCAAAGCTTGTCTTCTATTGGCATTTTTGGAGCATTCTCCACTATCCATTCATGCACTAGTAAAACCCAGTCCTACAAAACGAGGATGATCCTCAACATGTATAGGGTTAGCAATGCCTTAACTATCTTTTCCAAGGCCTCTTCCATCAAATCCCATATTATATAACAATTTGGATCCAATTCCCCTAGTATGTTTTTTAAACGAACCAAAGACATCATTACTGTTATCCAATTTTCTCTCCAAGAGAAATTGGATGAACATGACCTTGCACATTATGAAATTGAGTGGGATTCCTTTGTCCAAGGGAGTTTTCATTTTGAGATTGGAAAGTCAGGCTAGAGGTGGGATTAGAAATGACAATGGAAGGTTGGAAAAGGAATGACCGAGGGAATGTAAAATGAGATCAGATCTTGAGTAATAAAGGATCAAATTAACTCGATCGAGCTCAGAAGAAATTTGGGTTGGGTAAAAACAAGTAGCTCACTTTGTAGGTCATAAAAAGAATGAAGTCCCAAGCCCAAAATTTTAGATTTGGGGCATTTGACATTTCAAAGACAAAGTGGTGTGAAAAGGAAACAAAAGTTCTGAAACCTGAAACTCTGAAAGTTTGAACTTTCATAATTTCAGGTTTTAGGGGTTCGGATATCTCAGCAAGAATGAAGGGAAAAAATTTTCAAAACCAAAAAGTTCCGAAACTCTGAAAATCCAAATTTTCAGACTTTTGGGTTTTAGAATTTTGGAGAAAGGAAGCGGTCAATTGGAAAAAATGAGCAAAATTTCTGAAACCCTGAAAGTCTGAAATTTCAAACTTTTGGACTTTTGAAGTTTCGGGGTTTAGAGTTTTGGAATTTTGGAGCCCCTAAACATAAAAAACACGACAAAATGTCCAAAATTACGAATTTTGAATGTCTGAATTTTTAGATTTTTGGGTTTCAGAGTTTCAGAACTCTTAAGAAGAATTGGCAGATGAACAATAACTCAACCCCTAAATTCAAAATGTCTAAAATTCTTAATTTTCAAGATTTTGGAGGTTGCATGCATTTTGGACTTTGAGAAAGGAAGATCAATAGTTCACATTTTTTACAGAATGAACCCCCGACCTTCAGATGGCCATAACTTTGGACTGCAAGCTCGAATTTGCACAAGAAAGGACTTTTTGGAAATATTACAGTCTCATATATGCAACTATGAATGGTTATATTAATTTAAGTGAGACTAAGTTATTAAAAATTATAAAATACATCCAAAATTTTTGAGGTTGTCAAGTTTCTCACCTACCAAAATAATGAAGTATGGGCTTCCTTTCTTGGCCAACAAGGCATAATACATGGAGGCATGAGTTTTGCAGTAGAACCCATCATTGTTTCAGGTGAATTCAATGCATTTTAGGGTGGTTGAAGTAAAAATTCAAATTCTTCTATCTCTTTCTCTTATTCTTCCTATATTGTAAGGATGAACCTTTTTCTAAAGGTTGGAAAATTTGGCTTTGCACCCTCCCTTCTTCTCTTGTATGTACATGATCTTGTGGAGTTCAAACCTCCCATATAAACGATAAAATGTAATCTTGAATCTTGGCCATTTTAATGCACTGTATCAAATATTTGGAGAAATAATAAAAGTCTATGGATGATTTTCAACCCTTTCTTATGTTCATTGCATCTTCCTGGTCTCTCATTGCAATCTTGGTTATTTGTGCATGGTGGTTGTATTAATTTTTTATGGTTTGTGTTTAATGGAAAAGTAGGTGTTCATCATTCCTTTTGGTGTATAACCTCTATTATTTTTGGTTTATTTTCTTGAAATATTATTAACCCTGTCTCCTTGGCAAGATAGAGTAGGCTTTAGAGTAGATCCTCTATAATTTATATGTGTGTATCAGAATAGAGGAATAGGAACCAAACTTCATTTGAAGAGCTTCCTGATCGCAAAGTCTCACAATTTGGGAAAAGCTCCATGTCATGCAATCACACTGAGAGTTTCAACCCATCGAGTTGTAGACATTCAAGGGGTGCTGTGATTACACATCAACAATTACTTGAAGCCAAAACTCAATGGGAGGAAGAAGAAGATTCCTATGGTGAAAAACTTACAGTGCACTCCATCGTGGGCTCTACTTCTGAACTAAAAGGTATCTCGTTCTTTTGGTCACCACACTACAAAATGATCAAGATCTCATCCTTTGATGCTAGATCCTTTTCAACTGATAAACTTTATCTTTAAGGGAGTAGAGTTTGCATCATAGGAACACATTTTCCTATTGGATTTTCCAATTGATGCTCTCGATCTCTTCTAGTATTTCCCTCTTTAATGCTTTCCCCATGATTACCTACAAACAAACTATCTTCTAAAATTTTGCAAAACCACCAAGTAAGAAGATCAATCCAAAAAGTCTCCAGTAATAGGATTAGCAAATCACAAACTACTATCTAAAGGAAATTGAAGCAATCATGTAACCAAATCTGATACCAAACCGATCCAAAAATTATTTTTTACCCCATGGGTGCCATTTTAAATATTTTAGATACTTTAAAAATTTATCAATTTACCCAAGATGTCGTTACTGATTTGAAGAAATAAATTATGATTAAATTACTGATTTAAAATGTGGAATTAAAATAAAAAATAAGAATGCAATCACAGATTAAATAAGACACCAAAAATTGATAACAAAGTTTGATACAAGCCTACATCTATGGATTCTCAAAAAGAGAATCGATCTATTTAACGTCCAATGAAGTACAATAACACATCAATAATGTCAAATAAATCACAAAACCTACAAATGGGCTGATACTAGACCTCAATGGAACCTTACAATCACTAGAAAATGTTTCGAAGTAAATGCAAGACCCCTACAATGTCTTCGTAATGTGCCATCCATAAAATGTAATCAAAATAACTATAAATGAAGTATCCTAAAAATTAAATGGAAACAAATTCCATATTTGGAATCCTCTTGGAAAGATGAACATTTTTCATTTTTATACTAGGGCCTCATTTCGCCTGTAAGTGTGCTACACCCTTAACCTATTTCTTGTAGTAGGATATGAGTAGCTGACTTGTGGCTTACCATATAATTTTATTATATCATTTATACTTTCTCATGCTTAATAGGTCATCCTGGGTGATGACCATAACATATGAATAGTATATATAGAGGATTGTAGGTAGTAGTTCAGGATCATTTGAGCATTTGAGTCTTATTATATGGTTCGGAGGTTGCCCTCTCGAGGCGGCAAAGCTATTAAAATTGCATATTGAGATCATTATTCTCAAATATTGTATTATTTGGTGTTATATTACTGCTCATAATCTGAATTATACTAGTAATTTCATTACAAGTGGTATTAGAGCTGCGATCTAGGCCAAAATTAGGGCAAAACCCCTAATTTTTGTTTCTATAATATATTTTGAACCAGAGTGAATTGGTGGGATATATTTTTACCAAAGTTTTAAAACATTTCAAGTAAGGTTCCCTGAAAATTTTTAGACTTTTTTGATTTATTTTGCACAAGTTATTACAAATTTAGGGTTTTTCATAAAATCGCTCCCTAGGGTGCAAATTGTGGAAGTTTTTCAAGTTCTTTACATTTTTGGAAATCTTTGAAAAAATAGGATTAGTATATTCGCTATTTTTTTTCCTGTTTGGAATTTTTTTTATCAAAACCCTAAACCCTAAGGTTTGATATCATGGCAGGGCCTTCCACAAGAGTAAAAAAGAATCCGGTTAATCTGGGTAAAACCCTAGATAAAGATGAGACAATGATTGAAGAGATGGATTCAAAAGGGTAAATACAGATTCCTCAACACTAGGTTTTACTTCAATTGATCATAAGGTGAGTCAACTTGAGTATGATTTGTGAAATGTACAATCTGAGACGGCCTCTAAAGGAGACATAGCCCGAATCAATCATCGGTTGGATGATATCATGCAACATGTAAAGGGTAAATAGTATGGCCCAAATCCATCCCGTATCAACCAAGGAGGATCTTCAGTTCAAAATCATGGACAAAATAACCATGTTGGATCACTTTTCCAGCCCAATCAGAATCCAACTTATTCACAACCATGAAACATGATGCTGAAAGTGGATATGTGCAAATTTGATGGTAAAGATCCCCTTAATTGGATAAATCAAATGGAGAACTTCTTTGAGCTACATCAAACACCATCAGGACAAAAGGTGACATTGGCATCCCTGTATCTTGAACTGGACCAATTCGTTTGGTATCGATGGTTATGTGCTCAGAGGCAGAAGAATGGTCTTGGTGTCACTTAGATAGTTTTTGCCTAGGAGTTACAATTGCACTATAGTTCCAGTGTTTCAGAGAACTACTTTAGTCAGTTAGCAAAGTTATGAGAAACATGATCAGTCAAAGAATATGTGCATTAATTCCAAAACCTATCCTTAAGGGTGGAGAATATACCAAAAGAGAATTTGAATGACCTATTTCTTGGGGGTCTTAAGGACCACATCGAGCATGAGGTATGTATGTTTAATCCAATCAAGCTTTCTGATTTTATTATCATGGCACACCAAGCAGAGGAAAAAGTTATTTGTAGTAGGAGGCCACCTTTCATTAACACCAAAGACCGTAGTATCACTTCCCCTTCATTTTCTAGGCCAATTAGACTGACTCCTCAAAAAATGGAAGAAAAGAGAGCAAAAGGATTATGCTTTAATTGTGATAGAAAATATGGACCGGGACACAAATGTGCTGAGAAGAAGTTGTTCTATATTGACGAAGGTAATGAGGATGATGAGGATGCTGAAATTATAGGAGAGGCTGAGGAACCAGTAGAAGAGTAACCAACCTATAATTTCTTGCCATGCATTATTAGGTATTAGTACTCCTAAGGTTATTAGCTATCTCAAAAAATAGAAGGTGATAGTGTTTATTGACTCGGGGAGTACTCATAACTTCATAAATAGTAAGTTAGCTTCTTGTCTCAATTGTTTTATTTACTCAGCTCTAGAAATGCAAGTTATGATTGTGGATGGTGGGATAGTCAAGTGCACAAGAAAGTGCCATAGTATCAAGCTTTCCATGGGAGACTACATGTTAGACTCACCTATGTTTTCTATTTCTATGGGAGAGGCATATATTGTTTTGGGTGTCCAATGACTCACAACCTTAGGTACTATAGAGATGAATTTCCAAGAATTGTTCATGCGATTTCATTCAGATGGAAGGAAAATATAATTGAATGGGATGGTAGCTAAGTCTCCACAAATTATTATCTCTCATCAGATGCAAAAGGTTCTCAGAAAAGGAGTAGATGGATTTATAGAAAAGTTATTTTCCATAGAAGTACAAAATACAGAGTCTTCAATGCCACCAAATCTTCAGAAGATTGTTGATTCTCACTCATCTATTTTTGATGTAATTCCAAAGGGACTACCACTAGTTAGGGATCATGATCATGCCATTCAATTGATTTTAGGGAGCCAAACACCTAACATCAGACCATACAGATACCCATATTCCTAGAAAAATGAGATCGAGAAAATGGTTCAGGAAATGTTGAAGGTAGGTATCATTAGGCCTAACCAGAGTACCTATTCTTCCCCAGTGGTCATGGTACGTAAGAAGGATGAAACATGGAGGATGTGTCCACATTACCGAGAACTCAACAAGTATGCCATCAAAGATAAGTTTCCTATTCCAGTAATTGATGATTTACTTGATGAATTGCATGGTGCTATTTATTTCACAAAACTAGATCTTTGTTCGGGGTACCATCAAATTAGAATTAAAGAGGAAGATGTTCATAAAATGGATTTCAGGACTCATGAGGGCCATTATGAGTTTTTGGTAATGCCTTTTGGTCTTAAAAATGCGCCTTCAACCTTTCAAATCTTGATGAACATTGTTTTCAGGCCATTTTTAAGGAAATTTGTATTAGTTTTCTTTGATGACATATTGATTTACAATAAGACATGGGAAGAACACTTACAACATGTAAATAAAGTGTTGGAAGTTTTGGAGAAATGTACTCTCTATGCAAATCTATCTAAATGTTCTTTTTGTGTACAAGAGGTAGAGTAATTGGGTCACATTGTATCCCATGAAGGTGTCAAAGTTGATCCTCAGAAGATCAAAGCTATGGTGGAATGGCCAAGGCCCAAAACTCTCAAAAATATTTGTGGGTTCCTAGTAATAACACGGTACTATAGAAGATTTGTGTGGGGATATGGTATAATAACAACCCCACTCACTACATTGCTAAAGAAGGATGCCTTCCATTGGACATACTTAGCCACTAAATCCTTTGAGCAGCTGAAGGAAGCCTTGTGCAGCACCCCAGTTTTGGCTACTCCCAACTTCTCAAAAACTTTCATTGTTGAATGTGACGCTTCAGGATCAGGATTGGGAGTAGTTCTAATGCAAGAAGGAAGACCAATTTCATTTTAGATTCACCAATTCAAAGGAAAAGATCTACTCAAACCGGTCTATGAGAAAGAAATGATGGCTATTCTTCATGCGATCAAGCAATGGAGGCCCTATCTCATGGGTAGACACTTCAAGGTAAAAACTAATCATGATAGTCTCAAATACTTTTTGGAGCAAAGGTTATCATCTGAGGAACAAAAAAAGTGGGTAACAAAATTTTTGGGTTATGATTTTGAAATCATATACAAAAAGGGTAAAGAAAATGTAGTAGTTGATGTGCTGTCTAGAAGGGATACATCCACAGATGCCTTACTATGTGGAATGTCCATGTTGACGGCTGATTGGGTGGATGAAGCAAGATTTGAGTGGGATCAAGATAAGGATACACAATCTATAATACAAAATATCAAACAAGGATCTATGACATCTAACAAATTTTAGTGGAAAGGTAATGCCCTATGGTACAAGGATAGTTATACTTGAGTAAAGATTTTGAGTTGAAGCATAATATTCTTGCGGAGCTACATACCTCGCCTGTTGGAGGACACTCTGGGTTTTTGAAGACATATCATAAAATAAAAAGAGAATTCTTTTGGGAAGGACTCAACGGGGATGTACAAAATTTTGTATCAGAGTGTTTAGTGTGCCAATAGAACAAAGGGGAAACAATTAAGACACCAGGTCTATTGCAACCCTTACCAATTCCTAGCCAGAGATGGGAGGAGGTCTCCATGGATTTCATCACTAGATTTCCTTGTTGAGAGGGTAATAATTTTATTTTCGTGATTGTGGATAGGCTCACAAAATATGCCCATTTTTGTGCCCTATCACATCCATTTGTAGCTAGTACAGTCGCAGCTATTTTTTTGGAGACAGTTCAAAGGCTACATGGAACCCCAAAAATAATTGTAAGTGATCTTGATCCTATTTTCACAAGTAATTTGTGGACGGAATTATTTTCATGTGTGGGTACTCAGCTAGATCACAGTTCATCTTATCATCCTCAAACTGATGGGCAAATGGAAGTGGTCAACAAATTCTTAGAGGGGTATTTACGTTGTTTTGTATCAGATAAGCAGGAAAGATGGATTAAATGGCTACCACTTGTAGAATGGTGGTATAACACATCTTTTCATACCTCTTCTCAAATGACCCCATTTTTAGCATTATATGGTTACCATCCACCTTCTATTAATTCCTCCTTGAGGGTGCAAACTAAGGTCAGAGATGTTGAGGAACACATTCAACATCAACAACAGGTTTTGGCTAGTTTGAAGGAGAATTTAGCATTAGCAAAAAACAAGATGAAACAACAAGTAGATCAAAATCGTAGTGAAAGACATTTTGAAATTGGTGACTGAGTTTTTGTACGTCTCTAGCCTTATAAACAGATGTCTCTAAAGCAATAGAAAAATGACAACAAACTTGCTCCTAAATACTATGGCCCTTATCAGGTTCTACAGAAAATTGGCAGTGTTGCTTATAAACTAGAGTTGCCTCCATCTTCACACATACACCCAATATTCCATGCTTCATGCCTAAAGAAGGTTATTGGACAGAAATTTGAAGCCTAGATAAGAGTTACCAAAACTTGATGAGGAAGGAAGAATCATTTTGGAGCCAAAGAAGATTATGTAAACATGTATTAAGAGGCCGAGAACTAGAGACATTAAGGAATATCTGATCAAGTGGAAGAATTTGATCATAGAAGATACCGCCTAGGAGGATGAAGGTTTTCTACAGCAACATCCAGGATTATTCAACGTTAAGGACAACTTTGGTTTGAAGGGGAAGGGCATGCTACGCCCTTAACCTATTTCTTGTATTAGGATATGAGTAGCCGACTTGTGGCTTACCATATCATTTATACTTTCTTATGCTTAATAGGTCATCTTGGGTGATGGCCATAACACATGAATAGTATATATAGAGGATTTTAGGTAGTAGTTTAGGATCAGTTGAGCATTTGAGTCTTATTATATGGTTTGGAGGTTTCCCCCTCGAATTGGCGAAGCTATTACAATTGTATATTGAGATCATTATTCTAAAATATTGTGTTATTTGGTGTTCTATTTCTGCTCATAATCTGAATTATACTAGTAATTTCATTACAAAGTGCTCCAAAATAGAGGATTTCCATGACTTCCCTCTTAAGGCCTATGGCTCTACTCTGGCCTACCTAGAAGGTTACCCATTCAATTAAAACCATCTCCCTTTTGTAGGCATGTCGATCTCTTTAGTGTATTGACGAGGTATTATGGTTATCACATAGGTGGTGGGGGTTCGAATCCCATCCGAATCCACCTTTTTAATCCATAAAATCTTCGTGGATTTTACCAAATCCACTATGTCATATAAAACAATGTGTATAAAAAAAACACATATAAAGTCTTTGAATTTTTTTATGCTTGGATTTTAATCATGCCACTACTTGTGGCTTCCTCCATACATTGCTCATGGTCCACATGGACCTCAATTTGGCAGGAGGAATCATATTTCTTGTTTGGATCTCTGTCCAAATCTTCATGCAGACTTCCTCACTATGGTGGAGATGCTATTTATTTTTCCCAGATACATGGGAAATCCCAATGAAGAAGCCTTTTATAAAGACAAGGCCAACCACCTAATATGTGGCTTGGGCCATGTCTTATGCCCTTTTGTTGGGACATACAATAGTGCCAAGACATTTAATCTCGAACCCAAGATGTGCAATTGTCATTGGTGTTGTGTGTTTGAATGCTATGGCATGAGTTTTATTGCCATGTATAATGTGGCTCGTGTAATGTTGAATGGTCACGAGGCCAAGCTAACTGAAAACCATCCCGAGATGTTAATACTAATCCATTCATTAGCTAACTAGTCAAGATGTGCATTGTTTTTATGGTGTCCTCCACCAAGCCATATAACTCGGTTCCACTGAATACTTTAATCCACTCAGCCAATGTGGAAATAGATAAGGGCCGTGGCATATAAAATGAGTCAGAACAATATGGAAATAATATGACCAACTAACTGGGGAGTTGATCACCCCACCAAGCTATCAAAATAGCTCTCATGAGCTCGATTGCAAATTTTCCTCCATGATTTCTATTTCCTTAATGTATATATTAGGAATAGGGTGTTGTTAATATAATTAGTAGTAACATCTGATAGAAGATAATGATGCTGTCAAATACGCTGCCGCCAATAATGTATAGTATGGTAATAGTCAAAGTACAATAGGAATGTTGTGGTAAAAAGTAAATATTCATCGTAAGTGGTTCGAGTAATGTTAAAAGGGTCAAAATTCATTAGGGTCTACATGATTAGGAATTAGAAATATTATATTTGTAATAGTGACAATGAGTGATGTCATAAATATTTTGTGTATTTTATTTGTAAAAAGTCTAAAAAGGTGGAACCCATGTGAAATGATAAGGTTTATCTTATCTTAAAAGATAAGCCTACATGTAAAGATAAGAGTTAAGGTATGTAATATGATTAGCTAGAAGGGATTGCCTATCCTATCTTAGAGATAGGGTGGATAAGCCCAAATGTTTCTATAAATAGAGAGGCCACCATTCTCATTTAGCATAGAAGGAAGTAGTGAGAAATATTGTATGAGAAAGTGTATTGAGGAAGCCATCATTTAGAAGGTGTGTTAAGGAAGCCAATAAGAGGGGTAATTGTGAATTTTCTCCCATGGTTATTGTTGTAAGGCAAGTGGAGTTGGTAACAATTGGAGTACTTCATGGGTGAGATTGTAACAATTTCATGTTGATAATATAATTTACACTTATATTTCAGATTTGTCATCATACCTTTGTATCATAGTATATGGTATTCTTGTATTATGTCTGTTATTGTGTTTTCCATATTACTACCACCAAACCAAAAGATGTGCATTACTAAATAATCATAGCACGAGGAATTCTAGTGGAGAATTATCATAGTGTTGGATTGGTGATGACATTTTGGTGCCGTTTTCAGGACCATTCCTTGTTGTTGGATTTTTTAGAGAAATATTCCCACTTAGTTAGAAATCATTTGGAGGGTAACCTTGATTTTATCATGCATAGTATTTACCGCAGTAAATTCACTTTTTACCATGCATAGTATTTACCACAGTAAAGCTACTTTTTACCATGAATAATATTTACCCAGTAAATTCACTTTTTACTGTGAATAGTATTTACCGCAGTAAGTCAAGTTTTACCAAAGTAAATGTAAGTTTACTGTGGCCATTCCTATTTTACTGCAGAAAGGTGTAAAGTCACTTTCTATTGCAGTGATTCCAATTATTTGTGCACATAAGTCTTGTTGATTGTACTTGTGGGTTGGTATTTCATTGTGGTTACTTTTGAAAATGCGAAAGATTTCTATTTTTTCAGCCCAATCTAATGAAGATGCTCCCTCTTTCATTCAAGAATTTAAACAATCTTGCATTTGTAATGGCCTCATAAGAAGGGAACAATGGACCGAATTTTTTCCTACCTTTTTAGATGGTTCAGCCCTTAGGTGGTTTGAAACACTAGGTGATAATGTTAAAAACTCATGGGATTTATTAACTGAAAGTTTTCTTGAAGAATTTGGTTCACAACAAATGTATGCATATCTCATGATCGAGATCAAAAAGCTAGCCCAAGGAGAGAAAGAGAAGATAAGAGATTATCATGCTCATGTGTCCTGGAGTTAAAGAGAAAGCTCGATGCCTAGATCCGGAAGGAAGGATTAACAGATGGGTTGATGAATGGAATGGATAATATCCTCTGTAAGCACTTCATTCTTGGAATGAAGCTAGATATCAGACAATGAGTGAAGTATGACCACCAAACCACCCTCGAACAAGCAAAGAAGATTGCTAGAAGGTAAGAAGAAATCATGGAAGAGGAACCCAAAGAAGTTGTTATTAAGGTGGAGCCTACACCAACACCTTTGGTCCAAACACCACAACCACTATTGGTGAGCAAAAATCCTCCCTCTAGTACTTCTATTGAGTATGAATATCTCCTTAGGAAGATGGGCCAGTTAACTATTAATCTTCTTCAAGGAAAGGAATTTAGTTCCCAAAATTCCCAGGGAGATAGGGGTCCAAAAAGAAATATATCTGAAGTTTTATGTTATGGTTGTCATAAGAAGGGTCATTATAAGTATAATTGTCTTGATAGAGCTTCCACGTCTGGTACAAGAGATAATGATAAAGGAAAAGTACTTGTGAATTATTTTGATGTAGTAGATAGGAGTATAAATAATTAAATTATATGTGCTTGTGACAAAAAGAAAGAAAGATAAAAGATAACCAAGATGGAAATGATCCTAAGAAGATGAAAGGAGAAACTAGTAAGAAACATAAAAGAAGAAAGTTGGGTGTGCAGGATTTTCTAATTTCATAGGGGCAAGGACCATACTCCATCTTGGAAGATCTGTCTAAAAGGCCTGTAAATATTACATATGGAAAACTTCTTGCTATGTCTTCTGAGAAGAGGCAGGAGCTGTGAAGTGGACTCAATGCTCGATGAAGGAAGGAGGTTGAGGTCCCTATTTTGGAAGAAGAGGTGGATCCCTACACTCCACAAGCTGAGGTATTATGTAATGGTATTTCAATTCATGATGTCTTAGTAGATGGAGGTGTTTTAGTTAATGTAATGAATGATTCTGTAATGAATATGTTGGGTTTAAAAATTGATCACCCCTCGAAACTTATGTTAAGGTCATTAAATAAGGGAAAAACTAAACCAGAAGGTGTTGTTTTAGATGTGACAATATTTGTCATGGGTGTTGTATGTGTGGTAGAATTTAAGGTGATGAAGAATGGTACTGTTGCTGTACCCAATGTTGTTGGGAAGGCCATGACTAAGGAGAGTTCATGCAAGAAACTATTGGAATGAAGGCTTCATGACACTTGGTGTGGCAGAGAGAGGGTGAAGATAAATGTGATCCCTCGACATCATAAGGAAGAACCTGTGGATTCAAGTGATGAAAGTTATGATTGGACGTCCTCTAATTACTCTAGTACTAGTGAAGTGGACATAGAAGATGAAGAAAGTGAGGTTGATGTGTCGGTCATGGATATCCTTCCAGTCTCACCAACTCATGAACCCATAAAATTATGTGAGGAAGAAATTGAAAATTGTCTTTAGGAGATAAATATTGGTGATGTTGTGATGGAGAGTGAGAAGGAATCCTACCTCCAACTCTTTCAAAGGTACATGCACTTATTCACTTTTGATTACAAGGAAATCCATCAAGTAAGTTGGGTAGAACATTCTATTGAGCTGGTAGATGGTGCTAACCAATAAAGAAAATGCCATATAGAATGAATCCTAATTTTTCCAAGACTGTAAAAGAATAAATAGATAAGTTGTTTGATGTAGGATTCATATTTACTGTGAGAATTCAGAATGGGTTTCTCCCATTGTGATCTCAATAAAAAAGAATGGGAAGCTATGCATTTGTGTTGATTACATGAAGCTCAATAAGGAAACAAAGAAGGATCATTACCTTCTTCCATTCTCAAACTAGATCTTGGACAAAGTAGTTGGCCAGGAGTGCTATAGTTTTGCAGATGGATATAGCGGGTACAACCAAGTTTGTATAGTGGAGAAATATCAACTCAAGACTACGTTCACCACTCATTGGGGAATATTTTCTTATAAATTTATGCCATTTGGGTTGTGTAATGCTCCAAAAACATTCCAATGCCTAATGAATAGGGTGTTTGAACCCTACATTGGAAGCTTCATTAGAGTATTCCTGGATGATTTTTGCATCTACGGGAGAAAAAATGGACCACTTGCACCAGATGGAGGTGGCATTTCAAAGGTTAGATGAAGCACAAGCCTCACTAAACCCTACAAAGTGTATCTTTGGATGTTCTAAAGGTGTCTTGTTATGGCATGTTGTATCCAGAGATGGTATTGGTACCGATCCTGATAAAGTTTTAAAAATCAAAGAGTTACCATTTCCTATGAATAGAAGTAAGTTGAGATCATTTTTAGGCCATGTGGGTTACTATAGAAGGTTCATCAATAATTTCTCAAAGATTTCATAACCACTAATCCAGTTCTTGAAGAAGGATGTTACTTATGAACCAGGAAAGAAGGCACATGAATATTTTGAACAACTAAAGGAAGCTTTTATATCTTCTCCTATTTTAAAGAATCCAGACTAGAGCAATCCATTCATTGTGTATACTGATGCTTTAGATGCAGCACTAGGGATTACTCTGAGCTAAAAGGATGAAAATGGGAATGATCATCCAATTTACTTTGGGAGCAGACAAATGAGCAGTGATGAGGTAAATTATACTATAACTAAAAAAGAGGCTCTAGCTATCATTTTTGCTGTAAAGAAGTTTAGAAATTAATTTTTAGGGAAGAAATTTATAGTTGTAACAGATCATCAGGCTCTAAAATACATTGTAAATAAACCTAACCCATCAAGAAGGATAACAAGATGGATAATTTTCTACAAGAATTTGAATTTGATATTATAGATAGGCCAGGAAAGAAGCATGTCAATACAGATGCACTCTCTAAGCCTATGATGGTTTATGTTCATCTTGTGATGATGATGATTTCCCAGATGCAACATTGTTATCCATTTGACACAATCCCTAGTGAATACATATATATTTGGAATTATCTGAATGATTTCAAGTTTCTTGATGGTGCCAATGCAAAGACTAAGAGGAAGATTACTCAAGCCACTCGTCCATATTCTATTTTACATGGAGTATTATTTCAGATAGGGCCTGATGGAAAATACAAGAGGGAAGTTGGACATGATCAAGAAAAGGAGCTAATAGAAGAATTTCACAATGGTACATGTGGAGGACACTTCTCTAGACAACTTACAGTAAGAAGGATCTTGGATGTAGGTTATCACTGGCCAACTCTTTTTAGATATTGTTATAATTATTGTAAGACATGTGATATTTTTCAAACACATGGGAATCATAAGACTTCATAAGCTCCATTATGCCCTATTCTTCCACTTGGTCCCTTTGAAAAGTGGGGAATATATATTTTAGGTCCACTTCTAACTACCCCCATGCCAAAATAAGTATGTTGTAGTTGCCACTAATTATTTAACCAAGTGGGTTGAAGCTAGGCCCTTGAAAATAACTTCCATGGATGAAGTGGCAAGGTTCATGTATGAACGCATTGTCACCAGATTTAGTTGTCCATTAGAAATTGTACCAGATCAAGGAATCCACTTCATTAATGAGGTGGTAGAAGCCTTGGTAAATAAGTTTTCTATTAAGCACATGAAGGAAACAACTTACAAGCCAAGCACAAATGGACAGGTGGAGTGAACAAATTATGTATTGTGTCAAATCCTATCAAAAGATGCAGCTTTGTAGGTGCATAAGTGGGATAAAAGGATTCATGACAGCATTGTTAGCATATAGGGAAACATCAAAGTCAGCAACAAGATACTCCCCATTTCAGTTGGCTTATGGAATTGATCCAGTTCTTCCTATTGAGTTTTATATTCCCACTGTGAGAGTTATGAACCATGAAAGGATGAATGAAAGTGATTTGGTAAGAGAAAGGTTGGTACATATTCATTTGTTAGAGGAAATGAGGGAAATAACAAAGGATATAAGTTATAAGAAGAAGATGAAGCAAAAGGAGTACTTTGATCAAAAGATCCTCTGGTCTCCATTTCAAGTAAATGACTTTGTTCTAGTATATGATTCCCGATACAAAAAGAGAAGGCATAGAAAACTTCTTCCAAAATGGATGGGACCTTACAGAATAAGAGCTTGTGCATGAGAATGGTACATATCGACTGGAGGAATTGGATGGTACTCCCATTACGAAATGGGTCAACCATGACAAGCTTAAGATTTTCCAAGCACCAACTTCAGATTGTCCACAATAGTCTACTCCAAGGAAGGAGTAGAAGCTAGGGAGGGGGAAGATGTCGACACTAAAATTTTCCTCCATGATTTCTATTTCCTTAATGTATATATTAGGAATAGGGTGTTGTTAAGTATAATTAGTAGTAGCATCTGATAGAAGATAACGATGCTGCCAATACGACGCCACCAATAATGTACAAGTATAGTAACATCAAAGTACAATAGGAATGTTGTGGTAAAAAGTAAATATTTGTCATAAGTGGTCCGGGTAATGTTAAAAGGGTCAAAAGTCAATAGGGTCTACATGATTAGGAATTAGAAATATTATATTTGTAATAATGACAAGGAGTGATGTCATAAATATTTTTTATATTTTATTTGTAAAAATTCTAAAAAGGTGGAACCCATGTGAAATGATAAGGTTTATCTTATCTTAAAAGATAAGCCTACATGTAAAGATAAGAGTTAAGGTATGTAATATGATTTTCCAGAAGGATTCCCTATCCTATCTTAGAGATAGGGTAGATAAGCCCAAATGTTTTATAAATAGAGAGGCCACCCCTCTCATTTAGCATAGAAGGAAGTAGTGAGAAATATTGTATGAGAAAGTGTGTTGAGGAAGCCATCATTTAGAAGGTGTGTTAAGGAATCCAATAAGAGGGGTAATTGTGAAGTTTCTCCCATGGTTATTGTTGTAAGGCAAGTGGAGTTGGTAACACTTGGAGTACTTCATGGGTGAGATTGTAACAATTTCATGTTGATAATATAATTTACACTTATATTTCAGATTTGTCATCATACCTTTGTATCATAGTATATGGTATTCTTGTATTATGTCTGTTATTGTGTTTTCCAGATTACTACCACCAAACCAAAAGTTGTGCATTACTAAATAATCACTAGTTTTCAAACCTAGACCTTGGCTGACCATATCTTGAGCGTATGAGTTTTGTCTTTTGAGTTCCACACATCGACAAAAATCTCTCAAAACACTATACCACTTGGTCATAGTTTTGGTAGATTTAGGGGACTCCCAAACATTCTTAAATTTCCTCTGGATCACTAAATTACTTGACCATGTCATCCACTTGTGCAACTTGAGGTGAAACTCTGAAACCCACATTCTTCTCTATGAATTGTAATATTCACAATAAATTCACACATTAAAGATACCTTCTTGATAAATAGTGTTGTGGAAAAATCACAACACCCCTGAATGCTTACAAGTGATTATTGGGAAGTCAGTGTGATTTGTCAAATATAGAGCTATCCCAAAGTGTGGGACTTTGTGAAATGGGGTAGCTCTCTAGAGAAGGCCAAATTCCTATTTTAACCTAGTGCAAACTAATCCAAAGTGCAGAGAGTTGAAAAATATAACCCTACTCTAATCCTTTTTCCAAGGGGGAAAGGATAGAAGGATGCATGAAAATAAAAACCTACTCTAAGGGAAGGTGATGCACCAAGAAGGAGTGTTGAATAAATTGCACTGCATAGGAATGAATAAAGTAAATTTAAGGAGGGTGATCTAGAACCACAAATCAAACACCTATTAACAACCCACTTTCTAATAAACACAACCCATTTTAATCCTGCAACACAAATATGATAATGGAAAATAAACTTAACTATAATGAAAGATTATATAAGATAAAATAAACACAAAGGAGGGTTGAGAATCAACCACATTTTTTTTATTGCTCTAGAAGTTGATATAATACATTAAATATGGGAAAGAGGAATGAAATTTTTATTACAATGATAAAAGGGGAGGCTTAAGCTCCACAAATTTCTCATAGACAAAAAAGGGAGGGGCAATTGAAGAGTATCCAACTTTTTGAAAGGAGCCCCTCCTTACAATTTATAGAAAACATTTCAAGGGAAGAGAGAGAGAAAATAAATAAGAAATTTCCTCCATTACCAAAAAAAATCATTGTTTATTATGCATTGAGTATGGAAGATCTACAAAATCCATGCTTGATTAATGACACTGCCTTGTGTACGAAGAAATGGGCTCTGATTGATCCTGAGTATAGCCTCTATCTCTTATAACTTCATTATGATTTTTTCTCACCTATCCTCATACCATCCCATCATGTAGAGCTTCACAATACCTTTGCATTAAGTATATTTTTATTAAATTTTTCGTAGGGATACAAAAGATATTCCATTTTTTGTGAAGGCCATAATTCGAGTTCTTTGCACCCACCTACCAAGCTCCCATTCAATGTAGCTCACTCCTACACACCATTAGCTTAGTGCATGGTTTGGAACTCTAGATATCCACCTACCAACTGCACACCTTTACAAATTACCTATTATCTAATGTGGCTTTGTGGGATCCCAATGGATTTTGGGGTTTATACTTAGCCAATTTCGGTGTTCATAGCCACCCCACTTCAGACATTGGGTGCTCCAACCTCCGAAAACAACCCTTGAGTTGACTAGGTGATGAACCCCTAAATTTAGAACCTTTAATGATTTGAGGTTCAAAATTTTCCAAGTTAAGATATTTTAGCTTGTTGACCCCTCAAAACTCCAAACCTATCCACCTTCGAAGTCAAAATTTTTCAGACTTTGGATACTGCCAACTTTGGATGTATATAGCTTGCTGATTCAAAAATTTTCTCATGGCTCGGCCTGTTAACGGGTTCTTCAGGATCTAATTTCCCATATTTGAGTCATCCAGATTCTTGATGAGCTTGGGACTGAGCTCCCTATCACTTGAACTCACCCTCTATTCCTTTTGCGAGCCCTTCATTCATCACCCAAGTATGTCTAGGAGCTCCTTACCTGTGCGCCGAGTCGACTCGATTGACCACCATGTGCACTGAACCCACTATCCCCCTTTCCATTATGGCTGACTTGACCCCATCTCTTAGCTCCCAGAGCCAACTCAACTTGGCTTGGTACTTCAGATATCCACCTACCAATTGCACAACTTGACAAATTACCTATTATCTAATGCGGCTTGGTGGGCTCTGATCCTCACTTCTAAATTCACTGAATGTGCTCCTGAAACACTTGAATTTGCTCTGTAACCCCAGGTTTTGCTGTGAGTTCCTATTCCAATTCCTAGGTCATGTTAGGTCTCTATTGTCCATTTTCTTGGGGAATCAAAATGGATAACAATTTAGCGACTCGCGTGGATGTCTGCTAACTAGATGTTCTATACCAGTAGCCTGATGCCTCAATTGGGCACGAAGTCACAACTGACAACCTGTAATTGATCTGGACCTGGAACTCGCCCCTGAAACTGCTTAAAAATGCATGACCCTGGACCTGTTCTATTGCTCGCACTCTCAATCTTTTTAAGAAAATATTGAAGTTAAAATTATGAGAGTGGAAAATTTTCTAAACCTGGGATTTTTACCTTTTTCTCTCTACAGCGATGGTCTGTGGGACTAAAAATGGGCCTTGGAACCTGTCCTGAAACCTGATTTCTCCAAGTATGAGCACGTTGCAAAGTTAGGAATAAATTACCTGTTGGTTTTGGAAATCATGGAACTTTATTAAAATTTGATTTTTTCTCTTTCTTCTGAAATTTCCATTTGCAACATGTTGCTGGAGGTTGCTTTTTGATTCAACAGAGATGCTAGAAGCTCAACTTTGATTGATCCTTAGAGACTGAAAACTAACAATGATAGGAAGTTTTCCTTGTCCTAATTTTAGTTGCTCTACATTTGAAACCTCTTGAATTTTGCAATTGTTTTCTGAAAGTTTGAGCTTCTTGTTACAACATCTCTTTTAGGAGGCACACTGAATTACACAATGATACAACCTAGGAGTAAAAAAACCTGTGCTGAAGGAAATTAGGGAAAATGAAACCTAAACTATAATAATATAATGTGCATACACACTTGGAGGAATTTAAAATCCTAAACTAATATGTACACGGGTGATAATTCTCCTTTCAGTAGTAGTGCTTGAGATAGATTCCATTCACTAGAATCAGAAGCTCCTCTCCATCCAAAGTGGATATTTGAAATGAATTTATACTCTTACATCCTATGACCATGTAGGGGCCACTTCAAATGACATCAAACTTGGAATGATTTCCCGGTTTAGCCCGATATGTATCTCATTTCAGAACTAGGTCCCCTTCCTAGAAGGTCCTTGTTTTAGCTTTCTTTTCAAATGACCTCTTGATTGAGGTTTGATCCTTCTACATGGTTTCCATTGCATGTTATCTTATTTATTCCATTTCATGAACTTCGCATACCTAGCTTCCATTGGCTCAAACTCTAGTAGTTCCAGCTACTTTCATGAGTTCCAATGTCGGCAACTCAAGTGATATGGGAAACACTACTTATTTCCCATAGACTAACTTTTAGATGGAGAGTTGCATGTTGACCTTTTAGGTGTGATCCTATCAGCCCACAATGCTGACTTAAGCTTTCTATACCACATCCTTTGGTTTTCATCTAGAATCCTCCTGATGATCCTTAATAGGTTCTTTTTTGTGGACTCTGCTTTCTTGTTACCCTAGAGGTAATAGTTAGAGGAGGTGCTCAGATAAATTTCATTCCTAATTAGCCCATTTTGTGATCTTAGTGAACCCAAGGAACGCCAAAGCATTATCTATGATATGATGGTGTCCAGTACTCTGAACCTTATCACTATTCCCTCATAGAAGTCCAGTATGCTAGACTCGTTTGCCTCTTTGAGTACCACAACTTCGGTCCACTTGGTGAAGTAGTCTGTTGCCATTAGGATCCACTTATGACCTTGGATCGAATTTGGATTGATGACTCTGATGAATTACAATCCTATTACATGAATGGTTGGTCAACTAAGATAGGATGCAATGGAAGTGTTGCTATCCTCTCCTTTCCTATGAAGAATGCATGTTTTTTACACTTCTTGATTCAAGTGTAGACAGTCACTGAAAAGTATGAGCCAATAATATCCCACCTTCATTATTTTGAGAGTCATTACCCGTGGAGAAAAGTGACCTCCGACCTCTCCATCATGAAACTCATGTAGCACTTTTTCAATTTGACTTGTTCCAATGCACATGAATATGGTTCCATTCATGTCCTTCCTGAAAAAAACACCGTCAATAAACACATACGGGATGGTTTGGAGTCTGAAGTATATTCTCTTAGTTTCTCTCATCTCTGGGGGCATAGACCTAGTTGTAGGAAATGTATCATAACCTGAGTCCAATAATGGGTAGGCACATTATCATCTACTTGTTCCTGATTATCCTGAAAGACTAAAAAAGATCCTTTTTCTTCATCACTTTCCTCAACATGTTGACTAGAGGCTAGCTTGCTTGCATAATCCCTTTCCACAGACTAATTTAGTGACCTTGATCTCTATGTCATATTCCATGACATGAGTGATCCATCCTACCCGTTTCTCATTCAAATCCCTATTTAGAAGGAAGTCCTTGACTTCTGCATGGGACACTAACAACTAGATCCTGTTGTTTGAGACCAAGCATTTGAACTTTTTCAAACTTCCTGATAACAACGAGAACATGATTCTCAATGAAGGAGTACCTCACTTCATAGTCCTAAAAGATCTAGCTGAAGAAGGAAATCGGTTTCTCAGATCCCTCTTTATTCTACTGAACTAGGATTGCTAGAAATGGTTTCTGAACCACCGAAGCCATAGATCATGAAGTTTTTGGAAAAGTCTGGATTGATGAGGGTTGGAGCTTGAGATATAACATTTTTGATAGCTTTAAAACTTTCCTTTTCCCTTCACTATCCACTTAAATGTCACACTCTTCTTCAACATCATCGTTATTAGCTTGACAAGAGTGGAAAAATATGGTACAAACCTACAGACATGAAATTAATTCTCCCCAAGAATCTTTGGAGAGCCTTCTTGTGACTTGGCAATGGTAATGCTTGAATAGCTTCAACCCTTTCTGGATCAATTGTCAATCCCTCCTTAGATATAATGTGGCCCGAAAGCTTTCCTTCATGAGCTAGGAATATGCAATTTTTTGGGTCTAAGGACACTCTAAATCTTCCTACATCTTTGGAACACTTGTCTGAGATGGAAGAGGTGACTTGCTGCATTCTTGGAGAAGCACAGTGATGTTGTCTAAGTACACAAGAACTATTTTTTTATCAACCCCTTGAATGCCATGTCCATAGCCCTCTGGAATGTGGCTCCAGTGTTTGACAACCCAAATGGACATTTTCCTGTAGGCATAGGTGCCCCATTTAGTGGTGAAAGTCTATTTTGAATTGATCCTCTTCTTTCACCATTATCTGATTGTAGCTCGAGTATCCATCTAGGAGAGAGAATATTTCTGAGTTGGCTACTACCTGCAAGATTTTCTCCATAGAAGGAAGTGGATAGTGGTCTTTGAGAGATGCACTGTTCAAGTCCTAAAATTCCACATGCACAACCTCATTTCCCCATTTCTTTTCCTGACCGGTACCAAATTTCTAACCCAAATTGAGTGCTTGATTGGAAATATGATACTTGCCTCTATTAACTTATTCATCTCTTTCTTCATGAGAGGCTCAATGTGAGGGTTGACTGGTCTTTGCTTCTACCTGATAGGATTAGCCTCTGGATCTAGTTCAATAGTGTGCTATGCTAAATTTGGATTAAACCCTTAAGTATTCATAGCTCCAAGAAAAGACATCTGGGAACTCTTGGAAAAGTTATATGAAATCAGATCTTTCCTGTTGAGTACTCACTTTTCCGATTTGGATTATTTTATCCTCTCCAACTGAAATAGGTTATGAATCCTACCCTTTGACATGGATATTTACTTTCTCCTTCTAGAATTGGTCATTAGGATTGAAAATTGACTCCAATGTCACCAAGCCTTTTGAAGATTTGTTTTTCCTCAATTGAACCACTTGGTCCCCATACTGCTGCTCTAATTTATCCTAGTTCTTAGCAGAGAATTCAACTTCTTCTTGTAGGAAATTGATGATCTGTTGATCATTCTCAAACACCTGCCAACTGGTATTATTATCTAGAACTTTTGGCCTCACAACTACCTTGATATGGGGTTGTGTTCTATCTCTCTTTGATAATATCAACCACATCAAATGTTGCCCTCAATTACTACAAGCCTGTCTGCAACCTCATTTCTTCTTCCTTGGTATGAAACTCGATGTTGAATGCTTCAAAGTCCTCAATGAGATCCCATACCCTAGTTCTTGTAGCTCTTAGGAGATCATTCTTAGCCAGCATTTATCCCTCTGACTTGATTCACAATTAGTTCACTATCTCCAAAACACCTGCAAGTTCTTAATGCCCCTTTTCCTATTTCCCAATGAAGTCCATGGATCAGAGCTTCATACTCGGTTGTGTTGTTTGAACAAGATAAATTGAAATCAGAAGGTTGAATAGTACTTGATGTTTTGTGGTGATACCAATAATGGCACCTCCTCCAGTACCTGTCCTGCTTCTTGAACCGTCAAAAAACAACTACCATACTTCATTGTCATCCTTATATTTCTGGCTTAGTAATGCTAGGGAGAGGTGGATTCTCTTCATGCAAGAAATATATGCCTATTTCAACTTTTTCCATCTCCTTGTATGGATCAAAAGCATGCCTTTTGTTTTCCCATTCATCCAACGCCAAATCCAGAATACCTTCAATTTTAGTACCCACTTATGAGAACGTTTGAACAATCTTCCTGATCAAAAGCTGAAATTTGCATTAATGGGACTTGGCAACATGGGGTCTCAATGTGAAAGTTTGTCAATTGGTTCCGACCTGATTGTGGACTTTGGCTCCATATCTTGTTCTGAAAAGCATGTGTGACCAATCAGTAGATAAGTACCCACCAATATTAGAAGTGAAGTCCCTTGATAAACACAAAGTGAAAAGTGGTGGCAAGTCAATTACAGATACATCTTGCAAAACTATGACATTGGGACAAGCATGCAGTGTAAGACTTAATCCTTTGATGACCCAACTATTCCCTATTGTTGTCATGTCTAGTTGCACCACTCCTTTAGAGACCAGTTCATACTTTAGGCCCAATTGATCTGCTATTTGCTTTGGCATTACTGAACTGCTTGCCCCTGAATCAATCATGCAGTTGTGCACCAAGTTGTTCCTGAACAATCAATGACACATAGAACGGTTGAGGCTTCAAATTTTTTCTTGGTTGACCTCCTTCTTGCTACACTGCATTAGTGAGAACCTTCTCCTAATTTTTGGATGATCATTCAAGGTGGACCAATTGGCCATTGTTGCTTGCAACAAATCCCATTTTCCTGGGATTGTCAGTGATTCCCACATGGAAATTCTTACGTGTGTTTTCTTCATTTGATC
This sequence comes from Taxus chinensis, assembly GCA_019776745.2. Taxonomy (NCBI): domain Eukaryota; kingdom Viridiplantae; phylum Streptophyta; class Pinopsida; order Cupressales; family Taxaceae; genus Taxus; species Taxus chinensis. Next base: position 855,449,413 of record CM034147.1, read on the forward strand.
AATAATGTTGAAGGGGGATGGATTATCCTTTTTTTCCCCTTACTTGGAACAATCTTTTTCAGAGCTTGAATGGCACATGTGTGCTACAATGGGTGCCTTAGGCTAATTTTGTGGGCTTGGGGTTGCTCTTGCATTGCTCACTCCTTGTGGAATGGTAGGAGGTTTGAGAAACAATCAGACTAGATGATTATCCTTCCTCTATGTTCCTCTTCTTTGACCTTGTGTTGGCAGCTACACCCTGGAAAGGAGGTTGATTAATTCCACCAAAAGTCTTTGTTTTCCAATTAACTAATGTGGTTTTAGTTGAAGGTGCCTCCTGTGTTGCTTGCCTACTTTTTGTTGATTTTCCTCTTTACTTGGCTCTTGGGACACACCGAAAGTTTGCACCATTAAGGCCTGATTCAGTGCACCATTGAAACACGTTTCTTGATTGTGAGGTTGATTACATGTAAATCACCACTCATACTATTGTGCAAGGTTTTTTGGGTTGGAACCAAGGCCCTGGATGTTGAAACTACATTTGGATTATATGGTTGGAATGACTGGCAGCTTGAGGTTTTCCTTGGTTCTAATTTTGATTTGCAACTTGAGCCGGAAGGTCTGTTTGATTGAAATGGAGGTCCTATTGGATTGAGCTTGAGGTTGATATGGTCTGAAGTTTTGAGCTTGTTTCTTTTTGATGGTCACTACCTCATTCCCTAAATGCTTCTTTCCCCTTCAATACTTCTTTGTATATTCATTCATGACCCTGAAGTTCTTTGGAAGTAGCCAGAAGAAGTGGAGGCCTATCATTATTTCTCTGATTTTTAGGAGCTGGAATGGGATTCAACTCAGGTTCTTGACTAGTTGTAGGATTTCCCATTTCTAGATATAGAGGCATAGGTGGCCTAGATACAAGCTTACATGATTGGATCAAACATTTTTCTACTGCCCTGATGGCTATGTTGTAGGCTCCTGGTAGTGTTGTTCCTCCCATTGATTGTATCATCATAGCTATGTCTGAATTTAGAGCCTTCAAGAAATAGAGGAACGCACCTTGGGAAGTTGGTCTCACGGCCACTAGGATTTTGTCCCATGTCTTTTGGAATCAAAAATTGAAATCCACCATCTACTCATTTGGATCTCTCTTGATTGTTATCAATTGTTCCAATAAAGACAAATTATCTACCCATTTCTCCAAATTAATCACAGAGGCTTGTACATAGTTGATTCCAGTTTGTAATAGACCCCTTTGTTAAGCTCCTAAACCATTTCAAAGCCTTTCCCTTGAAAGAGGAAGCTAATAACTTAACCACAACATCCATTTCATTGATCTCGTGGATTACATAGACATTTGCAATGTCATTGAATATGGTCAATAGGGGTTGTATGATTCTCTGTAGTGAAGTAGGGAATACTTTTTAATGCAATGCAACTGGGATCAAATTTTTTAGCGTTCAGGGCAAGTGGACTACTTACCCGTGAAGTTGACAAAGGGGTTTGGTGGTGCTTGATGAGCCATTATGATTGGTCTAAGGACCCTAGTTGATTGAAGGAAAGGTCTATCTAGGTGGAGGTGTAGACAAAGTCTTGTTAGGTGGAGATGGTGATCTTTGTGGTATTCTTCCCTCTCCTTTCTTTGCCTGGAGAGATTTTCAGGGACACAAATATTCCTTCTTCTCTTGTCTTAGATCTGGCCTGAAATCTTCTGATGTACTTGAGAAACCTATGCTGCTAAACCATTGATTTCTATTCCTAGGAGTTGCCAGATCTGTTGGGAAATGAGCCTCTAAAGGGTAGGTTTTACCAGAGACACATCACCCAAAATTAATGAAGTGGAGAAAACAACTCTAAAGGGCCCAAATATTGATTTTTAAAAAGCGCACATGTGTCTTGAAACCTAGTAGTCCATGAGATTCCAAAATTCCAAAGAACCCCTAAATTTTTGAAAATTCCCAATTCTGAAACCCGAAAGTTCCGAAAACCCGAAATGTCTAAAATTGAAAATATCCGAAATCTGAAATGTCTGAATTTCTAAAATTTGGAAAAATCTGAAATTTCGAAACCCAAAATTCTGAAATGTCTAAAATCCCAAAATTGTAAAAATTGGAAAATGTCCATGAAATATCTGAAAATTGAAATTCCAAAGTGCAAAAAAATCCTAAATTCTGAAAATCAAAAATATGGAATTCTAAAAATACCCTTTTGATATTTGGTCCCCCGATCTATCTTTCGGTGAAATTTGGAGCTTGTTTTTCTCATGAAAAACCTTCGAAAAATTGATTTCGTAAAACTTTGAACCTGCTGTGGTGAAAACTTCAAAATCTGAAAATTTGCATAACTTTATGAAGTCTGAATTCCTTGCAAATGACTCCAAAGCTTGTGAGAAATGACATTTGGTCCCACTCGGGCATGCCAAAAATGTTATGGAAAAATCACAATACCTCTGAATGCTTACGAGTGATGATTGAGCAGTCAGAGTGATTTTTCAAACATGGAGCTATCCCAAAGTGTGAGACATTACAAAATGGTGTGGCCCTCCGCAGAAGGATGATTTCCTCTTAACCTAGTACTAACTACTCCAAAGTGCAGAGAGTTACAAAATATAAGCCTACTCTAATTCTTTTCTAAGGGGGTAAGGAAAGAAGGATACACAAGAACTAAAACGTACTGTAAAGGAAGGTGATGCACTAAGGAGTGTTGAATAATGTGCACTGTATAAGAATGAATAATTTTTTTTGAGGAGGGTGATCTAACACCACATATCAAACACCTATTAGATACCCACTTTCCAATAAACACATCCCATTTTAATCCTGCAACACAAATATGATAATGCAAAATAAACTTAACTATAATGAAATATTAGATAAAATACAATAAACACAAAGGAGGGTTGAGAATCATCCACAAATTTGTTTTATTTCTCTAGAAGTTGATAGAATACATAACATAGGGGAAATAAGAATGAAATTTGTATTACAATGATAAATGGTTAGGCTTGAGCTCCAAAGATTTCTCATAGACAAAAAAAAGGAGGAGAAATTGCAAAGTATCCAACTTTTTTAAAGGAGCCCCTCCTTACAATTTATAGAAGAAATTAAATGGGGGGAGAGAGAGATAAGAAATTTGAAATTTCCTTCATTACCCAAATTTTGTTTTATCCTACAATGAGTATAGAAGATTTGCAAAATCCATGCTTGATTAATAACAATGCCTTGTGTAAGAAGAAATTGGCTTTGATTGCTCCCAGGTATAACCTCTAGCTCCTACAACTTCATCATTATTTTTATCTCTCCTACCTCATTAAATTCTTACCGTAGGCTATCCCATGATATAAATCTCTAAAATACCTTTCCATCAAGTATAATTTCATTAAATTTGGCCTAGGGATGCAAAAGATATTCCATTTTTTGTTAAGGCCACAATTCGAGTTCTTTGCACCCACCTATCAATCTCCCATTCAATGTACCTCACTCCTACACACCATCTACTCGGTGCATGGATCAGTGCCCCCCATCTCCACCTACCCATTGCACACCTCCCCAAATGACCCACTCTCCAATGTGGCTCGGTGGGCTCCTAAATAATTTTAGGATTTATACTTAGTAGATTTAAGAGTTCATAGCCACCCCACTTTAGACATTGGGCGCTCTAACCTTTGAAAATAAGCCTCGAGTTGACTCAACGATGACCCCCTAAATTTCGGGCCTTGAATGCTTCAGGGTTCAGACTTCTCCGAGTTTGGAGATTTTAGCTCTCCAAACCCTAAAAAATACAAACCTATCCACCTCCAAAGTCTGAAAGTTTTAGATTTCAGACCCTGCCAATTTCAGACATTGATAGCTCACCGATTCAGACATTTCTACCCTCCGAGTCCAAAATTTTTACTTCCTGATCTCTTAAAATGATGCCTCATTGACCCCAAAGGGGAAGTTGAATTCTGAGCTACTTTGGAGTTTGGGATTTTGTGAATTCAGAGTCCTCTACCTTGCCGACCTTGTAACCTCCAAAGTGAGCTCTTTGAAACTCTGACGATGAATTCCCTGAAGTTCCTCGATGATCTGAAATCAATCGTCACCAAATTTTCCTGATGAACTAACCCTGACAACTCATTTTATGCTTTGATTGCCATGTAAGCTGACCCCAGACCTTCTAAGCCTTGGTATTAAGCTCGAGAAGCTTTCCTTTCACACAGTGGCCCCTAGATCGTTGGACCTCTATGTTTCATTATCGAGCCAACTAAACGAACCTCCATGTAGTTTACTTTGTGTCCTCTATGAGATTTCATTAAATTTGCCCCTAGTTGAGTTCATTCAAATCAGCCCAAGGGAATCCCATTGCATTGCCAAATTTCTCACATCGGTCCCCTTGATTTTCTCGTGGCTCGGTTCGTTAGCAGGTTCTTCAGCCTTCATTGTCCTCGAGTTGAGTCACCCAGATGCTTCATGAGTCTGTAACTGAGCTCCTTGGTGCCTGAACTCACCATCAATTCCTGTTGTGGGACCTTCATTCATCACTTGAGTATGTCTAGGAGCTCCTTACCTACTTTTCGAGTCAGATCAATCGACCACCAAGTGTGTCAAATTTGTCATCCCCCTTTCCATTCTGGCCAACATGGCCCCTTCGCTTAGTTCCTATTATCCCAAATGCACCCCCCTAAAAAATTTGGTGAAGAAAGCCCCGCGCATAGAGAAAAATGAAGCGAAACCATTTCGGACCTACGAGCTCACATTCCAGAAATGAGGCAGAAGAAAAAGTCAAAGTTTGAACCTGAGTCAAGCCAAAGTGGGGAGGTGGAGGAAAAGGTGAAAATTTTCCTTTTGGAAAAATGACACGAAGCAAAATATTGGAACACACCTCCCCAGCCAACAAAAGGGTGCCACATGTCCAAGTGGAGCAGCGTGGGCTGCGGGATTTTTTTACATTTTGCATTTTGTAGAAAAGAGAAAAAGATAAATTACGTACCTGATACAAAATTCGAAGGGGCATATCTTTCGGCTCAGGGCTCGAAATATTGAAAATCTAATGCTGTTGGAAATATCTCAGCCTTACCAACCAGATGGAGGAAACATATTTGATCCTTTAATGCAGGATCCATCTATCTCAACAACCAGATCAGATTCAATCTGTTTTCGCCATTTCCTCTTCCTTCAAGGCACCAAACCAAGGAACGATGTGCAGTAAAGACAGATTTGGGGGCAGATTTTATCAGAAGCATTAATAACAATGGTTGAGTTTTGGCCTACTTTTCCTGCTTTTCTCTCTCTCTCTTTCTTCTCTTTGATCAAATCTATAAATACAGGGGCAAGATTCATTATAAAATTTATTGTTCATTCTTCTTCCCTACCCCCTCTCTCTTTCTTCTCCAGGGTCGAATGAGGAGTTTAAGCCTCCTCCCTTGGCTTTGTAATGACATTTTCTTGCCTCTTGCCTATTAATGGTGTACTGTGTGAAATTTTGGAGCAATAAATTATGTTTTGTGATGCATCTATCCATCCTTTTCTTATTTTATTGTCTCTCCTCACCTCTCATCGTTGCAGGGTATACTGTGCATATTTCGATGTTTGATGCAGGTCCTGGGAGCTATGTTTAATGGGTTTTGAAGTGGTGTTCTATATGAAATCTATCTCTAGTATGTGGTGCATCTTATCCACCCTCTCCTCTGCTCACCTCTCTCCACTTTAGGAAGCTGAGATGATGATCAATACTTTCCTTTTCTTGGTGCTATCACCTCTATAGTGTAGTATTTCTTTATTTTCATGCTCTCTCTCTCTCCTTCGTCCCTTGGAATTGTTAGATTAGGACTAGATAGTCACATTTCCTTCCTTAGGAGTAGTTTAGCATTAGGACCAGGAAGAAGAAGCCAACTTTCTCTGAGGGCCATCTCAAGTCTGCAAGTCCCACAACTTGAGAGATGGTCCCATGTTATGCAATCACATCAGATGAGTCTACCTTAGAAAAGCATATTTATAACTCATTTGGGGGTGCTGTGATTTTACATTAACAATTCCCAGAGCTAACTCAGATCAACTGTCCACTTTTTCAACTCAGCTCGCTGAGTATCTCGACACTCCAATGCAAGACTCCACCTTGCCGAGTTACTCACCGAGTAGCTCCGTGAGCTACTTTTTAGCTTGGTGGGTTTAAATAGGCCCAATTGCAAATTTTTGACCCTTGAACCATATCTTTTGGAAATTTTCTTATTTCTTCATGTCAAATGCCTAATGGAGACTACATGTGAGAGGTTTAAAGAATCGTCATGTTTTCCTTCAATTTTTTCTTGTTTTGGCTAGGAGTGGACCTCCAAGTCTCGCATTTCATCATTTTTAAAGTTGATCTTAAGGGTCAAAACGTCAAATAGAAAAAAATTCCTCAATATGATTCTCACTCTTGAAATAATTGATTTTTCTCTGAGGTCTTGTTCTGATACCTATGACTTGTTAGGTCCTTGTTATACATTTTTCATGTGGGGGAAAAATGGATAGCAAATAGTAAATAAGAGAAATAATCCAATATAACGACTACCAAATCAATCATGGATATTCATTCAAACTATACAACAATCGATAATTATTTCACTTATGGTTGACAATCCAAATATAGAAAGAAACCGACATCCAAACGAGATAACTATCCAAAATGTCACATATGTTTCTATAGTAGAACAAACCATATAATTCATCCTAGTTATTCCATGTTACATCCAAAGTAGAATCATCTTAATTAATGGTCACAATATGAAATAGATTCGCCATTCATCCATCATATATCTAGAAAAAATCTATTTAAGTTGCATCCTTCTAATATCCATTATAGCGTGGGTATAAGAAATTAGTAATATGTATCACAACAATTTATTGGCACAACATGCCTCAAACACCACCTATGTCACAAGAGTAATTTACGACAAAACCATATACATATTAAATATTATTATATCAATGCCAATAATCAATAATGTGACCACATATTATCTGCAGAGTGCTAAATCAATATCTACAACCTAAGAAATGAAATGAGTCAGTAAATGTAACGATGCAAAAAAAGGGGTACGCACTATAAAAACCTTAGTCTATCATAAAATAAGAGGACATATTTAATGGATCATAAAACCTTACCAGGTGGTAACATCATTAGCCATCAATCATGTGGTGTATTGTGCTTTCTCACCTCCTCCAAAATGTACTTCTTCAGCATCACTTCACTCAAAATTCCCTCGGCACCAGGCACATCCAACGCCATTGTTATATTATCAAAAATATTTACAATTTCTGCTCAATAAATGTGCAATGCAACTCGATCCCGAGACCTCCCTTGTATGATTGTTAAAATACATAAATTCATAGCCCAAAAAATTAGTGTTATAATATAATTGAATAAATAAATTTAAAACTCATTTGCATTGTTTAATAATGTGGAGATATCAAAAGATATGTGATAGAAGCTACAATGTATTCGTAATGAGAAAGCTAGCGATAAATTACGTATGGATGATTGTCAAACTCCGAGAAACATGGGACAAAATGAGCTCCTTGTAAAACACACAAGAGTACCTATTCTTCTACCCCAACCAAGAGGTTATTTTGAACAACGAGGAGTCGCATCGAGACTCCACATGACCCAAGGAAAATGACACACCAGATCTGCATCCCGAGACAGGTACCACCGAGGAGATAATACAATAGGCATCTATATGGGGTCAAGCAACTGGAGCAAGATGAAGTAGCTAAATCAGGAGGAGGAAGACAAGTATCTCAAGCTGCACACCGTAGGTCATGTAGGTGTAAGCCAAGGGTAGCCACTCTCTGGCATAATGATAGCTCTAAGGCTTTACTCTGTATGCAAGTATTTTAATTACTGGCAGTCCCTGAGATTCCGAAATGCAAAGAACCCCGAAATTGAAAACCTCCAAAACACAAAGGTTCCAAAAACTTGAAATGGCTGAAATTGAAAATCTCTAAAATCTGAAATGTCTGAATTCTAAAATTTAGAAAATTCTGCAATTTTGAAACCTGAAAGTCTAAAATATCTGGAATGCCAAAATTACAAAAACCCAAAAGGTATGAAATCCTGAAAACTAAAATTCTGAAGTGTAAAAAAATCCTAAATTTTGAAAATTAGAAATTTGGAATTATAAGAATACGCTTTTAAACTTTGGCACTCGAGCTATCTTTTTGTGAAATTTGGAGTTGTTTTTCTCATGAAAAACCTTTGAAAATTGATTTCAAAAATCTAACCCTGTGGTGAAAACTTCAAAATCTAAAATCCACAACTTTTGAAGTCTGAATTACTAGTAAATGTCTCGAAAGATTGTAGAAATGACCTCTGGTCCCACCGGTCGTGCCAAAAATGTTGTGGAAAAATCACAACACCTCTGAATGATTACAAGTGATGACTGAGCAGTCAGTGTGATTTTTCAAACATGGAGCTATCCCAAAGTGTGGGACATTTCAAAATGGTGTGGCTCTTTAGAGAAGGCTGAGTTCCTCTTAACCTAGTGCTAACTACTCCAAAGTGTAGAGAGTTACAAAATATAATCCTACTCTAATTCTTTTCTAAGGGGGTAAGGATAAAAGGATGCATGAAAACTAAAACCTACTGTAAAGGAAGGTGATGCACTAAGGAGTGTTGAATAACATGCATTGTATAGGAATGAATACAATTTTTTTGAGGAGGGTGATCTAGCACCACATATCAAACACCTATTACATACCCACTTTCCAATAAACACAACCCATTTTAATCCTGTAACACAAATATGATAATGTAAAATAAACTTAACTATAATGAAAGATTAGATAAGATACAATAAACACAAAGGAGGGTTGAGAATCATCCACAAATTTGTTTTATTTCTCCAAAAATGGATACAATACATAACATAGGGGAAAAAATAATGAAATTTGTATTACAATGATAAATGGTTAGGCTTGAGCTCCACATATTTCTCATAGATAAAAAAAGGGAGGAGAAATTGCAAAGTATCCAACTTTTTTAAAGGAGCCCCTCCTTACAATTTACAGAAGAAATTTCAAGGGGGGGAGAGAGAGATAAGAAATTTGAAATTTCCTTCATTACCCAAAAAAATAATTTTTTATCCTGCAATGAGTATGGAAGATCTACAAAATCCATGCTTGATTAATGATAATGCCTTGTGTAAGAAGAAATTGGCTTTGATTGCTCCCGGGTATAACCTCTAGCTCCTACAACTTTATCATTATTTTTTATATCACCTACCTCATTAAATTATTTCCTTAGGCTATCCCATGATATAAATCTCTAAAATACCTTTCCATCAAGTATAATTTTATTAAATTTGGCCTAGGGATGCAAAAGATATTCCATTTTTTTGTGAAGGCCATAATTCGAGTTCTTTGCACCCACCTATCAAGCTCCCATTCAATGTAGCTCACTCCTACACGCCATCTACTCGGTGCATGGATCAGTGCCCCATATCTCCACCTACCCATTACACACCTCCCCAAATGACCCACTCTCCAATGTGGCTCGGTGGGCTCCCAAATAATTTTAGGATTTATACTTAGTAGATTTAAGAGTTCATAGCCACCCCACTTTAGACATTGGGCGCTCCAACCTCTGAAAATAAGCCTCGAGTTGACTTAGCGATGACCCCCTAAATTTTGGGCCTTGAATGCTTCAGGGTTCAAAATTCTCTAAGTTTGGAGATTTTATCTCTCTGAACCCTAAAAAATCCAAACCTATCCACCTTCGAAGTCTGAAAGTTTTGGACTTCAGACCCTGCCAATTTCAAACATTGATAGCTCACCGATTCAGACATTTCCGCCCTCCGAGTCCAAAAATTTTGCTTCCTAATCTCTTAAAATGATGCCTCATTGACCCCAAAGGGGAAGTTGAATTCTCAGCTACTTTGGAGTTTGGGATTTTGTGAATTCAGAGTCCTCCGCCTTTCCGACCTTGTAACCTCCAAAGTGATCTCTTCGAAACTTTGACGATGAATTCCCGGAAGTTCTTCGACGATCTGACATAAATCCTCACCAAATTTTCCTGATGAGATAAACCAAAAAGACTCATTTTATGCTTTGATTGCCATGTAAGCTGACCCTAGACCTTCTCAGCCTTGGTATCAAGCTCGAAAAGATTTTCTTTTGCACAGTGGCCCCTAGTCTGTCAGACCTCTAAGTTTCGTTATCGAGCCAACTAAACGAACCTCCATGTAATCTCCTTTGTGTCCTATATGAGATTTCATTAAATTGGCCCCTGTTTGACTTCATTCAACTCACCCCAAGGGAATCCCATTGCATTGCTAAATTTCTAACATCGGTCCCCTTGATTTTCTTGTGGCTCGGCTCGTTCGCGGGTTGTTCAGCCTTCATTGTCCTCGAGTTGAGTCACCCAGACTCTTCATGAGTTCGAAACCGAGCTCCTTAGTGCCTAAACTCACCATCAATTCTTGTTGTGGGACCTTCATTCATCACTTGAGTATGTCTGAGAGCTCCTTACCTGCGTTCTGAGTCGGCTCAATCGACCACCATGTGCATCAAATTTGTCACCCCCCTTTCCATTCTAGCCAACATGGCCCCTTTACTTAGTTCTTATTATCCCAAATTCATCCCCCAAAAAATTTGGTGAAGAAAACCCTGCACATAGAGAAAACATGAAGGGAAAACATTTCGGACCTATGAGATTGCATTCCAGAAATGAGGCAAAAGAAAGAGTCAAAGTTTGAACCTGAGTCAAGCCAAAGCGAGGAGGTGGAGGAAAAGGTGAAAATTTTCCTTTTGGAAAAATGACATAAAGGAACAGATTGGATTGCACCTCCCCAGCCAACAAAAGGGTGCCACGTGTCCAAGCGGAAGCAGCGTGGCCGCGGGTTTTTTTCTACATTTTTGCATTTTGCGGAAAAGAGAAAAAGATAAATTACATACCCTATACAAAATTTGAAGGGGCATATCTTTCGGCTCAGGGCTTGAAATATTGCAAATATAATGCCGTTGGAAATATCTTGGCCCAACTAGATGGAGGAAACGTCTTCGAGCCTTTAATGTAGGATCCATCTATCTCAATAACCAGATCAGATTCGATCTGTTTCTGCCATTTCCTCTTCCTTCAAGGAACCAAACCAAGGAACGATGCAGTAAAGACGGATTTGGGGGCATATTTTATTAGAAGCATTAACAGCAATGGTTGAGTTTCAGTCTACTTTTCCCACTTCTCTCTCTCTTTCTTCTCTTTGATCGAATCTATAAATACAGGGGCAGGATTCATTATAAAAGTTATTGTTCATTCTTCTTCCCTGCCCCCTCTCTCTTTCTTCTCTAGGGTTGAATGAGGAGTTTAAACCTCCTCCCTTGGCTTTGTAATGACATTTTATTGCCTCTTGCCCATTAATGGTGTATTGTGTGAACGTTTGGAGCAATAAATTATGTTTTTGTGATGCATCTATCTATCCTTTTCTTATTTTATTGTCTCTCCTTGCCTCTCATCATTACAGGGTATACTGTGCATATTCAGATGTTTATTGTAGGTCCTAAGAGTTGTGTTTAATCAGTTTTAAAGTGGTGTTCTATGTGAAATCTATCTCTGGTCTTTGGTGCATCTTGTCCACCCTCTCCTCTGCTCACCTCTCTCCACTTCAGGCAACTGAAATGATGATAACCACTTCCCTTTTCTTGATGCTATCACCTCTCTAGTGTAGGATTTCTTTATTTTCATGCTCTCTCTCTCCTTGGTCCCTTAGAAGTGTTAGATTAGAAGTAGATAGTCGTATTTCCTTCCTTAGGAGTAGTTTAGTATAAGGATCAAGAAGAAGAAGCCAGCTTTCCCCAGAGGGCCATATCAAGTTTTCAAGTCCCACAACTTGAGAGATGGTCCCATGCTATACAATCACACCAGATGAGTTTTCCTTAGAAAAGTAGATCCATAACTCATTTGGGGGTGGTGTGATTTTGCATTAACAGTTTTGGCACACCTGGTGGGACACTGGGGTTAGATATTTCATCTTCTCTTAGTGTCTCATGCAAAAAATAAAAAATCTAACACCACAGTGTGCCGATTAACAGTTTTGGCACACCTGGTGGGATAGGTATGAAGCACCTTACCACTTCACTTCATCAGGTTTAATGTGCTCTTGGTGAAGATTTCAGCCTTTGGAGGCACTTTCAAGCACATCTGGCGACTCCATTTGGTCAAAAACCCATTCTCTGAGTTGCATACCTTCTTCCCATCTATTTCCCACTCATTTCATCCATTTTCTTCTTTCATCTCTTTCATTTTCTCCCATTCCATGAGGTTGTGCAATCATGACTTCATTCCCTTCATGGAACTCACATCTACAGTAGCAGCAATACAGTCCAACTCTAATGTATTTCCCAACTGCTCCAGATCAACATTATGATCAGATGTAGAACCATTATGCTTACCCATATGAGAAGTGTCAAAACCAATTTGACCATGAAGCTTATCAAGGACAAGGGGATGCATATGATGGTGATAGTTATGTAGAGGATGTTGGTCTACTGGAGAAGATTAAAAAAATTGAGGCTGGCCTGGTTCAACTTAGGGAAATAGTTCAAATGAGGGATTTCAACATTGGTTGTAGGGAACCTTGTCCATGGAAAGGCCCTTTTCCAAGACATTACAGTCCTCAGGAGAAGCTGGACTTCATGATTGAAATGCTACCTCAACTTGCATAATGGATAGTGGAGATCGAGGCTTATGAGAAAAGTGTGGGACAACCTTGTCAATGGGTAAGTCAATCACCAGCTCCCTGCCTTTCATTTTCTCTTCCTCAGTCTTTATCATTTCAACATGATCAAGAGTCAAGCTTCCCAGTTGCTACCCCAAGTGTTGATTCCATTTCTCCATTCCCTAGTCTTCCACCCCACCTTAGTTTCTCTTCCCTTTTCCCTCCCAAATCCAATCCCCCTCTACAAGATCCAAAAGCAATACCTTCCCCTACACCACAAACAATTACAAATTTTGTTGTAAATCAACCCATCCTTCCTCCTACTTTCCCAAACCCATGTTGGGAAGAAAACAATAAAAAAACCATCCAAGGAGAACATCAAACAAAGGAACCCAACAGAGAAGAAACGATAGAAAATCTGAAGAGTTGGGCTGTAAAATTTGAGTTTTCAAAGGTTCCCTTGTTGGTTAAGCCTATGGAGGAGGCTGAGGTCAAGCTGCAAGTGGTGGAAGCTTTAGCTACAACACAAGCAAGGGAAGAAAGAGATAGTCCTAATCCAAAAGAAGAGGAGTAAATTATGGCTATGGAGGAGGACCATACACTTTTAGAGGATCCAAGTGAGGAGCATGCCACAGAAGAACCTTCAGTTCTTCCTCCCACTTCACCCCCTTCAAGCTATGATGTCGAGGAAGAGTTTGAGCTTTCAAACTTCATGTTTGAGGATGAGGGGAACCATGGCGCAAAAATTGTAGATTCGAAGGACATCATGGAGGAGGTTGAACACATGCAACAAGACAATAAGGAGGCAAACTGCCTATCAGACTTGGAAGATTGCTTTAATGAAGAGGATCCTGAGGAGATAACATCATTTTTTACTCCATATTCAACCTTCCAAGCACATAAGTCTACTGCCATGGAGGAGAACATTCAAGAACAACAACCTGCACTTCATAACAGCCCTCTGGAACCAAGATTAGAAGACATGGCAATCCCATTTTCTTCATAGGAGGAAGAGAAAAGGCAGGAAGATGTCCCCATCTCTCCCACACCATCCACTCAAGAAGGTCCACAAGAAGACTTCATTTTTGGAGTTGAATTTCAGAGAAATGGGCACATCCAAAGGATCAGATCATGCCCAATCAGGTACTTGGCTTCATTGGAGCCAAAGGAGAAACCAAAACCAGTCATGCCTACTTTAGAGCATGAGGATGAGTATCAAAGTACCAAGGGTCACCATCAACACCTCCAGAAGTCTGATGCAAGTCATCTTGAGGAGGTATTTCCCATTAATACTAATACCTTGATGATTTGGGTGGAGGACCAGATTATTTTCAGTTTTTCACTCATCCAACCAGCCATGTTAAGTGCCAAATCAGTTGCATGGTTGCCATTTTTGAGGAAGGGAAGCTATTTCTCCCCGCCAGTTGCAGGATTTATTTGAGCTCCCTTTGCTCTTGGTTAGAGTAGTGTAGGTAGGTTTGTTTTTAGTAGAAGAGGTGCTTTTTCACACTCTGCATGTTCCATTTGGAGTATGTATGATTTTTAGTTTGTACATAGTTTTTGGTGCTATTGTATTGCTCTTGCATATTGTATTTAGTTGGATATTGGTGAAGTATAACTTCAATTTTCAGCGGGTTTCCAAGACGCTTAGAGGTTAGAATTTTAGAGTTCAGATCAGATTCAGTTTATAAGGTTAGACTCCATGCCCAATGGATGCAAAAAAGGCCACTGGTCTCTTCATCTAGTAGGAAGATGTCCATGTGAGTCACCAAATTGTTATCCCAAATTCACCCCCTAGAAAATTTGATCAAGATAACCCTGCACATAGATAAAATATGAAGGGAAATCATTTCGGACCTATGAGCTCACGTTCAAGAAATGAGGTAAAGGAAAAGTCAAAGTTTGAACCTGAGTCAAGCCAAAGCGGGGAGGCAGAGGAAAAGGTGAAAATTTTCCTTTTGGCAAAATGACATAAAGGAAATGATTGGAGCACACCTCCCCCAGCCAACAAAAGGGTGCCACGTGTCCAAGTAGAGTAGCGGGGCTATGGTATTTTTTTACGTTTTGCATTTTGTGGAAAAGAGAAAAAGATAAATTACGGATTTGATACAAACTTCGAAGGGGCATATCTTTTGGCTTAGGGCTCAAAATATTGCAAATCTAATGCCGTTGGAAAGATCTCAGCCTCACCAACCAGATGGAGGAAACGTCCTTGGGCCTTCAATGCAGGATCCATCTGTCTCAACAACTAGAAAAAGTTTGATATGTTTCCACCATTTCCTTTTCCTTCAAGGTGCCAAACCAAGGATCGATGCAATAAAGATGGATTTGGGGGCAGATTTTATCAGAAAAATTAACAATAGTGGTTGAGTTTCGGCCTGATTTTCTTGCTTCTCTCTTTCTCTTTCTTCTCTATGATTGAATCTATAAATATAGGGGCACGATTCATTGTAAAAATTTTTGTTCATTCTTCTTCCCTACCCCCCTCTCTCTTTCTTCTCCAGGGTTGAATGAGGAGTTTAAGTCTCATCCCTTGGCTTTACAATGGCATTTTATTGCCTCTTTCTCGTTAATGGTGTATTGTGTGAACTTTTGGAGCAATAAATTCTATTTTGTGATGCATCTGTCCATCCTTTACTTATTTTATTGTCTCTCTCGCCTCTCTTTGTTGTAGGTTATACTGTGCATATTTTGATGTTTGTTGCAGGTCCTGGGAGCTGTATTTAATGGGTTTTGAAGTGGTGTTCTATGTGAAATCTATCTCTGGTTTGTGGTGCATCTTGTCCACCCTCTCCTCTACTCACCTCTCTCCACTTCAGGAAGCTGAGATGATGATCAAAAATTTCCTTTTCTTGGTGCTATCACCTTTGTAGTGTAGTATTTCTTTATTTTCATCTCTCTTTCTCTCCTTGGTCCCTTGGAATTGTTAGATTAGGAGTAGATAGTCGGATTTCCTTCCTTAGGAGTAATTTAGCATCAGGATCAGGAAGAAGAAGCTGACTTTCTCCAGAGGGCCATCTCAATTCCACAAGTCCCACAACTTGAGAGATGGTCCCATGTTATGCAATCACATTAGATGAGTTTGTCTTAGAAAAGCAGATCCATAACTCATTTGGGGGTGCTGTGATTTTACATTAACAATTCCCAGAGCTGACTCAGATCAACTGTCCACTTGTTCAACTTGGCTCGCCGAGTATCTCGACACTCCAATGCAAGACTCCACCTTGCCAAGCTACTTGCCGAGTAGCTCCGTGAGCTACTTTTTAGCTTCGTGAGCCACTTTTTAGCTTGGTGGGTTTAAATAGGCCGAATAGCAAATTTTTGACCCCTGAACCATATCTTTTGGAAATTTTCTTATTTCTTCATGTCAAATGCCTAATGGAGACTACGTGTGAGAGGCTTTAAGACTCGTCATGTTTTCCTTCCAATTTTTCTTGTTTTGGCTAGGAGTGGACCTCCGAGTCTCGCATTTCATCATTTTAAAAGTTGATCTTAAGGGTCAAAACGTCGAATACAAAAAAATCCTCAATATGATTCTCACTCTTGAATTCACTGAATGTGCTCTTGAAACAATTGATTTTTCTCTGAGGTCCTGTTCCGATACCTATGACTTGTTAGGCCCTTATTATCCATTTTGCATGTGGGGAAAAAATGGATAACAAATAGTAAATAAGAGAAATAATCCAATATAACGACTACCAAATCAATCATGGATATTCATTAAAACTATACAACAATAGATAATTATTTCACTTATGGTTGACAATCCAAATATAGAAAGAAACCAACATCCAAACGAGATAACTATCCAAAATGTCACATATGTTTCTATAGTAGAACAAACCATAGAATTCATCCTAGTTATTCCATGATAACATCCAAAGCAAAATCATCTTAATTAATGGTCACAATATGAAATAGATTTGTCATTCATCCATCATATACCTAGAAAAATCTATTTAAGTTGCATCCTTCTAATATCCATTATAGCGCGGGTATAAGAAATTAGTAATATGTATCACAACAGTTTATTGGCACAACATGCCTCAAACACCACCTATGTCACAAGAGTAATTTATGACAAAACCATATAAAGATTAAATATTATTATATCAATGCCAATAATCAATAATGCGACCACATATTATCTGCAGAGTGCTAAATCAATATCTACAACCTAATAAATGAAATGAGTTAGTAAATGTAACGATGCAAGAAAGGGGTACGCACTATAAAAACCTTAGTCTATCATAAAATAAGAGGACATATTTAATGGATCATAAAACCTTACCAGGTGGTAACATCATTAGCCATCAATCATGCTGTGCACTGTGCTTTCTCACCTCCTCCAAAATTTGTATGGATTCTATTGAGTAATTTAATGAAGGTTTATTATTGTTGTATTATAAAATTGTGTTTGATGCTCAGACCAAATTGACATTTGGCATCAGAGTAGGTTTCTATAAGAGCAGTCTAATCTAGTTCTTAAATGGAGTGAAAGGTAATGATGTAACTGTAGTTGATCAAATCCATCCTAAGGATTGAATATAATTTTTTTGTAGGATCTAGGATTTTCTAATATTTAATGGGTTGAACGATATATTTGTAAGAAGGAGAAAACACATGAATCATGATGCAATAGTCATTTACATAACTATGCATTTCCAATTTTCATCTATATATGTCTCATAGCCATTGTAATCACAAAGATGGATTCAACAATAATCTTGGTGATACAATCTTGGTCGTTTATTCTATCCCATTCAGTATTTCTAGACAACTCATGACGCACTCCACTATCAATAATATTCAATTCTTATGAAAAATCAATGCGATGTACAAACCTATCTATGTCTCATGCTAGTGCACTCTTCGGACTTCTAGCACCGTTCCATCTTCAAACATATGTAGTGAAAGTAACATATTTGTTTTTTGTTTATTGGCCGATAGGACTTCCTAGAGTGAATTTTCTATTTAACTTCCAGTTTTTTTGTCATCATTGTTGCTATTTTTTGCTTCATATCTAATTGGATGTTTTTTCCATGCGTGAGAGATTAAAAATAAAAATGATATACTATAACAGAAAAAACATGATGATTTTTATTTTTATACTCAAACAGATAAAGAATGAGGATTTTGGATTTAAGTTCTCGACGAAGATGGAAATCCAGACTTTTTTTGGGTTTGAAATTAGGTGTCCGAAGAAATGGAAACACACGATTTTTTATTTAGAAAAAACATGCTCTATTTCAAAACAACAGAATACTAACCAATGGAAAAATAAAAAATAGACATGTGACTTGAAGGGAATACGAGGATCTACAAAAACTGCAAAAACTACAAAATCTATAGATAGCAATAGAGAATAAAATGCAACAGATTTTAATGAAAGATTTGGAACAGGGAAAGAAAGGAAAACTACAAAAATTTATAACAACAAAATAAATCAACAATATTGGCTTCAAATAACACAATCTTTCAAATTACTTCAGCAATGCATTTATATTTGCCAAGAATGAACAAGCAGCTACAACTGCACACAAAACCTTCATTCATACAACAACTTGCAATGAAGTTTTCTTTCAGCAAAACCAATCCAGACTTGAGCTGGGACTACACACTCTTTTCTTCTTCTCCTAAATATGATTTTTTCCCTCTTGCTTTCTCTATGCAATTACACAATAAAACATGAGACATTAATAATATTCACCTACACAAAGACTTTCCTTACAAGGCAGGACAAAATATCTGACAAGAGATAATCAGGGAGAATTTTCAACCAAAAAGTAAATATGCAGCTGTCATAATTAAATACAAATATGAGAATTCAGAGAACTAAATTTGGAGGAAGACAAAGAAATTAGATGCACATTTAATGCCTAGTTGATTTTCCAACACTCCCCCTTAATTATGAACAACTGGAGATCATCAGAAGTTTGAATCAAGTTTGTTCAAAAACTGTTGTAACATTTCCGGAGCTAACTGACATTTTTTCGGAGCTGCTAACTTGTGTAAAGTCACAAAATCCTAAGCCACTTCGCAAATACTCAAATGTTTCTTTTGCCAATGGTTTTGTAAATATGTCAGCCAACTGATCTTCAGACCTGTAAAAATCAAGACAAATTTCTTTGTTGCTTACAAGCTCTTTGATAAAATGATACCTCGTATCAATATGCTTAGTTCTCTTGTGAAACACATGATTTTTAGATAATGCTATGGCTGAAATGTTATCACAGAATACTGTAGTGGCTTCCTTTTGATCATGCATCAAATCTTTCAACATCCTTCACATCCAAACAACTTGACACACAACACTAGTGGCTGCCACATACTCAGCTTCAGCTGAAGAAAGAGTCACAATGGGTTGTTTCTTCGATGCCCATGACACAACACATGTACCAAAGTGAACAATTATACCTAGAAGTACTTTTTCTATCATCTATGCTGCCCCCCACAATC
Organism: Taxus chinensis; assembly: GCA_019776745.2. Lineage (NCBI taxonomy): Eukaryota > Viridiplantae > Streptophyta > Pinopsida > Cupressales > Taxaceae > Taxus > Taxus chinensis. Next base: position 855,468,521 of record CM034147.1, read on the forward strand.
ACTATCGGTGTACCCAACAAGACTGAAATCATCTGAAGTGGAATACAATATACCAAAATCCTTTGTACCACTCACATACCTCAATATCCTCTTACCGGCTTGCCAATGTGAGTCTTTTGGAGACTCCATAAACCTTGAAATCAGACTTACACCATACATAATATCTGACCTTATGGTTGTTAAGTACATAAGGCTTCCAACCAGCCTCTTGAACAATGTAGAATCCACACATGCTCCATCATCTTCCTTGCTTAACTTCATCCCTGTCATAACCGGTGTTGGGGATACCTTGCACTTTGCCATATTAAATCTCTTCAAAACTTCATTTGCATATTTAGATTGAGAAATAAATATACCATCATTGGATTGATGGACTTCAATCCCCAAGAAATACCTCATAAGACCCAAATCAGTCATTTCAAATTCATTCTTCATTACTGTTTTGAAAGAATCTATGTTTAGATCACTAGTAAAGATTAGATCATCCACATACAAGAAAACAATTAAAATGTTACCTTGTTTGTTGACTTTGATGTACAATTTTGGTTCACAACCACTTCTTTGGAAACCATTTTGAATGAGATAGGAGTCAATGCGGCTGTACCAAGCTCTTGGAGCTTGCTTTAATCCATAGAGTGCCTTCTTCAACCTATACACCTTGTCTTCATGACCCGGTAGCTCATAACCTTGTGGTTGTTCCACATACACTTCCTCCTCTAAATATCCATTTAAAAATGTAGACTTTACATCCATTTGATATACAGGCCACTTGTTGTGGGAAGCAATAGCTAAACAAGTCCTAACTGTATCCAATCAAGCAACATGAGATAAAATGTCTCATTGAAATCTATACCAGGTTGTTGTGTAAAACCCCTTGCAACTAGCCTTGCTTTATGATTTTTTGCACATTTCCATCAGCATCTTGTTTAGTCTTATAAATCCATTTGACACTAATTACATCTTTGCCTTCAGGAAAATCAACCAATTCCCATGTTTGGTTCTTCTCAATGGATTCAATCTCCTCATCCATGGCTTGTGCCCATATATCACTACTCACAACCTCTTCAAATGTTAATGGATCATCAATATGAGAAAATAAAGCAAAATCTGAAAATGAATTTGTTGTGTCAACATTATACAACTCACTCAAACTCCTTGTTTTTCATGGCATCATGCTTGCTAGAGTTGGATCCGGAGATGAAGAACTACTTGGAGTGCTAGATGGTGTTGCTCCAAGGATACCAATTGATGTAGATGCTGGTGTAGAACTTGTGAACCTTTGCTTCCCTATTGGTGTGGACAACAACCTTGAAGATCTCCTTGGTGTGAATGAAGGTGTAGCTTGAGATGCAACTTGTGGTACCATCCCAAGATTGGAAGGAGTTATTGTTTGAGTTATATTTGGTGTTGGAAACACTTCATCTGCCATATTGTTCATTAGGGACACCAGCTACAATTTTGACAGTCCTCTCTATGCTTCCATCCCATGCTTCATCCTCCATAAATTGAACATCACAGCTGATTATAAATTTCCTATTGATAGGATCAAACAACTTATATGCTTTTGTTTCCTCTGAGTAACCAACAAATATACATTTTTGTCCCTTATTATCTAACTTCTTTCTCAACTCATCTGGAATATGTGCATATGCAATGCATCCAAATACCTTCATATGAGAGACACTATGTTTCCTTCTTATCCAAGCCTCTTGAGGAACTTTGTTCCTTACACTCTTTGTTGGGCACCTATTCATGATGTAAATAGCAGTTGCCACTGCCTCAACCCAATATTCATTAGGTAGATGTTTTCTTGCCATCATACTTCGAGACATCTCCATAATTTTTTGGTTCTTCCTCTCTGCCACACCATTTTTTCTAAGGTGTATAATGGGCTGTAAATTACTTTTGTATGCCATGAGATTTGCAAAAATTTATAAACTCATTAGATATAAATTCACTGCCTCTATCCATCCTTAGAACCTTGATGTAGTAGCCACTTTTCTTCTCCACAAGTGCCTTGAACTACTGGAAATAAGCAAATGCATCATATTTGTGTTTTAAGAAATAAACCCAAGTTTTTCTTGTGAAATCATCAATAAAAGTAAGAAAATAAGTGCATCCTCCTATAGATGGTGTTTGCATTTGCCCATAAATATCTGAATGCACAATCTCAAGTGGTGTTGTAGCTCTATTTGACTGGCCAACCGGAAATGAATTCTCTATGTTGTTTTCCCATAATAAATCCTTCACAAACTCTTTCTAGTTTCTCAATTAATGGAAAACCTTTCACCATATTCTTCATATGTAGTATTTTCAGCACTCCAAAATATAAATTCCCAAATCTAAAATTCCATAGCCAAGACTCATCCTTCACTACTAATTTAAACGCTGCTTGAGTTTCTATAGAACCACCCTTTTCTTCTTTAGAGTTTCTGGAGTTGTCTTGAACATTTCCTAGCTATCTTTGGCTACTGCTGATTTTGTATCTTGAACATTTCCATAGCTGTCTTGAAATTTTCCATAGCTATCTTCTACCTTAAAAGATACTCCAGAATTTACATTATTTGTCTCATGAACAGATTGAGCTATTTTTTCTTTCATAGCCGGCCTTATTTTTAAAGGAAACATGTGGTTTATAGTCATTTGTACCTTGGCAATAATCATATTGCTTGGAATCTTGTCCAAAATAACACACTCATTATTTTCCATGTACACTCTATAGCCCTTTTGTATAAATTGTCCAATACTCATCAAGTTGTATTTTAGACCAACAACATAATATACATTAGGCATAAATTTCAGCTACCACTTTTTAGTTAGAATATTAACCGCATACCTTTACCCAAGACAATGACTTTTTTGTTGTTACCAAGTATAACATCAATTTGAATTGATTCATCCAAGATAGAAAATAAATCTTTATTACCTGTCATGTGATTACTGCAGCCCGAATCTAAATACCATATGTCACATGGGATTTTTTGAACAACATTACACTCAACTGGAGACTTTATAGGGATTTCTTCAACAATCTTAGTGCATGCAATGAACATGCTTCCTGAGGGAGTACTGCTTGGCTGATTTTGACCTTGCTTCTGCTGATTATATTGTTTTTTTTCTTGCATTCATGAGAAAAATTCCCAAACTTCTTACAATAGTGACACTGAATGTGTGACTTGTCAAATCTTTGGCCACTTGGGTGACTGAAATTCTGATTTTGACCTCTACCACCAACATTTGGAGGACTTCTACCACGTCCACTTCTAAGAGAACTTCTCCCTCTACCTCTAGGACTGAAAATTCCTCCTTCCTCTTCCACGAGTTATAAATATCTGAGATGAAAATGCATTTTCAACTAAAGTATTTGATCTATTCAGTTTATATTCATGATTGATAAGAGAGGCATGAAGTTCATCAACACTAAACTGAATCAAATATTTGGTTTCCTCTAGAGCCATAACTACAGGATCAAATTTAGAAGGGAGACTCCGAAGCACCTTCTCAACAACCTTCCTATCCTCTATGACCTCTCCATGGGACTTGATTTGATTAATCAGACCAATAACATGAGTAAGAAATACTCTACTGAATTTAAGATTCTCATTGAAATTTTTTCAAATTCTCTTCTAAGGAGCTGTAACTTAACAGTTTTTACCTTGTCCATACCTTGATAAGCAATCTAGAGTGTGTCCCAATCTTCCTTGGCTTGCTTTGCTACTACAACTCTTGGGAGTATGTTCTCATGCATTGCTTGATGGATATAAAATAGTGTTTTCCCATCCATCTTCCTCTGTTCCTTCAAGGTGTCCTTTTGAGCTTGTGTACGAGAATTATATGCTACCTAGTTTGGCTCCTGGTAACAATTTTCAACCATTTCCCAAATGTCTTGAGACTGAAACAAAGATTTCATGTTCAAAGACCAATATTCATAATTTTTTCCTATGAAGATAGGAGTTTATACACAAACTAGTGATGTGTTAGACGTAGAAGCCATTAATGGATGCCAAATGAAAAACTAAAAACCCAAAAAAGAAATAGAATCAGGGTTTAGTCTAGCTTTGATACCAGATGAAGGGAATACGAGGATCTACAAAAACTGTAGAAACTACAAAATCTATAGACAACAATAGAGAATAAAACGCAACAGATTTTAATGAAAGATTTGGAATAGGGAAAGAAAGGAAAAACTACAAAAATTTATAAAAACAAAATAAATCAACAATCTCGGCTTCAAATAACACATATTTGGGCTTCAAATTGCTTCAGCAATGCATTTATATTTGCCAAGAATGAACAGTAGCTACAGCTACACACAAAACCTTCATTCATACAAAAAAACTTGCAATGAAGTTTTCTTTCAACAAAACTAGTCCAAACTTGAGTTTGGACTGCACACTCTTTTCTTCTTTTCCTAAATATGATTTTTCCCTCTTGCTTTCTTTATGAAATTACACAATAAAACATGAGACATTAATAATATTCACCTACGCAAAGACTTGCCTTACAAGGCAGGACAAAATCTCTACAAGAGATAATCATGGAGAATTTTCAACCAAAAAGTAAATATGCAACTCTCATAATTAAATACAAATCTGAGAAGTCAGAGAACTAAATCTGGAGGAAGATAGAAATTAGATGCACATTTAACACCTAGTTGATTTTACAACATGATTTCAATTTGATTTATTTATTTTTAGAATGAATTCTTTTTTTATGTGCCTCACCCTTGCTGTCAGGGTCCTACTTAAGGCACTTGAGAGGTTCTTATTTTGTTGTGGTGTGGTCGACCTGGTGCTGGTGCTGCTGGAAATTGCTCTAACTGCTTCAATAGTAAGTTCTTTCGATTCTTAACCTTTGAAATCTAATACTCCATGTCTTCAACCTCTCGAGTTGTAACATAGCCTAAACTCTCATATGATATTTGGTTTTTGAGCTTGACACAACTTATATTTACAGTTCCCTTTCCCATTTAAATGTATGTGTATTACAGACTACTACGGCTGATTATATTATTGGGATGCATGTACTTGTGATGCACGGTCAAGTACGGTTTGTTTTCAAATAAATATTTTTGTTATTTTCAATGATTGATCTAAGATTTCTTAGAAATAATCAGGATTGTTACTCCACGGAGCTTCGGAAGTCATTTTTAAACTTTAATTTTTTGAAATGCATACATTTACATTCTTTAATATCCATATCTCATAAATATAAAAGAAATGCATGGTTCATTCAAAATTATAATTTTTGACTTAATCTTATATATCTAAATGAAATTATTAAGTTTCTTATAATAAAATAAGAATGCCTTAGACATTATAAAGGAAATCACAGTGCATTTCTCTTTGAGAAATTTAAAATTTTAACATATAAGTGTTTTAATTTTGTTAAATGTGTAATTTCATTTTTTTCTTATTTGATCTTCATGCTTATGTTTTAAAATGTATTTCAAAATTTTGTTTGTCTAAAATTTGTTTCAATCTTAGTATTTGATATTTGCAATAAAAAATTTCATCACTCTAAATATATCTCTCACAATATTAAAAATTTAATTTATTATTGTGTTAAAAGAATATTAAATAAGAAAGCATGTTTTCTAATGGTGTATTTGGCAATTGCATGTAATTCTTAGGATGTCACCTCAAGTTACAAGTTAGATAAAAAAATGATTTCAATCTTAAATTTGGGCATTATGAACTCACACGAAATAATAATAATGACTTATTTTTTAAATTTAAGATTTTAAAATATGCATATTGTAATTTCTCTAAAAGTGTAATTTTTTTTCTTCTTATTTGATCTTGAAGATTTTATGTTGAAAATGTTCTATTATGCCATATTGCATGGGTTTCTTAGGAATTCATCTCAAGTTACAAGTTAGATAAAAATGAAAATTGCAATCTTAAATCAGGGCATTATAAACATACGAAATAATAAGAAAATAACTCCCTTTTATAAATTTAAATTTGTAACATATACATGTATTAATTTCCTTAAATGTGTAATTTCATTTTCTCTTTATTTGATCTCATTGCTTATATGTTAAAATTTAGTTTGTCTAGAATTTATTTCAATCTTAGGATTTGATATATGCAATAAATTTTGTTTTAAAAAAACTTCTATTGATTTGTATAAATATAGTTCGTTTTACTATCACTCAATCTGTTATTGTTTTCATATGCACGTTTACGAAAAAACACACTTTTTAGTGACTCCAATTACTTTGGAACCTTGTCATGTAGTGTTTTTTCTAAATGTGTAAAATTATTTTTTCTTATTTGATCTCTATGCTTATATGTTGAAAAGTATTTTTAAATTTCGTTTGTCTAGAATTTGTTTTGATGTTACAACTTGATAAAATTGAAATCTTAAATTCATGCATTCGTGTTCTAATTTCATTAAATGTATAATTTCAATTTTTACTTATTTGATCTATGCACTAATATGTTAAAATGTATTTTAAAATTTAGTTTGTCTACAATTTATTTTGATGTTAGTATTTGAAAGCTGCAATTATTTTTTTTAATTTTTTTTAAAAATTTTTTGTTGTTGAACCTCGAACAATTTTCCTTTCAAATTTCAAGACAAAAAAATCCTACTCAAGAGGTTTTGATCTGATTTATGATACTTTGCAACATGTAATTGAATACGAATTGTAATTTATTTTGATGTTAGTATTTGAAGGTTGCAATAATTTTTGAAAAAGTTTACTGTTGTTGAACCTTGAATGATTTTCCTTTCAAATTTCAAGACAAAAAATCCTACTCAAGAGGTTTTTGTTTGATTTATGATACTGTGCAACATGCAATTGAATACGAATCGGGAACCAAGTTGATTCAAAATGAATAGCTAATGTAGTATTTCATTTTCGCTGTTTACTAATTTGATATGAAATTACATAGAACTTGGCCACTACTTAATGTTTATTTCTGGACTCATGTTGAGAATATTAACTTACATTTTAAAATTATAAAGTGTGGTGTTACATAGTTTCTACGAGCATCTAATTTTCTTATGTCACTTTACGCTATTTACATTTTTCTTTGAAAGAAGATATCATTTCTTCATGAAAGTATTAAGCATAACTACCTAATATAGTTTTTCATTTTCATTGTTTACTACATCGAAATGAAATTAAATACAACTGCACTACTACCTAATGTTTTCTTCTTTACTCATGCTTACAAGATTAACTTATCTTTGAACTTTTGAAGTTTGTTGTGATGTATTATCTTCTAAACATATTTCTAGGTGTAATTATATATCCAATGATTACAATTGATACACACACTATCTTCACCTTTCAATTAATTTTCCTTACTTATGTTGTCTAAACGTTTTATTTTCCTTATTTTATTACTCAAAGTATGTAGGACTACTTGTTTACAAAATGGAGCCGAAAATTTCATCCACATCAATAAATGCTTCTACTATAAATAACCCGCTAAAACCAATAACAAACAATTTTGTTCGAATACTTCCTATTGGAGCATTGTCCCTGTTTCATGATGGCTAGACTATACGAGGTAGAACCACTCCTAAATCAAACATCCCTAGCTTCAAAGCCACTAGGGGGATTGGAAATGTATTCAACTTTGACATTATTGATAAGGATGAAGAAAAAATATGGGTTGTCTTCTTTAATGAACAAGTTGATATACATTATGATAAAAGCTGAGTTGGAAATGTCTACACAATTTCAAATGATAGATTACGAAAAGCTGATAAGACATTTAATAATTTTCCTTCTGAATATGAAATATTTTTGAATGACATTTCAAACATGGAGGCTTCTTAAGTTGATGATGGCTCTATCCCATTTAATAAGTTTCACTTTGGTGAAATCACCAACTTGGAGGCAAATTCAATGATACACGTACTTGGTATTGTTCCATTTGTGAGTGATCTTCAAACATTGTTCAGGAAGGACGGTTCAGATTTCAAGAAGAGGAAAAGGAAAATGGATATGCTCTTCATGTGATATGATTTCCACATATTGTGATTATAGGTACTTATTTAGAGTTCAAATTGTAGACCACACAGGGAATTTATGGGCTATTGGGCTATCTCCACTTAACAAATACAATACTGAAGGTTTGTTTGACATGGCCTTCCCTACATTATTTCCAAATGGTGAAGTTGAATGGTTGCAGCCTTAAATAAAAAATTTACGTATACATGAATATGCTCTGCATTTGATGAAATACCATGACAAAATATTTGGTGCCCATCCAAGATTCAAGTATTTATTGTTGAACCTTATGTTGAGGCACCAAACGTAATCCATTGTATCGATGTTTGTGAAGAAAAATGTGGGTGAAAACATATCAACTACTATTCAAGATCTCTTCCACTACCTTCGAGATATGCTAGACAAAAAGCTTCATGAGAAAGTAATGCGTTATGTAGCCAACATTAGAGGGACTAGGGCCTATTGGAAAACATGTAAGAATGAGTTGATGGACATTATTACATAATTAGGGTGTCTGAAATTCTTCATTACATTAAGTGTTGTAGATACCAAATGGCCAGACCTGCATCAAGTCATTTCCTATTCGCATCTAACTAATGCTACAGAGGGCTACCACTGGAGGAGTACAAACATAATTACCAATCCACACATTTTTTCTATGTATATGCATCACCGCTTCAAGATTTTCATTGATGAGGTCCTCATCAAATGCTTTAGTACAAAAAACATTTAGTCAAGGTATCTTCTTTCTTCTCCCCAATCATGTCAAATTATAGTGCAATGTATTTGACGAAAAACACATATACATTCATCATGTGTGACACTTATATGCAGCTACTATCTCCATCCATTTCTTGCAGAAATGAATGGAAGTATCAATCATCAGTTCATATACATATGGTCATTTGGCTACAGGATGCTCCAGATGTCTCAAATATGGATTGGAATGATCCATTGCAACTTGAAAAGGCAAAATTATACTATGATAATTTTATTAATGCATAGAATCCAAGAGACAAGAGTAAAAGGAATAACCATTTTTCAAGATCTATCAATGATGACCCTTGTTTGATGGACACATTCCAAATAACGCAATGTGATATAAGACATGATTATGAAGAAATGGTAAATTATGTTAAATGACACACAAAGTGCACATTGGACACATGCTTGCAAAAAAATGGGTCCAAAAATGTTTTTCGATATAAAGCTCCTCGGGAGTTATAGACAAAATCAAAATTGTTTATAGAAAAAGACAACAAAAAAAATATCTTCCTTCATGTAATGATGGCTGAGTCAATGTACATAATCCTGATATGCTTTCAATTTTGAGGGAACACATAGATTGTCAACCCATCCTTTCCCACCAAGAAATTTTGAATAACATTGCAAAGTATGTTTCAAACGAAGAAAAGATTTTAGAGAGTTATCATGACATGCTAACACGTGTTGTTACTGGAAATCATTCTAAAGACCTGGAATTATGTGCATACCAAAAATTCCTTACAAACAAAATAGCATAGTGTGATATTGGTCGAGCACAAGAAATGTGTCATATGCTGTGGAAACTACCACTTGTGGAGTGTAGTAGACACTTTATTACACTTAGTGTTGGCCGAAGGGTGTATAGACGTGTCCAAATAAACATTAATGATGATTCAACTGATTTGAATTTCCTACACACATATGTTCATCGCCCTTCATAATTAGAAAATATTACAATGCTAGGTGTTACTTGGTTATGGTCTTATTCTCTGAAACGTAAAAATGAAAGATGCAAAATTTGACAACCACAAAAATAGTGTGTGTACGGTCAAGATTTTACTCCATCCCTAATGAATAATCAGATGAATAAGTGGAATTTTGTTGGAGTGAGAATTTTCTATATAAACCCTTTTGAAATACTTTTGTTGATAACTACATAAAAAATGAAGAAATAATTCTCTCTTGGGAATGTATAAGGGGTACATACCATGATTGGCACATTGACTGCATGTAAACATCACCAACATATGATGATGGGGCTAAAGATAACCTCAACCAAAACCCTAGAGGTAGGCCCTACAGAGATGGATGAGTGGGAACTCATGTTTGCATTGGCCCCACATAATCACATGTAATTTTTAGATATTGAGTTGCTTGGTTGTTGTGATTATGACCTGGACTAGGATTGAAGTCAACATTCTTTACTGTCACCATTACATGATACATGTGTACATTTTATAGATAACATCCATTCCTCGATGCCAATAACCAATAGTGCTGCACAACACCTTATCCTTAAACAAAATTTATCTATACAACAACACATTGCATATTCCATGGTCACGGGTCATTGCGACCATGTAGGGAATAAAGAGCCACTAAAAATTATTATTCAAGGAATAGCTGGGACTAGTAAATTATATCTGATCAAGTGTATTAGGAACACATTGGATTCTCAGTCAATAGATGGAAAAATCCCTTTATTGATCCTTTCTCCTACAGGTGTCACTGCTTTCAACATACAAGGAAGAATAATACATACTGGCCTTAGACTCCCAATTAAGGATGTTCATGTTTTGAAAGGACAAATAGTGAAATTGTTTCAAGAAGAAATGAAATACATGTGCTACAATCTCATAAATGAGATGAGTTTTATAAGGCCCAAAATGTTAAAAAACATCAATGATTGACTCCAACAAGCATTCCCAACACATGCAACTGAACCATTTGGCGGTAGATCAACGATTCTTGTTAGAGATCTTGCTCAACTTCCACCTGTGAGGGGCATCCCTATATATGTCGGTAAGCTTGCACCATGTTTCAACCCTCCAAAAATTCTTAATTATTTAGTAGGTTTCTTTAATGTATAATGATCATGAATACTTTTCATTCATCTGCTCTTGCATTGGTAATTTTACATCGCTTCTAGGAAACACAATTAGGAGAAGGATTTCAGACACTTTCAACATTGTCTTTACCTTAGATGTAATAATTTGACAAAAAGGAAGTGATCCACAACAAATTATCTTCCACATGATCTTGAAAAACATTAGAAATTCTAAACCTATTTTCCATGATTGGGAAACACTCATGAAACAGATAACTGCATGCTTTTTCAAGGGAACAAGGGAATCCTTCGATTCAAAAATCCACTTATATGCAACTAAAAAATTTGTTCGTCTGCAAAACAGACACATGCTTAACTCTTTATCTAGTCCAATCGCATGGAGTGTTGCCTAATATACAAGGCGCTCAATATTAGAAGATGCAGCTGATGACCAGTTGGAAAATGAAGTCCTTCTATTCACATGTCAACATGTTTTGTTACTCTATAACATGTGCATTGAATTTGGATTAGTTAATGGTTTTATTGGTACTATACTTGAGACACTATCTACACTGCTAGCTCGAAACCGCCTACCTTGCCCATGTCTATAATAGTATAATTTGATAACTACACAGGTCCTGCATGGGACCCCATAAATCCTAAATTCGTTCCTATATTACCAGTGATAAGAGGCAATAGGAGACAAGTGCCACTAAGAATGGCTTGGGCACTTACCATACACAAGTCTCAAGGATTAACTTTGCCTAAAACAATTGTTGATATGGGAGATGATGAGATTCAACCGAGATCAAATTTCACAACATTATCCCAAGTTACGTCTCTTAAAATTACTAATTTACTACATTCAAATACTCCTCCAATCTACCTATTGGCCTCTCATAAGCACCTTTGGATGCTTTTATTATTTATATAGTTCAGTAATTGTATAGATTTAATGTATATAATTGGTATTAATCAGTCATAGTATTTTTATTTAGTTTTTATATTTAGAAGTTTGCATGGGATTTGGTTTGTAATCTTTATTAAAAGAGTCATATGCTATATAATAATTAAAAAAAGTTGTCTTGCATTGTCTTTTGTTCAAATATAAAATTTGTGTTATAGTTGGTTAAAATTATGTATTTGTTGTCATTTTGAGTCTTGATAATCAAATTCATAGTTAAGTTTCAAATTTGTCATAAATAATGTCAAAAATTAGTATTCAATTACGTTTTACTCTTCAATGTTCTCGTATTTTCAACATTGTTAAAGTTTCAAAACATCTTAAAAAATAAAAAAAATCACGTCATAGATGTATGTTTGGTGTAACTAGAAATTTGATAAAATAAAGTTTATCACATTAAAAGAGGGAGATAAAAGTAAAGTACAATGTGGAAACTAATTGAACATCAACTATTCATTGGCTGAGTAAGTAGTATATCTAATGGAGAATAAAGGAATTAGAGGAAGGAGGTCAATCAATGACCTCTTGTCAGCCACTAACAATGAGGTTGTATACAATATTTTTGGCATCCTTCAATTTTTAGTTTGTGTGTGAACATGATATTTCTATTATTATCTCTTGAACGTGTTGTGATATGGCATGGAAGGTATAGAAATGTAAAAATAGTTGTATAGGAGGGAAACTGAGTGTGAAGTTCCTTTGAATACAAAACTTCTTGGAAGTGTGATTTACTAGCGACAAGTTCAATGTGGTGAAGTAGGTGATCATGTACAACAAGATCCAGATAGTAGTATGCAAACCTAAATGTATGTGGTGGCATATGATTCCATGTTCAAGTGCTCCTTGCCCTATTTTCACATTAAGGGGGAATGTCAAGAAATATGATGTTAATACTCACATGGGTAAGTAAATACATTCATAATAAGTTAATATTATTAGTATGCATTGTTGTAAAATAATTAATTAATAATAATATAAATTAAGATTAGTAATTTTTTACTGTGGTTAGTAGTTGATTACACAACTTTTACTAATCTAGTAGATTAGTTGTGAGATATATTAATGGAAGTTTCCTATTTTATAGAAAAATCTTCTACTATATAATTTTATGGCTTCCATTGAGGAATTTAACAAGGTTTATTATTAATGTGTTATGCATATGAAAAACTCATAGACATTTAATGTGTGTGAGTAGTGTATAACATCCTTCCATCACAAAACTAGGTACCACCTAGATTGAAAATTAACTCATACTACAAGAAATCAACAAAATATTCTCATAAACAACTCAAATGGGAACATGTACAAAGTGAATATATTTTGGGAGGATTTTACATTTATTTCTTCATATAGACAATACTCACATCTTCATACTCATATTATGAGTGAAAATAAATTTCCATGCTTATCTATAGAAGAAAAAATCACTTTATGCATTCTATATGGATTTTTTTTTTACCATCACTCATTTAAACATTTATACTACAACTATACATTAATGACCATGTTTGATACAATATCCAACCAAATCCTCACTAGATATACTAACCAAAATTAGTTCATGCACACCTGCACATGTGTGGGGTAAGTGCATGGAGTTAGGGGGCCAAAACACACGAAGAAGTGAAAACCAAAGTGTGAAATTACCAAACCAAAATGCATATGTGTTACACGTAATGTTGAAATTAAAAAAATACATTATTTCGATTATCGAAATGTTTTCCACCCCCAACCATGTATTTTCCTCCAAACCCTACATTTATGGTTCATGTTTAAGCCATTTACTCCAAACAAATTCTGTAGATCATACTGAAGGTTACATCAAGGTTGATTTGATAATGGTGTGACAGTAAAGAGGTAGGGAAACATATTTTTTCTCAATTGCAATCAATTTTAGTAATTGTTTGATATCTGAAATGTAGATTTTAATAAAATACATGTTTTTTATGATTCTTATAGTTCCTCCACAACGAAAGAAAAACCTTACAAAACCTTTCAAATCCTCTTATCCCTCCTAACCCTCATATCAAATCCTCCTAACCCTCCTAACCCTCATATCCCTCCTACAATTGCTTTAGATCCTCTAGGCAGTAAGGAGGGTTTAACTACCCATATAGTGGAGAACAAGATACAAATTGAGGAATTGATTAAAGTAATGAGAGATGCCCATTCCTCAAACAGTTTTCATGCCTCTCTTACAAACACATTGGAGTCATTATTGACTTAGGTTGACTCGGTAACGAGTCAAATTTATCAGTGGAAATCCTATAAAGAGTCTTGTAGGGAATATTATGCTAATAAATTATCAATTGTAGAAGTTAAAAAATTACAATATACCTTATTTGTGCACTATTCACTGACTCTAAAACCAATTTTCCAGTTCCTTTGTCAAGAAAACACTTTCCAATCCACCAGTGCAACAAGAATTTGATAAAAGATAATTTTTGGGGACTAATGGTGGATGATATTTTATGTACTGTATTGCAATAATAATGAGGTTCATTTATACTTATAAGGTAAATCTATTGTGAGTTTATCCTCAGTGAGATCCCCAAAATTTTTGGCTTCTCCCAGTTTTAGGGCTAAGGAAAAGGCTCTACACAGGATAGACTAGGTGCACGTTATGCTCCTATTTAACATGCTAAAGGTCCCATAAAAAATCCCCCTAATCCTCAGGTGATAACTATGCAATAGTGAAGGAAATAATAGATATTGACACACTACATGAGCTTCATATCCTCACTGATACCCTTATTCAACATACAAGAGAGGTTTTTGAAACTGATGTTAGTGGAGGTGGATAGAGTGTTCATCCAGGTAATTCTAACATAAGGACACATATTTGGACATTTTGTGGTGGTATATGTATGGGACCCGGTGAGGTTGAAATTTTCATACAAACTGGGGTTGGTGGAATTTTTTGTGGTACACATGATGTGGCTATGTAAGAAATTTTTTTGAGCGATACATTTGGATTGAAGACATCGATGACACATTCACAAGTTTTTTAATTTTTTATTACATGTTAAAAAAATATGAACTTATAATGTACATATATGTTAAAACTTCAAAATATTTTTATTTAAACCTCGTCAAATTTATTAATTTACACATATATATGCATTCATATTACATCACATGAGAGGGAAGTCATCATCCCAACCAAATGTTTCCAGCACCATGCCAATGTTTACATTCACATAGCTAATTTAAAATGTTATTTGTAAATTTGAACATATATGTAAATATATTAATAAAATGAACTATATATATATATATATATATATATATATCTAGTTCATATATATGATTTTACATGTTCTTATATATATATGTTCAACTAACTTGACGTGATATATGATTTATAAAGTTGATGACCACACAAGACATTCCACCATCTCTATGAGGAGTAGACAAAGGTGTTGCCGCTAAGATTTCATCTGCAGAAACTCGTTGAGGTATAAATTATGAATTTTCATTCTAGAACATGTAATTCATATTATATGGAATTATTTTAATAATTTCCCTCATTACATAGCATCATGTAGATAGTTGATGTGAATGCATTATGTACGCTAGGAGTTTCCTGTGACTAGTAACAACCCTATACATATGATTAATAGGTGTGGAATGGTAAAAAATATTTTTATTGATAAATTTAGTTAAAATATTGTCATTAAATGTACTTGGCTGGTGTAAATGTTTAGATGCATTGAAAAATATAATTGTTAATATAGTTCTACAAGATAATTTGATTTTTGATTTTGTATTTTTTATATGTATGTAGGGTTCAACCCCTTCAATTTTCCATTTGAGGGCACATACTCCTCGAGATCATCATTTTGATATCTTGGTTCCTGATCCAGTAGCTCCTATTGACCCTAATTAGCGTGAGATGTAGATTCAACATGACCAAGAGATTGAGGTAATTGCATGTACATGTAAATAGTTTTATTACCATGGTCTTATACATGTTGAAAACTTATACATAAAGTTTTGGTAAAAAATAATATGTATACATGTAGGTTCAACTACGAGTTGATATTTGAGTAAGAGGACTTGTAGTCGAACCGTGGAGGATCCCAAGTCATCTCACAAAGCTCCATCTACCTCTCAAGGAGAGTCTTCTTCAGGAAGGGAAAAGAGTGGGATACAATTGATGCATTATGTGTGTGTGTGTGTGTCTTATGACATTTATTTTGTATGCCTATGTATATGGAAATGTATGCACATGTTCGACATTGTATTATGCCTTCTATGACTTATTAACTTGGCATTATATGACCTATGAACACATATTTGTATTTATTGCATTAATATTTGGAACTTGATATATTTTTATGGTCTTACGATATATTTTGCATTTATTGGTATTGTATATACTAGCATTTTTGTTATCTTATGACCTTTCGTGTGTTAGTAACACATACATAATAAGCATGCATATTTGGAAATCAAGTCATATTGGTTAAGGAAATATCTATATAACATATAAAGAGTTCTCTGTACTCAAGCAATTATTCATTTGTAATTTATCAATGTGTACAGTTATGTTCATGTTCATATGTGTGCCAAAAGCTTAACTCTCATAATATATGGAGGTGAAAATATATGTTTAAAGAACCTTTTCTAAAGGAGGTTCAAAGTTTTAATAAATAATATATTATTGAATTTTTATATTTTTTGTGGTTTCAATATATTTGTTTCATAATAATGACTACTATTCATATATTCATTATTTAAGTGATTTCATCTATTTCATTCAAAAGTGAAAAATAACATTCTTACCAAAATTACAAATTTATCACCAAGATAATCATTTCAAGTTATTGATCTTATATCTAAGATGATATGCTTCCTCATGTTAGTTCTTCTAGTTCGTCATCTCTCTAATTAACCATTATTTGGATAGTATAAATGTTTACCTTTGTAACTAGTATTCTTGCCTCAAGTGCCAATACCATATTTCCACTTATAGTCTTAGTATTCTTGGATAACCCCTGTATAAGGTTTTTTTTTTACTATATTTTCAATATTCTTTCAAAATATTGTCATTCATATGTTATCACCATTTACTCTCATCCTGACTCATAAATGAAGAGAGAGGGAGGGAGAAAGAGAGTGAGAGAGAGGGATAAAGAGAGAGTGAGTGAGAGAGAGAGAGAGAGAGAGAGAGTGTGTGTGTGTGTGATAAGAGAGAGAGAGAGAGAGTGCGTGTGTGATGATAAACTCACCAAGTTTCACCTTATAACGTAAAAAATATTATATCATGGAGGAGTTCGAACCCCATTAGTCTAGGAGAATGATATTACAATAAATTGAGGCTAATATATTTGTTTTCAAAAAAGTTTATATAGTTAGAAAAGAGATTTCTTAATGAAATAAGCCTCTAGCAGGTTCTTTGTATATAGTGGTTTGTATCTAGTACATAGACCATGTTGTTTCAAGAAGAATTATTGAGATAGTTTATTGTAGTTTTTCATCTTTCCTGAGTTGCATGATATGGAGTGATGTGTATTTATGGATCAGAGGTTCAAATTATATTGGTATCTTGTAAATGTTCTTGAAAATTACCCCTGTTTCCATAAATTGTGTTGTATTTCCAGTGAAAAAGCTTATTGTGCAAGGTACATAGAAGCAACTTCTATGCCAAAATCACTAAAGTAAGAACACGTATAAATGTCTCATAGATATTCTCCAACAATATTTGGGATTTGAAGAGGCTTTAAAATCAAATGATAACTCATTTCTCCTCCTACTGGGTTGTTATAAACCCTCAACTAGGGTTTCATACTAAATTTTTTATATTTCACTCTTTGCTTAATATTAGAGGATATAAATTGGAACATATAATCTATAGAGGGTATTTATTATGTTATAAGAGGTTTCATACTCGATTTATGCCCGCACATGTAAGTTAAAGCTGACAGACTATGAGGAGCAGGTTATAATCACTCTAGACCTAATTAGGTCCCTAGTCAAAACCAAAGTTGTATAAAACCTGCTAAGAATTGTGAGATAAAATTTAGTGATCCTCTTAGATGTAAAAAAGGGTATTTGAAAATTTTAGCAGTGGGTTATGAAACTAATTTTAGTGATAAATTACATCCAAAAATGTTCAAAAACGGACTTATAAGACTAAGGACATAATAGTATACCAAGAAGGGAGATATTAATCTAATGACTTCTAATTAGTTTATATCAGAAGGATCATGTTGATATGACTGTAATAAGGTAAGAGATGGTGATATGTTATTAATTTTTGATATCTTACACTCTAGAAAGTCTAAGGAAGTTGAAGCCTTATGGTCAAAAGGCCATAACAGTAACATTTGATGAATGATTTTGTGTTTGGGTATAAAGATAAGTTGGAAAAAGAGTAGTAGATAGACTAAGTTCATATACATGTGTAAAAAACCCTCTATCAGGGAATTGGAGACCTCTATCAATTCCTTAAGAAGATTTTGTAGTATATGAGTCTTCCTATTGGCGAAATAAGAAACATAAACAATGATTGGGTGTATGTTTTCCATTAAACGTATGGAATTTCATCTCGATAGAAAGTAATGATATTTCATGGTTGAATGATTCATTGTGTATAAGTTTGAAAACACAGTATTTTACCAATTTTAACATCCTAATACATTCAAGAACTAATATATAATGAGATGACTCCATTGAAGGATGCATGTTTAATACTTTAAGGAAAATTGTAATTTGTAAGGTCGTGACTTATAGTTAAGTTTCCCACCATTATTTGAGGACCTTTAATGAAAGAATGATTGTGTTAGGAGTGAATGTGAAGTGAAACAACTAAAAAGAGTAGAAGAGTACCTAATTATCATTGTTTAAATTAAAATAGGTAGAGGCAATATTTTATGAAAGGATAACCTTCTTGTGTTTTCTAAAAGGGATGTGAATGCCAATATATAGATAGGATTAAGAGAGAGAAGTCAGAATATTGTCATAAGAACCAGTGTATGATTAAATTTTATCTTACAAGAAATATGGTCTTATTGCATGTTTATAAACAAATATTCTTCACCTTAAAATACTTCTTATGATATCATTAATTAAGATAAAATTGTGGGTATACGGAAATCATAGTTGTAAGGTGAATGACTTATCATATCAGGTTTGCAGCATGAGTTTTTTATCACTTTATTGATTGCTATATATTGATTTCACTCTCCTAGTCAAATGGATTGAGTTCCTCCATGATGGTAGAAAAATTTCCAATTTTAGAAGTTATTGACACAATCTCCTTAGTATTCTCCACAACATTTACTTTGTCAAATTTTGTTTATCTTGTTCTCCCACATAGTTTAAGATAGAGAAAGAGAGAATGAGAGTGAGAAATAGAAAGATAGAGAGAGAATGAGAAAAAGAGTGATAGATTGAGAGAAGAATGATATATATATATATATATATATATATAACGAAAGGGAAAGAGAGAGAAAGAGAAATCAAGAGAGAAAGAGAGAGAGAGAGAGAGAGAGAGATTGCGCAAACTAAAGCATGTGGTGCCAAATGGACTGCGCCAACACGATGGGGTGGCCTGGTAAATGCTAGGTGAGTCTTCATTTTGGTTCACAATGATCCCGGTCCTTTCCAGCTACATCGGTCGAGTGGAGTCCCTTAAGATCCCTAAGAGAAAAATAAGCTATAACTTTGACAGGTGATTTCTTGGTCTTTGTGACATCATGAAAGGTATCATTTGGATCTACACCTCCATATCAAGACCCCATACAAAATATTATTGTAGTTTTACCTAGATTAATTAGGTTTTCTCGCTGTCCCAACCAATGCAAAGGTGTAAAATACTCCAATTTGAGTCAATGTAAACTTCCCAAATGTGATATTTTGCAAACAAAATCCCATGACACTAAAAAAACTACAAATAAATGTTGAGATAGCTTGGTATATGATATGTGAGGATTTGTTTCAGTTCCCTACGGTCCCAATCCTTCCTGACTACATTGGACAGGCCTAGTCCCTTAAGATCCTTGAGAGAAAAACTAGCTATAACTTCGACGAGTGATTTCTCAGTCTCCGTGGCACCTTGAAATGTCTCTTATAGACCCATACCTCAGTGTTAAGACCCTATACAAAAAAATATCATAATTTCCCCCATGTCAATTCATTTTCTTGATGTTCTAAAGAATGCAAAGGTGCCAAATACTCTAATTCGAGTCCATGAAAGGTTGCCAAATGTAGTATTTTACAAACAGAAGCCTCTATCGCCAAATAAACTACGAAAACATGTCAGGGTGGCTTAATATATGCTATATGAGGATAAATTTATGGCCAATGATCCCAATCCTTCCTAGCTACATCAGTCAAATGTAGTCCCTTAAGATCCCTGAGAGAAAAATGAGTTATAACTTCAATGGGTGATTTCTTAGTCTCCGTGGCACCTTGAAAGGTCTTGTCTTGACCTACACCTCCACATTGGGGCTGTTTACAAAAGAGGGTCATGAGTTTTCCTAGGTAAATTTCATTTTTATCGTTGTCCTAATGAGTGTAAAGGTGTCAAATACTCCAATTTGAGTCAGTTTAAGGCTATGAAATGTGATATAATTTACAAATGCAAGCTCGTGGTGTTAGAAATAAACTTAGGTTAATTCATAATTTTCTAAGTTGTAATGTTAAAGTAATTTAATTTTATTACTTTAACTTATTTAGCTATTAGTTAGCTATTATCTAGTTGTCACATCCCTAGATTAGTGGGGGCTATATTATTGTTAGTTTACTACATTGGAATGTTCTTGGATGTTCCCAAATGTGATTAGTTAGGGAAATATGCTATTTCTGCATATTTTCCGTAGTTAGTATATTTGATCCACCTTCCATGGATGTTGTTATTACTGTACAATGTCTATAAACATTGCAGCTTCTGTATTTGATATATGGGAAGGGTTTCAAAAATATTGCATTCTTAGGATTTGGTATTAGAGCTGGCTGATCCCAGCTTCTGTGCTATTTTGAGGATCCTTGAATCACTAAGGAGGAAAGAAATATGTTGCATACCTTTTGGAGCACTAGAGGAAGTTGGAGCTACATTGGAGAGCCATAGAGCCTCTCAACCCATTCTTAGCCTGTTGCATGCATACCCATATCCCCTTGTGTTAAACTACACATATTGTTGTAGATTCTATAGATATATTTTCTACAACAAAAAAAATATGTAGATTAAAAAATAAAAAAAATTACACAGTACTGCTACATTTGGTAGACTGGTGGACATTTGTGAACTACTCTGCAAAGTTGATTTGACCATGTTGGGAGTCCTAGGTAAGTTGGTTTAGATATGGGCATTGCATCAAACTGTTTGCATCAAGATTGAACTCCATATAGAGCTCTGCACAGATTTGTGTTTTGTAAAGGCACCTTTAGAAAAATAGATTTTTAAACAGAGGTGTAATATGTGAGTTCAAAAATGGTGAAGTTGGGTGAGCTCACCTCTCCCAGATCGGCCTTTCCAAGAATCCAAAAAAGGATCAAACCCTTCGTGAGTTGTGTTGTATCCAATCAAACCTAAATAAGTTGGTAAAGCATTGTGTTGGAGATTGAACTCCCAAGGCCAATTTGTGCACATAAAAATCCTTGATCTCATGTCAACAGAGGCATTCACAGTAGTTTGAGATAAAATTGACCTTGTTAGCAAAAAATAGTGAGGGGAAAACAAAATCGACTTGTAGCTGATAAAGTCGACCTACAGACAAGAAAACAACCACCTACAAAATGACCTGCAAAAAAATGCGGAAGAGAAAAAACAAAACAGATGTGACCAAGAGAATACAATAAGCGACCAAATAATAATAAAAATTACAAGCAGTGAATGTGTATATCTCGAAGCCATGGAGAAACCAAGGTGCATGTGAGCCAGGTAAGCCCTAATCGGGGCACATTTAAAATATTATTTCATTTTTTTTTCCTTTTTTGGATTTTGTTAAAAAATTAGAATTATAGATTTTATTTTCCATTTTTGGAAAGGCCCCCAGAAAGATATTGAAATCATAATTTAAACAATTCCTAACTTTCAACTGGTACCTCTTATTGAGGTGCCATTTTTTTGAAAGTGTATGGTTTTTCGATCTCTATGTCTTGGTCTAGATTTTAATATGTCTTGTAAATATTTCAATTTTTTAAATCTCCTAATTAGTCCAAAATATCATTTCGAAACTTTTTTTAAAGGCAGAGAGGCCAAAGAGCTATATTAAATTTTCAAAGGATGAAATAAGGTGTAAAAAAACGTATAGATTTTACAATTTTGAACTCACAATGTATCCCAAAAGGGAAATTTTCCACAGAAGAAGAGACAAAATTTTAATCACACTATCATTATAAAGAGCCAAAAAAAAATTCATTCTCATGGAGCTAGTTATATTCATTTTTTCACTCATAATTTAGGGGGAAAATATGAAAGACTTACGAATTCTTCATTAATCGCTCAATAGTTGTATTCCTTGTGGATTAGAGAAAAGTAAATAGAGGGTAGTTTTTCATGCCGGTGCCAATTTTGAGCTACGAGCCAACCCAGTAGAGGTTTTATTTAGCAAAAAAACAACCTAGTAGAGGTTTTCAAAATGTTCAACTTGTTTGTTTTTCGAGCACACATGCCAACCCAAAAGAGGTTCCAGACATCTAGAGACAGTTCCTGAGCCTATTCCATCTCTTGCACACCATTTAGAGGAATTACCTTCATCCATCTACTCTTGTTCATTTGAGATCCAGAGAGACCATACTGAATTAAGGGGGGGGGGGAATTATAAAGTCATTTGATTCACCTTAGAATATGTTTCTTTTAGCATGTGTGTGCTAATAAATTTTCTCCTTCTGTAAACATATTTTGTTTTAGAATTTTTATCTCCTATTCACTTCAGACCATGATGAATAAGGGGGGGAATGTTAGGAATAAACTTCGGTTAATTCATCATTTACTGAGTTGTAATGTTAAAGTAATAAAATTTTACTACTTTAACTTAGTTAGATGTTAGTTAGCTATTATCTAGTTGTCACATCCCTAGATTAGTGGGGGATATACTATTGTTAGTTTACTTCTTTGGAATGTTCCCGGATGTGATTAGTTATGGGAAATATGATATTTCTACATATTTTCTTTCCATGGATGTTGTCACTGTTGTACAATGTCTATAAACATTACAAATTCTTCATTTGATATATGAGAAGGGTTTTCATAATATTGCATTCTTAAGATTTTGTATCAGAGCTAGCTAAACCTAGCTTTTGTGCTATTGTGAGGATCCTTAAATCACAAAGGAGGAAAGAAAGATGTTTCATAAGTTTTGGAGCACTAGAGGAAGTTGGAGCTGCATTGGAGAGCCATAGATCCTTTCAGCCCATTCCTAGCTTGTTGCATGCATAACCAAATTCACTTGTGTTAATATGCACATATTGTTGCAAATTCTATAGATTTATTTACTACAACAACAAAAAATATTTAGATTAAAAAATAAAAAAATATTACACAGTACTGCTACATTTGGTAGCCTGGTGGAAGTTTGTGAACTACTCTGTAGAGCTGATTTGACTGTGTTGGGAGTCCTAGGTAAGTTGGTTAAAATCTTGGCATTACATCAAACTGTTTGCATATAGATAAAACTCCAGATAGAGATCTGCACAAATTTGTGTTTGGAAAAGGCACGTTTTAAAAAAAAACAAAGTTTTGCATAGAGGTGCTCACCTCTCCCAGATCGGCCTTTCTTAGCATCCAACGAAGGATCAAACCCTTGTTGAGTTGTGTTGTATCCAGTCAAACCCAAATGAGTTGGGAAAGCATTGAGTTGGAGAACAAACTCCCGAGGTCGATTCATGCACATAACAGTCCTTGATCCCATGTCAACAGAGGCATTCAAAATAGTTTGAAATAAAATTAACCCTGCTAGCAAAAAATAGTGAGGGAAAAAAAAATTGCCCTGTAGCTAATAAAGTTGACATGTAGACAAACAAACAACCACCTACAAAATGACCTGCGTAAAAAAGAGGAGTAAAAACAAAACAACTGCGGCCAAGAGAATACAATAAACAGCTAAATAATAATAAAAATTACAAGCGATGAAGGAAGATATCTTGACTTGCCAAGAAGAAACCAAGGCGCATATAAGCTAGGTAAGCCCTGATTGGGACATGTTTAAAAAAATTAATTTGAAAAGAAATTTTCCTTTTTTGGATTTTGTGAAAAAAATAGAATTATAGATTTCTTTTTTCCATTTTTGGAAAGGGGTCCGGAAAGATATTGAAATAAGAATTTAAACAAGTCACAACTGTCAAATGGTACCTCAGATTCAGGTGCCATTTTTTGAAAGTGTATGGGTTTTCGATCTCTATGTCTTGGTCTATATTTTAATATGTCTTGTAAAAATTTCAATTTTTTTTTTATCTCCCAATTGGTCCAAAATATCATTTCGAGACGTTTTTGTAAAGGCAAAGAGATCAAAGGGCTATATTAAATTTTCAAAGGCTGAAATAAGGTGTAAAAAAAGTATAAATTTTGTAATTTTGTACTCAATGTATCCCAAAAGGAAATTTTTCCACAGAAGAAGAGAAAAAATTGTAATTGCACTATCATTATAAAGAAACATTTTTTTTTCATTCTCATGGAGCTAGTTATCTTCGTTTTTAACTTAGAATTTAGGGAGAAAAGATGAAAGACTTGTAAATTGTTCATTGTTCGCTCAACAGTGGTATTCCTTGTGGATTAGAGCAAAGTGAATGGAGTGTAGTTTTTCATGCTTGTGCCAATTTTGAGCTACGAGCCAACCCATTAGAGGTTTTATTGAGCTAAGAGCCAACCTAGAAGAGGTTTTCAAAACTTTTAGAGCTATTCATTTGTATTTCAAGCACGCGTGCCAACCTAAAAGACGTTCCAGACATCCAAAGACAATTCCTGAGCCTATTCCATCTCTTGTACACCATTAAAAGGATAGTACCTTCATCCAACTACACCTATTAATATGAGATCCAGAGAGACCATATTGAATTAAGGGGGGGAATGATAAAGTCATTTGATTAAGCTTAGAATAGGTTTCTTTTAGCATGTGTGTGCTAATAAATGTTTACCTCGTGTAAACATATTTTGTTTTAGATGTTTTTATCTCCTATTCACTGTAGAACATGATGAATTAAGGGGGGGTAATGTTAGGAATAAACTTAGGTTAATTCATCATTTACTAAGTTGTAATGTTAAAGTAATTAAATTTTATTACTTTAACTTAGTTAGCTGTTAGTTAGCTATTATCTAGTTATTACATCCCTAGATTAGTGGGGGCCATACTATTATTAAATTACTACTTTGGAATGTTCTCGGATGTGATTAGTTAGGGGAAATATGCTATTTATACATATTTGCTATAGTTAGTATATTTTATCCACTTTCTGTGGATGTTGTTACTGTTCTACAATGTCTATAAACATTGTAAATTCTTCATTTTATATAGGAGAAGGGTTTCTAGAATATTGCATTCTGAAGACGTGGCACCAAACATACTATGCCAAAACGTTATGGTGGCCTAGCATACACTACGTGAGGTAGATTTTTGTGCCCAATGATCCCAGTCTTTCTCAACTACATCGGTTAGACATAGTCCCTTAAGAGCCTTGAGAGTAAAACATGCATAAAAATTTGATAGGTGATTTTTCAGTCTTCGTTAAACTGTGAAAGTTCTCATATAAACATACACATGCACATTAAGAACCTATAAGAAATCCTATTAGAGTTTCCCTAGGTGAATTCAATTTTCTTGTTGTCCCAATGAATAGAAATGTGCCAAATACTCTAATTTGAGTCAATGTAAGGCTACCAAATGTGATATTTTGTAAACAAAACTTGTAGCACCAAATGGATTGTGCCAACATGCCAGGTGGCTTGGTATACACTATGTGAGGCTCTTTTGGTGCCAAATGATTCTTTTCTCTCCTAGCTACATCGATTGTGTGTAGTCCCTTAAGAGCCATGAGAGAAAAATAGGCTAGAACTTCGACGAGTGATTTTTGCGGTCTATGTGGCACCTTGAAAGGTATTATATAGACTTAGAAATCAATGTTGAGACCCTCTACATAATAATATTATGGTTTTCCCTAGGTCAATTTATTTTTCTCAATGTCCCAATGAATGCAAAGGTGCCAAAAACATTAGTTTGAGTCAGTATAAGACTTCCAAATGCAATATTTTTGTAAATGGAAGTCCATGGAACCAAATAGACTATGCACGCACATCCAAGTGGCTTGGTATATAGTATGTGAGGCTTCAGTTTTTGTGCCCCACAATTTTGGTCCTTCCATAGTACATTGGTTAGATGTAGTCCTTTAAGATCCATGGGAATAAAACATGATATAACTTTGATAGGTGAGTTATTATTTTTGGTTTGTAGGAAACTTGTTAAAAAATTGATTTTTTATACAATATAGGTGGAGAAATGATAATTTGTGCTTATTATTTGTTTCCAATATTTATGTTGTTACTTAGAAGTTGAATTTTAAGCCAACTTCACACACACACACACACACACGTGAAATTGTCATCATTTTTCAGGTAAACAAGTTATCACAACCAAAACATGCACATCCGATTGGGCCTTTAATTTCCCTTAGCTTATCTTAGATTTGAGAATAAGGAATTATCTACTAAAATTGCTAATTATGTGAAGGTGGAAGATTTTTTTGGCACTAGTAACCTACATAAGCATGTTAGTAAGCAATTAAATTGAATTTTAAAACCTACAAAAATTTTAAAAAATCATTTTAAATTTTATTCAAATTAAATTCATATAGATGTATATATCTAGTCTTAAGTGAACATACCTTGGAAATTCAATCCAATGATCCACAACGATCAACTATTCTATTGATAGTAGAAAGAATTACTTTATGATATAACTCATGAACCTTCCAAAAATTCTTGTTTGCTGACTTATCTTGATATTTTATCAACTGAATATTTTTTGCAAGAACCAAATGTGAATAGTGAAGTATCTTCCTATGTATTCCATAGTCTTAAAAAAACCAAGTATTTATTTTTCACTGAATATCAGTGAAGCCAAGTTCCATTGAATGTCATTGACTAGGTGGGATACTCAAGGTTTTCACCATCAATGACTGGAGAAGTGAATAATAATGTAATAATTCCATTGAAGCCATGTAATAATGGATATCAGTGAAGCCAATTTCCATTGAATTATTAAATTTATACATGTAATAATTGCTTAATAATTCAATTTAATAATGTATAAATTTATAAAAATACATGTATGTACCTTGTTGCACTAGATCATAGACTTGGTAAAAGTCAGGTGATGTTGTCATATGATCTAAAGACATAAGTTGTAATTCTCATGGAACTTGATATGTGTTGAGTGGAATCAGAGGTTTACAAGTCCATTTGTCCACCACTCCTGTGACTCAAATTCATTCCACAAAATATCAATGCATGTTATACAAAAACATGCCATGCACCTAATATGAATAGTATAAAAACTTTCTTGTTAATTATAGAATAAGTGTATATCACATGACCCTGTTACTATCATATAATATTCATAGCTTGCCAAATTATTTTCCTCTATCAAACAGAAATATCTATGAACTGTTGAGCTCTATCAAGATTTATGGCCTATATTCTTGTTAGACCAATCAACGATTATTTTTTCACTTGTAAATTTAGCACCATCTTTCAAATTTAATTATTCTCTTGCAAGGGATATTTTCACACATGTACATGCACCATTATGCTCTCATTTACCATGTGTTGGCGAGAAATTTTTTTGGGTGGAAAAATTTGTGGATTTCTTGCCAACGCTCTGGGAATCTAAGTCCCTCTACTTAACCAGTGCAACTTTCGTATATGCATGTACGTGAAAAGGTAGATTTCTCTGGTGGAATTTCGACCAAGGATCCAACAGAGACACCCCACTGACCATGTGGAAAATCTTGCAGATACTTTCTAGAGAGGACTTTATTCAAAGTGCGGGAAAGGGGAGTGAGAAAAGAGGTAGGAGAACTAATGCTGCAGGTAGGAAATCAAATTCATGCACACACTAGTCAGAAGTATCATCACATGCATTTATGAGAATAAAAAACTTTTTAAGCATCATTAAGACCAAATGAAATTTGATGACCACAAAATATCAAGAAATATCTTAGTTAAAGAAAGCTAGAAAATCCTTCTTATATTAATTTCTCAAACAAAAGTTGTACATAGTGGAGAAATGGAGGAAATTGAGAATGGGGGGAAGGAATAATTTGGCTATCTCCTTTGTTATCTCAAGGTAGAATACACTCTTGAGCTTACAAAATTAATGACCAACCCTTTGAAATGGGAATAACGTTACAATTCATAAAATGAGAGGTGACTTATTGTCTTCCTCATGAACCTCCATATGCCTTATTTCTAACTTTAGACTATTCATATTCTTGCAAAATATTTAAGTCCCTTTTATAAAATCAAGGTGAATTGATTTTCATTATGTTTCTAAAGTCACTTTTAAGTCACTTAAAGGCATATCAAAAATTGCAAACCCCAACAGAGAATTAGAACATTTGAAGGGAGAGAAATTTAGGTGAGAGGGAAGAGAGAGAAGAGGAGAATGTTTCCTGTGATAAATTTAAATGGTCCTCATTCATGGAAAACTCTGATGCGACAAAGTTCTAAATGTCCCATTGTGCTAAAACTAATCTTTCAATGTGCAGGGGTAAGTGCAACAAGTTGGTGGATAATTAAGTGGACATAAAAACATGAAATTTACGTACTGCGATCACGGTTTTTAAACCTCGATCGTAGAATTGTTTTCATAGGTTTAGGGATTTCCAAACCTAAACCTGTAATCACAGTTTTAAAACTGAGATATCAGTTTTAAACCGTGATTACGGTCCTCTGAGATAAAAAGTAGAATCGTGACTACTCATTTTCCCCCATTTTCCCCTACGAACCATGATTTCTCCTAGACCTTTGGCTCTCGACCTTTGAATACCCCCTGAAAATTACTCCTCAGAATTCTAGATCATGAAAGTTTGAACAATGCTGCCAAGACAAAGAGGTAAGCCCTTGATTTTGATCAAATTTCTTGAATTTTAGGTTTTTTTGTGATTTTTATGAGTTTTTCATTTTTTTGTTTATGTATACAATTTTTTTGTTTTTTTTGTTGCTCGAAAATATCGTAATCCTGCAAACCATCCAAATATTCCTCAAAACACTCCAAACATTCCTCAAAACCCTCCTCCAAACGTAGATCCACCTCATGTGGCTCCTTCTGTCCCCATGGAACCAGCAGGAACACAAGATGATATCGTTGGAAGAATTTGACAAAATAAAATTTCCATTGAGAACCTTATTCAGACTATAAGACAAAATCATGCCACAAATCCATCCCGCATGACTTTAGCTAACACATTACAAACATTTATTGGTGAAGTAGAATCCGCAACCAACCAAATAGACAGATGTAATACCTTTAGAGGTGATTGTAGGTGGTGGTATGTGGATAAATTATCCCATGTGGCTGTAAAAGACAAATTTTTTTGCAAAAGACTGCATTTGTGTATTATTTACTGGCCCGAGAACCAATGCCCCTCGTATCTACTTGTAAACGGTTCCCAATCCCTTGGTGCCATGATGATCGAATAAAGAACAATTATTGGGAACGATGGTGGATGGTTTTTTATTATCCACCATGCAAAAACAATGAGGTTCCTCTCTATTTTTTTAAGAAATTATATTGCAAGTTCATGCTTAACGAGGGTCCCAAATTATTTTGAATTTTCTGAGTTTTATGGGCAAGGAGATGACTCTGCATAGAGTAGACCTGGTACACTCATTGGTCAACCAAGGATCCCCCATGCCCAGAAAACCCTACTACCTTCAATTATTCCTCCTATAGTGAAGGAGGTTGTGGAGATTGACACACTACATGCATTAAGGGAGCTCACTGACACTATGACCCATCATAGTGACCAGATTACATCTGGTGATATTGGTGGAGGTTCCACTTCTAGCGCACCACACCACTGTGGATCATGTGGTGCCATATGCACTGTGTGCGAGACATCATTTGCTGGATCACATGATTTCTTTTCTCTAGATGAGATGATGGTGGATGTTTTTGGAACTGGTGCAAATGATCTTGGTCTTTCACATGTAAATGTCAAATAAATATTATATATATACAATAGTTTAATTCATTTGAGATTTTAATATATATGTATTTGATTACGTCATGTACATACATGTAAAAACTATTTTTTTTAAAACAATAAGAGCAGGTGAAGAACACATCTGACATTGAAAAGATAGCTACTACAGATGGGCATGCTACAGACATAAGTTTCAAGTTGTACTTACATTTCAAATTTTATTTGATTGCACTTTTATTATTATAAAGTTTCACGTGTACATGTACATATTAATATGTTTATCTTTTATACGCAGGAGCCGATGACCAGTCATCATCTTCTCTGGGCACTAAGGCTACTGGCATGCCTCACGTGAATTTTACGCAGGTTAGTTTATCTTTACACTTTGTTTCTAATTGTGGAAGTTCAATTGTGTATCTACTCTTGTAGGAATTTTAGAGACTCGAGTAACATCAAAGCTTCCCTAGAAGATCATTAAACCTAGATTCCTTTGTTCATTTCTATTAGCAAATTAATATGTATTGGTCTGTTATGTGTTGATTATGCTTTGGGTTTGTTATGTGGTAGTCATGTAGATTAATATTGATCTATACATATTTTTTGTATAGCTTATGAATTCCAAAGAGACTCCTCCATATATGCAGACTGTGGAGGCTACTGTAGATACTTCCATACCATTTGCAGATTCACTGAGTTACAATTATTCAAATTTGTTAAATTTTGGAGGATTTTTTTCTTATTCCTTAAATCTACAATATCAAATTTTGTACATGAAATATTTAATTTGAACTATTTATTTGTATGTAGCTTACCCCTCGTGATTCTACCATTGATCCCGCGATGCATCGACAAAAAATTGATAGGGATCATGAGATTGCGGTAATATTTCACATGCATTAACTAAATTCTTAGTTTATAAATTTTGAATGTATTTAAAAATTTTGGTGCTAATTTTTTTTTGTTTATAAACGTGCAGGCTCGGTTGTAGGACTACTTGGAGACACCTAAGACCACACAAATGAAATCTGTAGTGGCATCTTCCTCCACTACATCCTCAGGTCGTGGACATGCTTCTTCTAGCAGGTCGAAAAGAGGGAAGATGTTTCTGTTGATGGTGAATCACAGCACCCCTAAATGTCTGCAACTCGATGGGTTAAGACTCTCAGTGCGATTGCATAACATGGAGCTTTTCCCAAGTGTGGGACCTTACGAATTAGAAAAGCTCTCTGGATGAAGGCTGGATCCTATTCCTCTGTTCAGAGGCACACATAAAAATGTAGAGGGTTTACTCAAAACCTAATTTAAATTGCCAAGGAGATAGGGTAAGAAGATGCATAAAAATAAACCTAGACTAACAAAGGTGATGCACTGAGGAATGAAGAAAACCTATCTTGCCAATAAAAACAAACCATTAAAATGCAATGCAAGATCATGCACAGATAACCAAATTTGTAGTGAAAGATCAAGAGGATGCAAATGAACATAGAGAGGGTTGAGAATAATCCATAGACATGCATTATTTGCTCCAAAGATTGATACAATACACTACAAAATTCCAAGAGGCAAATTTGCATTACAATTTTAGATGGGAGGTTTGAACTCCACAAATTCACCTGCTAAAGAGAAGAAAGGAGGGGAAAAAAAAGAATATCCAACCTTTAGAAAGAATCCCCTCCTTAAAATTTATAGGAAGAATGAGAGAGGGAAGAGAGAGGAATTCCAAATCTATCGCAACCACCTCCAGGTTGTATTTAATTCATCTCATTATGGCGGTAGATGAGAACCCTAGCAAACCCAAAAAAATGGCAAAATATATTTTGTATTTTTGAAGAACTTGTTCTCACCCAATTAAAGATATCCAGTCGTAGTTGGACATAGGACCTTGTAAGATTTTCAAAAATTCCAACCTTGCGTGAATCTGAGCTCCCTGTGAAAAGTTATGGCCATTTGAATATCTGGGTCAGGGTTTGCTTCCTGTCGGGGTGTCAATGCTCAGAATGTTGTGCCTCCAGAAGATGCACCTCCTGAATATGCACCTTGTGAAGATGCACCTCAGCACATCCATACTCATCTCAACATAATCTTAAGTGTGTAATAGGCACTAAAAATGTGGTGTCGACATCTTCTGATGTGCACCTCCAACCTGCGCCAGGGCATGACTTTTCTCATGTTGACATCTTCTGATGTGCACCTCCAACCTGCGCCAGGGCAAAAATTTTTCCATGTCAAAATCTTCTGATGTGCACCTCCAACCTAGCAAAAGGGCACGAATTTTCCCATGTTGACATCTTCTGATGTGCACTTCCAACCTGCGCCAGGGCGTAACTTTTCTTATGTCGACATCTTCTGATGTGCGCTTCCAACCTGCGCTAGGGCACAAATTTTCTCATGTCGACATCTTCTGATGTGCACCTCCAACCTATGCGCCATGGTGCAAATTTTCTCATGTTGACATCTTCTGATGTGTGCCTCCAACCTGCGCCTTGGCTATTGGTGACGCAATAAATATCGAGCTTTGAGTTTGCTCGATTTTCTTATTCTTCTGTTTGTCTATATTTACCCAGGGAGGGAGATATATACAATAATTTGACGACTCAATGAGTTCACCTACCTGCTAGGTAGAAGATCAATGGCCTTTTAGCAATCCATTGGGCATGGAGTCATAAGCAATAACCTGAAACCAACCTGATATCTGATCCCGAGCCTGATACATCAACTCCTTCTTCGAGAGCATGCCGAACTACAGAATTCAACCTGAGAGCAAAAAAACCTATGCCGAAGCACTTAGGGAAATTGAAACCTAACTACAACAAGACAATGTGCATTCTGCACTTAGAGGAATTCAAATCTAGACTAATATTTACAAGGGTAAACCTTTTCCTTTTAGTAGCAATGTTTAAGATATATTCCATTAACCAGAATCGGGAGTTCTTCTCCATCCAATGTAGACAATTGGAAGGCATTACTACTTTTACATCTCATGACGATGTAGGGGCCACTCCAAATGGCATCAAACTTGGAATGCCTTCCTGGTTTTGTCCGATCTGCATCCCATTTTAGAACTAGGTCCCTTTCCTGGAAGGTCCTTGCTCTTGCCCTCTTATCAAACCATCTTTTTACTAAGGCCTGATCCTTCTCAATTGTCTGAACTGCATGTTCTCTGATTTCTTCATATTCCATCAACTCTGCATACCTGGCCTCCATTGGTTTGAACTCAAACAACTCCAACTGCTTCATGAGCTCCAATGCTGGCAATTCTAACAATATAGGCAATACTTCCTCTTTCCCATAGACCAAATTGTAGGGAGAATTACTTGTAGACCTCTTTGGCGTTATCCTATCAGCCCATAATGCTGATTTTAGCTTGGTATGCCATGTCCTTTGATTTTCATCCAGAGTCCTTCTGACGATTCTTAGCAAATTCTTGTTCGTGGACTCTGCCTGTCCATTACCCTGCGGGTAATAATTTGAAGAGGTGCTCAAATAGATTCCATTCTTGACAGACCATTCTATAATCTTAGAACCTATGAATGCCAATGCATTGTCTGATATGATAGTGGCTGGCACACCAAACCTAGTCACTATTCCTTCATAAAAGTCTAGTATGTTAGACTCATTTGCTTCTTTGAGCGCTACTGCTTTGGTCCACTTGGTGAAATAGTCCATTGCCACGAGAATCCACTTGTGGCCTTGGCTTGAGTTTGGATTTATGACCCCGATGAAGTCCAATCCCCATTGCATAAATGGTTTTTCAACTAAAATTGGGTGCAATGGAAGCGTTGCTAGTCTTTCTTTGCCTGTGAAGAGTGCACATTTCTTACACTTTCTTATCCATGTATAGTAGTCACTAAACACTGTGGGCCAATAATACCCTACCTTCATTATCTTGAGAGCTGTTACTAATGGGGAAAAATGTCCTCTGGAATCTCCATCATGAAAATATCATAACACTCTCTCAATTTGACTTGTCCCAATGCACCTCAATAAAATTCCATTGATGTCTTTCTTGAATAAAACACCATCAACAAACACATATGGAATGGCTTGTAATCTAAAGTATCTCCTTTTTTATTTGCTCATTTCTTGAGGGCATAGGCCTGTCTGTAGGAAGTATATCATATTCTGAGTCCAACAAGGAGTGGGCACATCATCATTTTCCTATTCTTGACCATCCTGTAGTACCAAGACAATATCCTTTTCATTACCTGCTTCAACTTGCTGACTTGAGGCTAGTTGTTCACATAATCCCTTTCCATGGACCATCTTAGTGACCTTAATTTTGATGTCATATTCCATGACACGAGTGATCCATCCTGCACATTTCTCATTTAGATCCTTGTTTAGAAGGAAGTCCTTGACTCCCGTATGAGAGACCAATAATTGGATCTTGTTGTTTGAGACTAGGTGCTTGAATTTCTTTAAGCTCCTGATCACTGCAAGGACATGCTTTTCAATTAAAGAGTACCTAGTTTCGTATTCCTCCAAGCCTTGATTGAAGAAAGCAACTGGTTGTTCTAATCCCTCCTTGTTTTACTGTACCAGGATTGCAGAAATTGTGTCTCCACCATCGAAGGCATATAGCATGAAGTCCTTGGAGAAGTCTGGATTGATGAGAGTCAGAGCTTGAGATATAGCCTCTTTTATTGCCTCAAAACTTGCCTTGCCTTCAGATGTCCACTTAAATGTCATGCTCTTCTTTAACATCAACATTATTGGCTTTATAAGAGCTGTAAAGTTTGGAACAAACTTGCGGACAAAATTGATCCTTCCTAAGAAGCTTTGAAGAGCCTTCTTGTGACTTGGTAATGGCAATGCTCGAATTGCTTCAACTCTTTATGGGTCAATCAT
This sequence comes from Taxus chinensis, assembly GCA_019776745.2. NCBI lineage: Eukaryota > Viridiplantae > Streptophyta > Pinopsida > Cupressales > Taxaceae > Taxus > Taxus chinensis. Next base: position 855,503,264 of record CM034147.1, read on the forward strand.
CAATCCCTCCTTTGAAACAATATGGCCTAGAATTTTTCCTTCATGAGCCAAGAATATGCATTTCTTGGGATTCAATGATACCCCAAATCTTCTACACCTCTGAAATACCTGCCACAGATGAAAGAGGTGATCCGCTGTAGTTTTGGAGAATATAGTGATGTCGTCAAGATATATCAGAACTATTTTATTGATCAATCCCTTGAATTCTGTAATGCCATTCATTGTGCTCCAGGCAGGCGGCCTGTCCCCACAGCGCGGGGCTCCAAAAATAAGGTAAAATAATTTTTTTTAGCTTTGGTTAGCTGGCAGTTAATTCTTTGTTGACTGTGAGTGTGAGGTGGCTCCCCCAATGTCCCTTTCAGACTTGAATTTTTCCTTACATGAGAATACAAGTGATCTTTTAGGATCCTGAAGCCGTAGCCGATCTGACCCGGAGTTAATGTGAGGAGCTGACAAATGTACAGTCGAAGCCTTTGAAAATGGAAAGAGTGATGCAGAGTTGAAGTTTTTGTGTCAAAGATGGACTCGGAGGGGGTTTGGAAATACATGGCGGAGCACAGGAGGGACGTTCAGGCAGAATCCGTGGGCCGTGAGGAAGCATTTGACTGTATCCAGCAGCTGCAGGGCAGAGAAGTAAAAAAAAAACTTATCCCAGAAAATCCGTGGCCTCTAGAGAGAGTTAATCCGGGGAGCTGCAGGGCGATCCCAAGGCACCGCTGGTGTTGATCTTGGTGTTCTGGTTACACGCGACCAGTCGTGATCAGTTGTGTAAAATCTTGCAGCTGTAGTTGAAGAACGAGATAAAGTTTTAGTTGAGCTGTCGTTCCTTTTCATTTTGGAAAGTCGCTTCTGTCCAGGTGACAGATCTAGCGTGGAAGAAGCTCGGTCAAACCTTGAGGCAAGTTTTGCAGGCGAGGCTGAGATTTCGTTCTCTACTAGTTTCTGTTCTGGCCGGAAGTTATTCTAGCGCCTTGCCCATGGGTTGATATGGTGGTTGATATGAAGATACAGGAAAAAAAAAATGGAGCCGGCGATGGAGGTACTCGCCTAGGCAGTGAAAGATGCGAGTCTGGAGGTCTGAGTTTTGGTGTAAAAGAAAATAGTGAACAGTGCTCGACAGTGCACCATTGCCACGACTGGCTCTTCTCCTTCCCATGTGGTGAAGTTTCCAACACGTGTGAGGGCTTCTGTTTCAGAAACGGGGAAAATCTTTTCCATAGCCACTCCTGTGCATGGTGTGGTCGAGAGAAGCCAAGGGATACAAGGGAAATCTTTTTCTGTAGCCGCTGGTGGACCTTTCAGTAGCGCCCATTTGAAGAAAAACCACTGTTAATGACACCCCTGTCTCGAAGCTGGAGGATAATGTTCTCTTTAAGGTTCCGGATTTGGAAGAGGATCTCATAGAGGTGGATCTGTTTCATATCAGAATATTCACGAAGCACAGTTTGCTTTGCAAGAAAACTATTCAGGAGATCTATGCAATGTTGGAGAAAATATCTTGGGAGATGAAGGTAGCAGGATATTTTCAGATCTAGATCATGTACTGAGTTTTGTTTCTTCAAAATCAATTTTGTGACAGTGAGGGTGTTACCAGCAGACCTAATGAACTTTATTTACAAAGATTCTCTATTGAGATCTTGCTTGTTGTATGATGTAACTCGTGGAAGAGAACCTCATAGAGGCCGATCTGTTTCATACCAGAATATTCATGAAAAACAATTTGCTTGCTATTATATGAGCATCTTCTATGAGTCACTATGTTGGCAGGGATAAAGGTTTCTGTTGGAATTATCACACCTTACAAGCTTCAGCTACAATGGTTGCACCGAGAGTTTGATGGTGTCCCCAAATCTGATGAAGGAAAAGGTTTGTGTATCAATACGGTAGATACCTTTCAGAGCCAGGAGCGATGTTATCATTATGTCTTGTGTCCGAGCTTCAAACCATGGTCAGTGTGTAGCTTTCTAGCGCAAGTGCTCTCGGACTGGGTGGTAAGCAGTTCGAATCTCACCCCCAAAGCAGCTGCACTGAAGCAATCTAGTGTTTGGACAGCCACCTATTGCATTCTTCTAGTCGTGTCTTCAAAAGGGAATCCTGGTGTGGTATATTGCAAGAAAAGACCAGTGAAGCAGAGGATAAAGCGGAAGGCGTGTGGCTGTAGCAGTCCCTGCTGGATGTTCACGACTGGTGGATGCGTTAAAACAGGCAAGATAGACTAACCATAACCATAATATGCTAGTATCTAAAATCCTCTTGAAATGAAACTTTTTCTTTCTAGAAATTGGTTTAAATCTGTGATTTTGTGGATTTGCATTCAGTATATGGTCAACAGTTTATTACTTCTGGATTTGCCTCTGTTGGTTGTTCTTGCTGACGTGATCAACCCATTTATATATATATAAAACAAACAAAGGTTCTCAGTGTATGCTTTGATTGATCATATGAAATATATATATAATATATAATTTTAAAGTTACTTCCTTTTGCAAAAATTTTGTTGTTTATTTGGTGAGCCTGGGTATGTAGTCACCCCTAGAACGTTGTAGCGTTGACTAGTATTGGTTTCCTGTTATGTTGTTGCCCTAGAGGAAAACATACAGTTAAATTATTATTATTATTTTTATGATAAGCGTGATTATGCACTTCGTGTATTGTGCAAATTATTAGGGCTTTTGGAATTAGAAGTTCAATATTTATATGCTTGTTAAGAAGGAAGTTTTGGGCCGAAAATATGTCCTGGGTTGATAGAAGGGCATAAATTATTGATAGAACCCCATTTCGATTCTACTCTTTCGATGAGTAAAATTTGATAAAATTAATGACCTTTATGGTGTTAAGATATGGTATGTTGATGATTCCTTGTGTGATCGATTTAATCATGTATCGACATAATGCCTTGATGGAGTAAGGTAATATCTTTCACGGTTCGTGAAAGTTAAGGTTTTCATCAACTGCTTAAGGTAACATGAAGTTCCTTAATTTAGTCAAACTTGTTTTGTACTTCCTTCTTGATGAGTGACCTTTCATTGCAAATTTAGAATGATTGTGATGGAAGGTCGTGAATTTATTTTGTTGTCAAAAAGGGAAAAGAAGCTTGGGAATAGTATGTTTTTGTGTCGAACGTAATAATTGTAATAACATCGTTATAGAAGTTCGTTATTGGAGGATATCTATCTTCAATGGTATATTATGTGTTTAATCACTGCATAGGTTACCACCAACTTAGTGTTGAGATGTAAATTAAGGAGAGTTGAGAGACCTCTTCCTTTGTATACATCATTTATGATATTAGGAAGTGAGTTGATGTCGGAAAATTTCAACCAAGTCTAGATTCATGGCTATGTTCCTCTAAAATGGGAGGATTATAAATCTAAGGTATTATGAAAATTGCAAGGATGTGTTTAGAATGCTAGATTGCCTACTCAACTTGGGTATTAATGAGGCTTGTCGCTATTCCGGCCCTGGTTATGATCAGTAGGTAAGCTGTTAGGCAATACCTATTCCGGACATTCTTACCGTCCTTTCCACTCATCCTTATTAGCTATGAAGTCACTTGTTACCTAAGATATAATGGTTGTGGGTTTGAATATAAGATTTTCATCCTTTAAACCCTTTTGATTACATGACGGAACTTTGCTTTACCCTCGTTGTTCATTTCTAGCCTATTAGGCCTATGGCCCTACGGAATGATTCCAAAACTATATTCTTTTGGGCAGCTAAGATCGGGCCTGGTTTTTATCTTTTGACTTCACCTTGAGAATGTGGAATGATGGGTTACACTTTAGATTTCGATCACGTAATCTACGGGATTACATGATTGAAATCCTAATACTCTCAACTCTTGTGTCTAATCATTTAAATTTCATAGTCTTGTGTATTTGGTTGTCAAACCTTTGTAGTGTTAGAGGTATTTTTCATAACTAAAACTTATGGTTTTCTTCTTAGTTGATATGTTGAAAATTATATCTTGATCAAAAAGGTTGTTAGAGGTTAGAACTTTGATCCATTTCCTGAAATAGAATGTTTCCTTTCATGGTTTTGTTAGCTAGTAGCTTATTGTTGCTATGTATAGTCTTATCTTGCTCAGTTCTCGCGAACTGACTCAGGTTATTAATTGTTGCAGATGGCTTACGTGGTTAGATGATGGAAAGACTTGTAGATTATTGCATCAATCTTGGTTATATTGTTCCTTTGTACGAATGTGTATTATGTTATAAAATTTGGAAAGGGCCTTTGGACATTTTAGAAGAAGGGTCAGTGCCTAGTAAATGTATTGTAAAGTATTGTTGTTGTAACTGTTGAAACTTTGGCTTGTTTGGTTATCATGTGAAAGATGAAATTTTGATTACCGCTTGGTTATGTGATATTCTAGTGAATTTTTAATCCTTAGAATAGTAGCAGGGCATGTCCCATGTTATTACTCTCTTGCTCCCTAGTCTTTATTCGATAGAGATGGTATGTCCCTTTGATTTGTGCACCGTGTTGGAATGAATTGATATAACCTTGTTTTGTTTCCGCAAACGAGTACTGTTAAACTTTGCTCTTGAGTTAAAACGTTGAGTTGTAAACCCTCCTAAGGCATAGTAGCAATGAGTTTGTAAGCACTATAAAGTGAACTGGATAGTCCTTATAAAAGTAAAACTAAAATTTATATAGATGAATATATTAATGTAGATGTGATCTACTCGATAGCATTGAGACCTGGAACAATCAAGAGGAAACTATCCTTGTAACGAAATATGATTACTTATTTCTTTCCCGAGCCAAACCAATAAACACTATCCTTTTTCAGTGAAACCTTAAATGATCTCATGGTGAAATCAATGGTTAGATTTTAGAAAATGATAGGATTTAATAAGTAGGAGTGAAAGTGATTAATAAAACCTTAAATATCTCTTTATCGTTTGAAATGTTCCCCTTTGTCAAACTTAATTAAGTAAAGTCTAGATGGAACACTTAACCAATCTCGATAAACTCTTAACTTCAATGAAAGTTTGATAGTAAACAATGTGACCCTGAAGCTAAATTCTGCTGTCCTGTTCTGTTAATCCTTGCCTTGATTCATGGTGATATTTCTTAAGCAAGGTCAAAGTTTGATCCTTAAACAAGAAAGTTATTGTTAGGAAACCCTAAGCGGTACTTTCCCCTCAATCGGAACTTATGCTTTCACCTGTGCAATAGAGGTATGAAACAGGAGTTAGTGGCTTGAGTAAGATTAATTAACCTTGTAAGAAATGGAAAATGTTCTAAAATCAAATGAATAAAAAGTTTTGGACATCAAATTGATGATCCCAGTTTAGAAAGCTTGGCCTTAAGCTATTTAGCCAACCGTTGAAAAGAAAGAAGTTCTCCCTTGTGAAAAGAATTGTGTGAATCGTTACATGAAATTGTATAAGAACGTAAGTTAAAAATTAAGAGACACTTTAGCAAACAAGAAAATTTAACAAGAAATTCCTCATGGGATGCCCTAACTGTAAGTGTGTTTTGTGGTTGGACTCCAATGTTGTCTCGTCAAAAGAAGAGTACATTGTCCTTGATAGGTGTGAACGTTTCTCGTGTTGACCTTGTGGTCTCCCCCATAACAAGTGGTTCCTAGTGATTGGTTATAACCTTGTGATGACATGTTGTGTCGTGTTGTGTCAAAGCAAGTAAAAAAAAAAAAAAAGTTATCCTGTATGTCACCGTGTTGTCAATGTGTTGGTATTTTTGGTGTGTTACACTTTGGTATCAGAGCGTAGGTTCATGCTCTCGAACCTATGGGCCGGATTGGTGTGGTATGGTGATGTTGCATGGTGGTGGTGGTGTTACATGATGATACTTCATGATGATGATGATGTTGCATGATGATGATTTATATTGGAAGAGTAATGTGCTTTAAGCGTGATGTGATTATTGTCGTAATTGTGATATTGTGAACGCACGTGATGTGTATGTCACTCAGTGCGTATTTGTCATCATGTTGATGTGTTGGGGATGAGAGTATTCTCTCTCCTTCTTGTGGATTCTAGGAAGAATTCACGTGTGAATTATTGTTGTGATGTGTGAAAATAATTCTAATGTGGATGACGTAGTGTTGAAGCATTGTGGCATATTGTGATATGTGGGTGTATCAATGTGTTGTATGACTAGTTGATGTTAAAAGAAACGAGTTGTATCATGATGTTTTTACCATGTTCTAAAGAAATGTGTGTACCACCTTGTTATGTTGCAATGTATGTTATGTTGTGTTGGACTATGTTCATCGTATGTATGTCTGTGCAAATAGGTAATGCTTCATGTTGTGATTTTGGGTCATACGGTGAGTGTATGAACCCTATCGTATGGTGATTGCACTTTGGGTGCAGAATGTGGTAAAGTGATGTATTGCGCCCTGTGAATGTATGATTGTGATCTACCCCGTATACCTACCATACGTGAGACGTTATGGTAGCTATGTGTGTACCACCATGGTGTTAGTAATGTAGTTACATGTTATGTTGTGAGCCTTACACTAACCGACCCTGAGGGAGATCGGTAGAAGTGTATGTTGAGAGTGAGGAATGGTGTACCATGGGTCAATAACTCGAGTCAAAACTCGGTTTAGTAGATTACATGTGACTCTTTCCTCTCTCCCTATGTGGTTGTATGTATGCAACCTAAGTGCAACTATGACTATGTTTAGCCTTGTCGAAGGGTGGCGGGATGGTATTATTGATATGTATTTTACGAGCTGAGGCTCGATGTTCCGAGTGCTAGCAACTCGTTGAGTACCCCTTTGGTGGCCAGATAAGGCCACACAGTTATCGTAATGTGACATTATTATAAGTTGATTTTATTCGTAAATTGATTCTTTTTCTTTATTTCGCAAGGACCAGCATCTTTTCTTGATTGCAATGCTTTACAATTTTGGGCATTTCCTTGGTTTGTGGCACTAACAAGGGGATTTTCGATACTAACTTTGGCTATTTGGCCATTTATTTTAGCTTGATTTGGGGTCTTCTTTTAAATTTGAAATTTTTACCGCCTTGCCCAAGGCTTGTACTTTGCCACTTGGCACTTTGACTGGATTGTTGTGCTGGTTCTAATGTCGTGATGTGTGGAATAGGGTCATGGGATGCACCATGGATTGGTTGGACCTATGGACCCGCTTCGTTGTATGGGGGTACGCCCCAAGGGGTACATATAACTAGCGGGTTGTTGAACCACGCGTTATTATGTCACTTGGGTTAGGAGTGTCCAAACTCGATGTTCCTTGGGCACAGAGAGACAACCGGCCTCCTTGAGGGAGGCATACGAGATTGAGGGAGGCATAAGAGTTTGAGGGAGGCATAAGAGACTTGAGGGAGGCATAAGAGTTTGAGGGAGGCATAAGAGACTTGAGGGAGGCATAAGAGTTTGAGGGAGGCATAAGAGACTTGAGGGAGGCATAAGAGACTTGAGGGAGGCATAAGAGTTTGAGGGAGGCTTATGATATTTGTCTGTATGGTTGATGTTCAGGATATATGTTCAGTTATTGTGATGTTTGGTAGTGGTCTTTTGATGTATGTGTTACTCATGTCAGATGGTTATGTGTTGTGATGTTGTGGACATGTCATTGATCCCCTTGTGGACACTATGTACCTGTAGCATGGTTTGTTGTTATGTGAGTCTTTCATTGATGCAAATTGAGGAAATGTCTGGTGGATTGTAGTACTCTTCTGTTTGAGTATTTGGTATGTCAGTCATTGATGTGTGATGAGTACCTATGTTATGGGAAGTGTGCCTATTCTATTCCGTAATTGTGTAACCTTTTGTGGTGTAATACAATCTTGAAGTATATACTTGTGTACTTGTGAATCTGTAGTGTCTTGTGAGCCTGATAGGGTTTGCGTTAGCTGTTCATGTTGGGCACCCACTATAAGGAACAAATCAAAACACTTCAATGATGATATTTTCTAAAAGAAACTAAAACTAGAAATAATGCTAATGGAACGAGACTAATGAAATGATGAACAAGAAAGAACTGCCAATCTTCACAGAACATTAAAAGTTAAAAATTCTACCGAATGTTCCTAAGGCTACCCTGTGGCCGTGCTTTAATCAACTAAAATTTTAAACCATAGGGTGTGTTTTCTTCTTTATCTATCCCTTGTTGCGTACCATTTCCTTTCCTCTGTGTAATGTCGCATCGAGGACGATGCTTTCTTAAGGGGAGGAGAATGTAATGCCATTCATTGTGCTCCAGGCAGGCGGCCTGTCCCCACAGCGCGGGGCTCCAAAAATAAGGTAAAATAATTTTTTTGGCTTTGGTTAGCTGGCAGTTAATTCTTTGTTGACTGTGAGTGTGAGGTGGCTCCCCCAACGTCCCTTTCAGACTTGACTTTTTCCTTACATGAGAATACAAGTGATCTTTTAGGATCCTGAAGCCGTAGCCGATCTGACCCAGAGTTAATGTGAGGAGCTGAAAAATGTACAGTCGAAGCCTTTGAAAACGGAAAGAGTGATGCAGAGTTGAAGTTTTTGTGTCAAAGATGGACTCGGAGGGGGTTTGGAAATACATGGCGGAGCACAAGAGGGATGTTCAGGTAGAATCCGTGGGCCGTGAGGAAGCATTTGACTGTATCCAGCAGCTGCAGGGCAGAGAAGTAAAAAAAAAAACTTATCCCAGAAAATCCGTGGCCTCTAGAGAGAGTTAATCCAGGGAGCTGCAGGGCGATCCCAAGGCACCGCTGGTGTTGATCCTGGTGTTCTGGTTACACGCGACCAGTCGTGATCAGTTGTGCAAAATCTTACAGCTGTAGTTGAAGAACGAGATAAATTTTTAGTTGAGCTGTCGTTCCTTTTCATTTTGGAAAGTCGCTTCTGTCCAGGTGACAGATCTAGCGTGGAAGAAGCTTGGTCAAACCTTGAGGCAAGTTTTGCAGGCGAGGCTGAGATTTCGTTCTCTACTATTTCTGTTCTGGCCGGAAGTTATTCTAGCGCCTTGCCCATGGGTTGATATGGTGGTTGATATGAAGATACAGGAAAAAAAAAATGGAGCCGGCGATGGAGGTACTCGCCTAGGCAGTGAAAGATGCGAGTCTGGAGGTCTGAGTTTTGGTGTAAAAGAAAATAGTGAACAGTGCTCGACAGTGCACCATTGCCACGACTGGCTCTTCTCCTTCCCATGTGGTGAAGTTGCCAACACGTGTGAGGGCTTCTGTTTCAGAAATGGGGAAAATCTTTTCCATAGCCACTCCTGTGCATGGTGTGGTCGAGAGAAGCCAAGGGATACAAGGGAAATCTTTTTCTGTAGCCACTGGTGGACCTTTCAGTAGCCCTCATTTGAAGAAAAACCACTGTTAATGACACCCCTGTCTCGAAGTTGGAGGATAATGTTCTCTTTAAGGTTCCGGATTTGGAAGAGGATCTCATAGAGGTGGATCTGTTTCATATCAGAATATTCACGAAGCACAGTTTGCTTTGCAAGAGAACTATTCAGGAGATCTATGCAATGTTGGAGAAAATATCTTGGGAGATGAAGGTAGCAGTATATTTTCAGATCTAGATCATGTACTGAGTTTTGTTTCTTCAAAATCAATTTTGTGACAGTGAGGGTGTTACCAGCAGACCTAATGAACTTTATTTACAAAGATTCTCTATTGAGATCTTGCTTGTTGTATGATGTAACTCGTGGAAGAGAACCTCATAGAGGCCGATCTGTTTCATACCAGAATATTCATGAAAAACAATTTTCTTGCTATTATATGAGCATCTTCTATGAGTCACTATGTTGGCAGGGATAAAGGTTTCTGTTGGAATTATCACACCTTACAAGCTTCAGCTGCAATGGTTGCACCGAGAGTTTGATGGTGTCCCCAAATCTGATGAAGGAAAAGGTTTGTGTATCAATACGGTAGATGCCTTTCAGAGCCAGGAGCGATGTTATCATTATGTCTTGTTTCCGAGCTTCAAACCATGGTCAGTGTGTAGCTTTCTAGCGCAAGTGCTCTCGGACTGGGTGGTAAGCAGTTCGACTCTCACCCCCAAAGTAGCTGCACTGAAGCAATCTAGTGTTTGGACAGCCACCTATTGCATTCTTCTAGTCGTGTCTTCAAAAGGGAATCCTGGTGTGGTATATTGCAAGAAAAGACCAGTGAAGCAGAGGATAAAGCGGAAGGCGTGTGGCTGTAGCAGTCCCTGCTGGATGTTCACGACTGGTGGATGCGTTAAAACAGGCAAGATAGACTAACCATAACCATAATATGCTAGTATCTAAAATCCTCTTGAAATGAAACTTTTTCTTTCTAGAAATTGGTTTAAATCTGTGATTTTGTGGATTTGCATTCAGTATATGGTCAACAGTTTATTACTTCTGGATTTGCCTCTGTTGGTTGTTCTTGCTGACATGATCAACCCATTTATATATATATATATATATATATATATATATATATATATATATAAAACAAACAAAGGTTCTCAGTGTATGCTTTGATTGATCATATGAAATATATATATAATATATAATTTTAAAGTTACTTCCTTTTGCAAAAATGTCGCTGTTTCTTTTGTGAGCCTGGGTATGTAGTCGCCCCTAGAACGTTGTAGCGTTGACTAGTATTGGTTTCCTGTTATGTTGTTGCCCTAGAGGAAAACATACAGTTAAATTATTATTATTATTTTTATGATAAGCGTGATTATGCACTTCGTGTATTGTGCAAATTATTAGGGCTTTTGGAATTAGAAGTTCAATATTTATATGCTTGTTAAGAAGGAAGTTTTGGGCCGAAAATATGTCCTGGGTTGATAGAAGGGCATAAATTATTGATAGAACCCCATTTCGATTCTACTCTTTCGATGAGTAAAATTTGATAAAATTAATGACCTTTATGGTGTTAAGATATGGTATGTTGATGATTCCTTGTGTGATCGATTTAATCATGTATCGACATAATGCCTTGATGGAGTAAGGTAATATCTTTCACGGTTCGTGAAAGTTAAGGTTTTCATCAACTGCTTAAGGTAACATGAAGTTCCTTAATTTAGTCAAACTTGTTTTGTACTTCCTTCTTGATGAGTGACCTTTCATTGCAAATTTAGAATGATTGTGATGGAAGGTCGTGAATTTATTTTGTTGTCAAAAAGGGAAAAGAAGCTTGGGAATAGTATGTTTTTGTGTCGAACGTAATAATTGTAATAACATCGTTATAGAAGTTCGTTATTGGAGGATATCTATCTTCAATGGTATATTATGTGTTTAATCACTGCATAGGTTACCACCAACTTAGTGTTGAGATGTAAATTAAGGAGAGTTGAGAGACCTCTTCCTTTGTATACATCATTTATGATATTAGGAAGTGAGTTGATGTCGGAAAATTTCAACCAAGTCTAGATTCATGGCTATGTTCCTCTAAAACGGGAGGATTATAAATCTAAGGTATTATGAAAATTGCAAGGATGTGTTTAGAATGCTAGATTGCCTACTCAACTTGGGTATTAATGAGGCTTGTTGCTATTCCGGCCCTGGTTATGATCAGTAGGTAAGCTGTTAGGCAATACCTATTCTGGACATTCTTACCGTCCTTTCCACTCATCCTTATTAGCTATGAAGTCACTTGTTACCTAAGATATAATGGTTGTGGGTTTGAATATAAGATTTTCATCCTTTAAACCCTTTTGATTACATGACGGAACTTTGCTTTACCCTCGTTGTTCATTTCTAGCCTATTAGGCCTATGGCCCTACGGAATGATTCCAAAACTATATTCTTTTGGGCAGCTAAGATCGGGCCTGGTTTTTATCTTTTGACTTCACCTTGAGAATGTGGAATGATGGGTTACACTTTAGATTTCGATCACGTAATCTACGGGATTACATGATTGAAATCCTAATACTCTCAACTCTTGTGTCTAATCATTTAAATTTCATAGTCTTGTGTATTTGGTTGTCAAACCTTTGTAGTGTTAGAGGTATTTTTCATAACTAAAACTTATGGTTTTCTTCTTAGTTGATATGTTGAAAATTATATCTTGATCAAAAAGGTTGTTAGAGGTTAGAACTTTGATCCATTTCCTGAAATAGAATGTTTCCTTTCATGGTTTTGTTAGCTAGTAGCTTATTGTTGCTATGTATAGTCTTATCTTGCTCAGTTCTCGCGAACTGACTCAGGTTATTAATTGTTGCAGATGGCTTACGTGGTTAGATGATGGAAAGACTTGTAGATTATTGCATCAATCTTGGTTATATTGTTCCTTTGTACGAATGTGTATTATGTTATAAAATTTGGAAAGGGCCTTTGGACATTTTAGAAGAAGGGTCAGTGCCTAGTAAATGTATTGTAAAGTATTGTTGTTGTAACTGTTGAAACTTTGGCTTGTTTGGTTATCATGTGAAAGATGAAATTTTGATTACCGCTTGGTTATGTGATATTCTAGTGAATTTTTAATCCTTAGAATAGTAGCGGGGCATGTCCCATGTTATTACTCTCTTGCTCCCTAGTCTTTATTCGATAGAGATGGTATGTCCCTTTGATTTGTGCACCGTGTTGGAATGAATTGATATAACCTTGTTTTGTTTCCGCAAACGAGTACTGTTAAAATTTTCTCTTGAGTTAAAACGTTGAGTTGTAAACCCTCCTAAGGCATAGTAGCAATGAGTTTGTAAGCACTATAAAGTGAACTGGATAGTCCTTATAAAAGTAAAACTAAAATTTATATAGATGAATATATTAATGTAGATGTGATCTACTCGATAGCATTGAGACCTGGAACAATCAAGAGGAAACTATCCTTGTAACGAAATATGATTACTTATTTCTTTCCCGAGCCAAACCAATAAACACTATCCTTTTTCAGTGAAACCTTAAATGATCTCATGGTGAAATCAATGGTTAGATTTTAGAAAATGATAGGATTTAATAAGTAGGAGTGAAAGTGATTAATAAAACCTTAAATATCTCTTTATCGTTTGAAATGTTCCCCTTTGTCAAACTTAATTAAGTAAAGTCTAGATGGAACACTTAACCAATCTCGATAAACTCTTAACTTCAATGAAAGTTTGATAGTAAACAATGTGACCCTGAAGCTAAATTCTGTTGTCCTGTTCTGTTAATCCTTGCCTTGATTCATGGTGATATTTCTTAAGCAAGGTCAAAGTTTGATCCTTAAACAAGAAAGTTATTGTTAGGAAACCCTAAGCGGTACTTTCCCCCTCAATCGGAACTTATGCTTTCACCTGTGCAATAGAGGTATGAAACAGGAGTTAGTGGCTTGAGTAAGATTAATTAACCTTGTAAGAAATGGAAAATGTTCTAAAATCAAATGAATAAAAAGTTTTGGACATCAAATTGATGATCCCAGTTTAGAAAGCTTGGCCTTAAGCTATTTAGCCAACCGTTGAAAAGAAAGAAGTTCTCCCTTGTGAAAAGAATTGTGTGAATCGTTACATGAAATTGTATAAGAACGTAAGTTAAAAATTAAGAGACACTTTAGCAAACAAGAAAATTTAACAAGAAATTCCTCATGGGATGCCCTAACTGTAAGTGTGTTTTGTGGTTGGACTCCAATGTTGTCTCGTCAAAAGAAGAGTACATTGTCCTTGATAGGTGTGAACGTTTCCGTGCTGACCTTGTGGTCTCCCCCGTAACAAGTGGTTCCTAGTGATTGGTTATAACCTTGTGACGACATGTTGTGTCGTGTTGTGTCAAAGCAAGTCAAAAAAAAAAGTTATCCTGTATTTCACTGTGTTGTCCTTGTGTTGGTAATTTTGGTGTGTTACAAATTCCATATCCATTACCCTTTGGAAAGTGGCTCCAGCATTTGATAGCCCAAATGGCATCTTCTTGTAGGCATAGGTTCCCCATTTGGTGGTGAAAACCGTCTTGAACTGGTCATCTTCTTTCACCATTATTTGATTATACCTTGAGTAGCCATCTAGGAGAGAGAATCTCTTCGAACCGGATACCACTTGCAATATTTATTCCATTGAAGGAAGTGGGTAATGGTCTTTGAGAGATGCCCTATTGAGGTCTTGGAAGTCCACACACAACCTGATTTCTCTGATCTTCTTCCTGAGCGGAACCAAGTTTTCAACCCAGCTTGAGAGCTTGATCGGGAATATAATGCTTGCCTCTATTAGCTTATTTAGCTCTTTCTTCAGTAGAGGCTCAATGTGAGGGTTGACTGGTCTCTGCTTCTACCTGATGGGCTTAGCATCTAGATCCAATTCTATGGTATGTTGTGCCAACTTCAGATTGAATCCTCTCAAGTCTTTATAACTCTAAGAGAAGACATCTTGAAATTCTTGGCAAAGCTGTATGAAATCTGACTTCTCCTGCTCAGTGGCACTTTACCAATTTGAAGTGTTTTTCCTTCCCCAACCTGAATTGGCTTTGAATATTTTCTCTTGATCTATACGTTAGCATTTTCCTTATGGAACTGGTCGTTAGGGTTGAAGATAGACTCCAATGTTACTAAACCCTTGGGAAGCTTTTTTATCCGCAGCTGCACTACTTGATCCCTGTACTGTTACTCTAGTCTTTCCTGATTCCTAGCTAAGAATTCAACCTCTTCTTGCAAAAAATTGATGATCTGTTGATCATTCTCAAACACCTGCCAGCTTGTGTTATTATCTGGAACTGCTAGCCTCAAAATCACATGGATATGTGGTTGTATTTTTCCCTTCTAATGTTGTCAACCACATCAAACGTTGCTCCAACTGTTGCGAGCCTATCTGAGCATTCATTTTTCTTCCTGGGTATGGACACGATGTTGAAAGCTTTGAAATCCTCAATGAGGTCCCATACCCTGTTCTTGTAGTTCTTCAGCAGGTCATTATTTGTAGCATGTCGTCCCCTAACTTGGTTGACAATTAGCTCACTATCCCTGAACACCTGCAATTACTTTATGCCCTTTTTCCTAGCCCAATGAATTCCATGAATCAATGCCTCATATTCAGCCATGTTGTTTGAACAGGAAAACTGGAAACGAAAAGATGAAAAATATTTAACGTCTCGTGGTGAAATCAACATTGCACCACCTCCAGCACCTTGTTTGCCTCTCGAAACATCGAAAAATAGTTGCCAAACTTTGTTTTCATCCTTTTGTTCAGGCTGAATGATGTCGGGAATAGGGTGAATTTTCTTCGTGTACACAATACATACCCAATTCAGATTCTTCAAATTCCTTGTATGGTTCAAATTCATGAATCTTGTTTGCCCATTCATCCAAAGTCAAATCAGGAATTCCCTCGACCTTAGTACCTGTTTCTATATCATTGAACACTCCTCCTGGTCAAAGGATGAGCAATTCACATTGATAGGACTTGGCACATGAGTTTCAATATGGAAATTGGCAATTGGTTCTGACCTGATTGTTGCTTTGGCCCCATATCTCATCCTGAAAATCATGTGTGACCAATCTACAGATAAATATCCACTGATTTTTGTAGTGAAGTCTCTTGATAGACACAACACAAAGAGTGGTGGAAGGTCAATCACAAATACATCTTACAGAATTGTAACATTAGGACAGGCATGTAGTGTTAGGCTTAACCCTTTTATGACTCCAACTGTTTGAATTGCTATTCCATCCAGCTGTACTACTCCTTTCAACACTGGCTCATACTTTAGACCCAGTTGATCTACTATTTGCTTTGGCATCATTGAAATACTTGCCCTAGAATCAATCATGTAATTGTGTACTAGTTTATCTCTAATGATTAATGAAACATAGAATGGAGGGGCCTTCAAAACTTTACCTTGTTATCCTCCATGATTCCCTTCAGGCTGAGAAACATTTGTGAGGACCTTCTCTTGCATATGGACCTGTTGGTTTGAATTTGAACAATTCTTCATGGCAACTTGTAGAAGATCTCTTTGGCCTAAAATTGTTAGTGATTCCCACATGGAAATGTTCACATGTGTCTTCTTCATTTGATCGATGATGTTGAAAGGGGATGAAGTGTCCTTTTGATTTCCCTTGCTTGGCAAAACCTTGTATGGATCTTGAACAGGCGCATGTGTTGCTACAATAGGTACCTTAGGTTGATTTTGCACATTTGGAACTGCATTTGGTCTACTAACCCCTTGTTGTGTAGGATTCGGCTGAGAAACAACTGGGTTAGACAATTTCCCCTATTTTATGATTCTCTTCTTTGACCATGTGTTGGCAACCATGCCTTGAAAAGGTTGTTGGTTAACTCCACAGAAGTATTTTGTTTGCCAATTGGCTAACGTGGTTTCTGTTGGAGGTGCTTCTTGTTGTGTTTCTTGCTACTAATTCCCTACTTAGCTTGGTTCTTGAGACACACCAATGGTTTACACCATCAAGGCTTGATTTAGTGCACCATTGAAACATGTTGACTAATTGTGTGGTAGATTGTAAGGGTAACACTAGTCATACTCCTTTGCCATGTTGTTTTGTGTTGGAACCAAGGCTCTTGAGGATGTCATTGCATTTTGGATCATATGGTCAAAATGGCCTGGCAGCTTGAGGTTTTCCCTGGTTTTGGTTTTGATTTATAGCCTGAGCTGGTGGTCTATTTTGTTGGTATGGGGGCCTAGCTTGGTACTACGCTTGAGGATGATATGGTCTAGCATTTTGAGCTTGCTGTATTTTGATAGTCACCAACTCATTTCCAAGGTTCTGTAGCTGTTTCATAAAATCTTGCAATTCCTTTGAATCATTTTAAGAATTCGATGCCTCGTTATTGCTTTAATTTCTAGGAGTTGGAATGGGATTCAACTCTGGTGCTTGACTAGTTGTAGGATTTCCCATATCTAGATAGAGAGGCATTGGTGGCCTTGGTGCAAGCTTTCTAGCTCAGATCAAACAGTTCTCTGCTCTAATAGCTGTGTCATAGGCCCCTGACAGTGTTGTCCCTCCCATTGATTGGATCAACATGGCTATGTCTGAATTTATAGCCTTTAAGAAATAAAGGAATGCGCCTTCGGTGGTTGGTATAATAGCTATTGGAATCCTATCCCATGTCTGTTGGAATCTGAAGTTGAAATCTGCCATTTGTTCATTAGGAGCTCTTTTAATTGTCGTTAGTTGTTCCAATAAAGACAAATTGTCTTCCCTCTCCCTGAACTGGTTTCAAAGAGTTGAACAAAGTTGGTTCCAATTCGTAATAGACCCTGTTGCTAGGATCCTAAACCACTATAAGGCTTTACCTTTAAAAGATGAATCCAACAACTTGACTGCAACATCCATTTCATTTATTTCATAGATTGCACATGCATTGGCAATATTCTGGATGTGGTCAATAGGAGTAGTATGATTTTATCCTGTGAAATAGGGGATATTCTTTAGCTTTGCAACTGGAACTTGATTCTGAGCATTTAGGGCGAGTGGACTACTGCCTGTGAAATTGATAAAGGGATTTGGTGGTAGATGTGCCATTATGATTTTCCTAAGAACTCTGGTTGATGTGAGTAAAGGTCTAGCAGGTGTAGGTGTAGAAAAAGTCCAGTTAGGTGGAGATGGTGATCTTTGTGGTCCTCTTCCTCTCCTTCCTCTACCTGGTGATAGTTGCAAGTAGACAAATAGCCCCTCTTCTCGAGTATCAGACCTGGTTCGAATTCTTCTCATATGCCTAGGAAAATTTTGCTGCTACACCGCTGAATTGTATCCCTTCAGATTCACCAGATGTGTTAGAGAACGATCCTCAAAAGGCTAGATTTTGCCAAGTTACACACCAAACCTAACAATATTAAAAAAGAATTTAAAACTTTGAAGGACGTGGAAGATACAGTTCTTCAATTCAGTTATCGGGTCCTGTTGTGTAGCTACTAATCCCCGAAAGGTACAGGTGAAACTCAGGTCATGCAACGCAACTTACAAAACCTAAAATACACTGTGTCAGAACTTGGGACATGCTCGATACCTGAGAAAACCTGAAATACTAAAAACTATGAAATTTTGAAAGTCAAAATCTCAAAAATATAAGAATACCCTTTTGAATATTATCCCCCGATCTATCAACTGGTGAAATTTTGACTTGTTTTGAGCAAGTTAAGCCCTTGAAAATCGATTTCGGAGTTCAACCTAGAAGGTGAAAAAAATCTAAAATTGTGAAACCTGCAATTTCCAAGTCCAAATTTCTTGAAAATTCCTTCAAATCTTGTGGAATGACCTCTTGGTCCCACCGGGCATGCCAAAAATATTGATGATGAATCACAACACCCTTAAATGTCTGTAACTCGATGGGTTAAGGCTCTCAGTGCGATTGCATAACATGGAGCTTTTCCCCAAGTGTGGGACCTTGCGAATTAGAAAAGCTCTCTATATGAAGGCTGGTTCCTATTCCTCTATTCAGATGCACACATAAAAATCTATAGGTTTTACTCAAAATTTAATCTAACTTGCCAAGGAGACAGGGTAAGAAGATGCATAAAAATAAACCTAGACTAACAAAGGTGATGCACCGAGGAATGAAGAACACTTGTCTTGCCAATAAACAAAAAGCATTAAAATGCAATACAAGATCATGCATAGATAACCAAATTTGTAGTGAAAGATCAGGAGGATGTAAATGAACATAGAGAGGATTGAGAATAATCCATAGACATGCGTTATTTTCTCCAAAGATTGATACAATACACTATAAAATTCCAAGAGGTAAAGTTGCATTACAGTTTTAGATGGGAGGTTTGAACTCCACAAATTCACCTGCCAAAGAGAAGAAAAGAGGGGCAAAAACAAGAATTTCCAACCTTTAGAAAGAAGCCCCTCCTTACACTTTATAGGAAGAATGAGAGAGGGAAGAGAGAGGAATTCCAAATCTATCCCAACCACCTCTAGGTTGTATTTAATTCATCTCATTATGGCGGTAGGTGAGAATCCTAACAAACCCAAAAAAATGGTGAACTATATTTTGTATTTTTGAAGAACTTTTTCTCACCCAATTAAATATATCTAGTTGTAGTTGGACATAGGACCTTGTAATCTTTCCAAAAAGTCCAACCTTGAGTGAATCTGAGCTCCCTGTGAAAAGTTATGGCCATTTGAATATCTAGGTCAGGGTTTGCTTCCTGTTAGGGTGTCAATGCTCAGAATGTTGTGCCTCCAGAAGATGCGCCCCCTGAAGATGCACCTTGTGAAGATGCACCTCAGTGCATCCATACTCATGTCAACATACTCTTAAGTGCGCAATAGGCACTGAAAATGTGGTGTCGACATCTTCTGATGTGCGCCTCTAACCTACACCAGGGCACGACTTTTCTCATGTCGACATCTTCTGATCTGCGCCTCCAACCTGTGTCAGGGCACAAATTTTTCCATGTCGACATCTTCTGATGTGTACCTTCAACCTACACAAGTGCGTGAATTTTCCCTTGTTGACATCTTCTAATGTGCGCCTCCAACCTATGCCAGGGTGTAACTTTTCTCATGTCGACATCTTCTGATGTGCGCCTCACCCCTGCACCAGGGTGCAACTTTTCTCATGTCGAAATCTTCTGATGTGCACCTCCAACCTACGCCAGGGTGTAACTTTTCTCATGTCGACATATTCTAATGTGTGCCTCCAACCTGTGCTAGGGCGTGACTTTTCTCATGTCGACATCTTCTGATGTGTGCCTCCAACCTACGCCTTGGCTGTTGGTGACGCAATAAATATCGAGCTTTGAGTTTCTTCGATTTCCATATTCTTTTGTTTGTTTATATTTACCTGGGGAGGGAGATGTATACAACAATTTCATGATTAGATTCATAGGAACTAGATGTATGTATATATATATATATATATATATATATATATATATGCCATCTGGTCCTAGTTCATGATGCTTCATATAGTCCATGTATATAGTCATATGCGACCACATATGCTTTATATGTATGACACACTTAGTTAGATACATGTTATTAACTTATATTTTCAAAGACACGTTTAACACACTTAGTTTGATACATTATATCCATGTTGGTTTTCATAACGATATTACTTCTATGTTTGATTGATTTCATTGCACATGATATCCTTCTATGTATGTTTTCATAACCATATTAGTTTTATATGTTTGATTTGATTTGATGGCCTCGATTATGTGACCATTATGGATATGATATATGATTTGTTAAATGTTTGTATTAAATGATATATGATATATGATATATGATGTTATATTATATAATGGTTTTGAAGGTTCTTGGGTGCAAGATTTTTTTTTTTCAAGAGATTCAAGTGTGAACTTATATCAATTTTCTTATTTTAAGCACGTGGTTAACACACTCCAAAGTGAGAAAAAATGTACACAATTAAAATGGTCTTGAGAGATATATTACAAGTCATTTTATATGTTTTTAATGTAATTACAATTTATTTGTTAATTATTAGTCCAAATTAAACTTGTTATTGATGTGTGTAATAATAAGGTCCTAATTTGAATTCGTTTGTAAAAAAATATAGAAACATTATAGAATTTAGTTGGCACAAGATATGAAAAAAATATTCTTAAGAATTTATTGTGTATTAATTACACCAACAAATCCAGGTGACCAGGTGAATCCTAGAGGAGGCTTTATTCCAGTGAGTGACAACGTTGTTGCTTCCGGGCTATTTCATTCGAGCGTAGTCCCTTAAGAGCCCTGAGACCAAAAAACCATTCAACTTCAATAGGTGATTACTAGGACTCTGTGGAACCTAAAAATGTCTCATTAGATCATAAAAATTAATGTAGGGACCCTCTACAATAGCTTGTCTCAGTTTTTTCTATCTCCAATCTATGTTCTCGCTACCCTATTGTTTTTAAATGCGTGAAATAGTGCAATTTGAGCCAGTGTAAGGTTGTCAAACACTATATTTTGAAAACAGTGTGTCGTGGCACCAAACCAACTATGATGAAATGTTTGGGTGGCTAGGTGAATGCTAGAGGAGGCATTTTTTTGATGAGCGGCAACGTTGTTGCTTCCGGGATACTTCGTTCGGGCGTAGTCTCTTAAGATCCCTGAAGCCAAAGAACCGTTCAACTTCGATGGGTGACTACTCGAACTCCATGGCACATAGAGACATCTTGTTAGATCCTAATCCTCGATGTAAGGACCCTTTATAAAATCTTGTCTTGGTTTTTTCTGTCTCAAATCGGTGCTCTCGTTGCCCTATTGTTTCCAAACGCATGAAATAGTACAATTTGAGCCAATGTAAGGTTGTCAAACACTATATTATGCAAACGGTGGGTAGCGGCATTGAACCAAATACACTAACAAATTTGGGTGGCGAGGTGAATGATAGAGGAGGTGTCATTTTGGTGCATGAAAAATTCATTGCTTTTGGGCTAATTCGTTCAGGTGTAGTCCCTTAAGAGCACTGATACCAAAGAACCGTTCAACTTTGACAGGTGACTACTCGAACTACGTGGCACCTAGAGACGTTTTATCACATCCTACACATCAGCATGGGGACCCTCTATAATATCTTATCTCAGTTGTTTCTGTATCTAATCAATGTTGTTGCTACCTTATTATTTGTAAATGCGTGAAATAGTGCAGTTTGAGCCAGTGTAAGGTTGTCACACACTGGATTTTGCAAATGGTGGGTCGTGGCACCAAACCAAATGTCTTGAAATATTTGGTTAGACAAGTGAATGCTAGAGGAGGCATATTTGTGGTGCGCAACAACATCATTGCTTTTGGGCTACTTCATTTGGGCGTAGTGCCTTAAGAGCCTTGAGACCAAAGAACGGTTCAAATTCAACGGGTAACTACTTAGACTCCGTGGCACCTAGAGATGTCTCGTAGGATCCCACACCTCAATGTGGGGACCCTCTACAATATCCTGTCTCAGTTTTTTTCGTCTCCAATCGGTGCTCTCGTTGCCCTCTTCTTTCCAAACACGCGAAATAGTGCAGTTTGAGCCAGTGTAAGGATGTCAAATGCTATATTTTGCAAACGGCGGGTCGTGGCAATGAAATGACTGCGCCAACACATCAGGGTGGCTAGGTGAACACTAGAGGAGGCATCTTTTTGGTGCACAAAAACATCGTTGCTTTTAGGCTACTTCGTTCAGGTGTAGTCCCTTAAGCGCCCTGAAAAAAATCGTTCAACTTTGACGGGTGAGTACTTGGACTCCGTGGCACCTAGAGATGTCTTGTCAGATCCTACACCTCAATGTGAGGACCCTATAATATATTATATCTAATTATTTTTCATATCCTATCGGTGCTCTTTCTTCCCTATTGTTTCCAAAGGCATGAAATAGTGTAGTTTGAGCCAGTGTAAGGCAATCAAATGCTATATTTTGCAAACGGTGGGTCATGGCACTAAAACAACTGTACCAACATGTCCTGGTGGCTTGGTGAATGCTATAGGAGATGTTATTTTGGTGTGCAAAAATATCCATGTTTCCAGGCTACTTCGTTCGGGCGTAGTCCCTTAAGAGCCCTGAGACCAAAGAACAATTCAACTTTGACGGGTGACTACTTAGACTTCATGGCACCTAGAGACATCTTGTCAGATCCTACACATTGGTGTAGGGACCCTATACAATAGCCTATCTCTATTTTTTCCATTTCCAATTGGTGCTCTTGCTACCCTATTGTTAGAATACACGTGAAATAGTGCAGTTTGAGCCACTGTAAGGATGTCAAACACTATATTTTGTAATTGGTTGGTTGTGGCACCAAACCAAATGTGCCGACACATCTGGGTAGCCACGTGTATGCTAGAGGAGGCTTATTTTTGGTGCACAACAATGTCATTACTTCCAGGATACTTTGTTCGGGCGTAGTCCCTTAAGAGCCCTGAGACCAAAGAACTGTTCAACTTCGACGGGTGACTGTTCAGACTCCGTAGAACCTAGAGACATCTCGTCACATCCTACACCTCAGTGTGGGGACCCTATACAATAAGATTTATTGGTTATTTCCTTCTCCAATTGGTACTCTCGCTGCCCTATTATTTCACAATGTGTGAAATAGTGCAGTTTGAGCCAGTGTAAGGATGTCAAACGCTATATTTTGCAAACGATGGTTCGTGGCACCGAAATGACTGTGCCAAAACATCCACATGGCTAGATGAACACTATAGGAGGAATTTTTTTGGTGCATGACAACGTTGTTTCTTCTGGGCTACTTTGTTTGGGCGTAGTCCCTTAAGATCCCTGAAACCAAATAAATGTTCAAATTTGACGGGTGACTACTCAGACTCTGTGGCACCTAGATACGTGTCGTTAGATCCTACACCTCAGCATGGGGACCCTCTAAAATATCATGTATAAGTTGTTTTCATCTTTAATCGGTGCTCTCGCTGCCCTATTGTTTGAATACACGTGAAATAGTGCAGTTTGAGCCGAGTGTGAGGCTATCAAACACTATATTTTGTAGAAGGTGGGTTGTGGCACCGAATTGATTGTGCACACGCATAGGGATTGTATTGTAAACACTTATTAGGAATCATTTTGGTTCTCTAAGCTCCTGGTGCTTCTGGGATACCTCCTTTGGAGCCAAGAACCCCCTCCACAAGTACATAAATTGTTGTTTTAATTGATTCTTTTTTCTTGTAAAACAATGAAAGCTTATCTTAGCTTCGAGAATATAAAATTCTCAATTAACAGTGCCAACCATGTGAAGGTGGAAGATTTTCTGGCACCACTAACCTGCATAAAAGTGTTAGTCAAAGAAATTTAAGTTTCAAATCAAAACCATACTAGAAATATACAAAATACACCAATTTAATAAAGTATATGAGCTTGAATCTAGAACTAACAAATTTAAACAATTCAAAGAAAAAATATATATTAGAAGAGCTCAATTAAATTCATTTCAATGTTCACCATTAGGATGTGAAAGTGTCCAAGATTTTCTAGCACTACTAACCTGCATAAAAATGAACTAATCAAATAATTTTATGTTGAATGAAAACCATGTATACTATATATATATAAAATACACAAATTTAAACACGTATTATACAAAATACTAGATATATACAAAATACACAAATTATAGATGGTTGAAAAATTTAATTACTTCAAAGAAATTATATATACCAGATGTGAGCATGCAAATTCATTCCAATGAACCATCAGGATCGGATCTACATTGAATAGTAGATAATATTGCTTCATTATTTGACTCTTGAACCTTCCAAAGAATCTTGTTATTAGCCCTTCCTCAATATCTATAAAACTGAATATTTTTTACTAGAACTAGATGTGAATATAAGAGTATTTTCCTGTGTGTCTCAAAGTCTTCAAAGACCCAAACAAAAGAGTTTTTAAATGGATACCGTCGAAGCCAAGTTCCAGTAACTACCATTGACCTTGTAGGGTACTCAATATCATTTCCATCTATAACAAGAGAAGTCAACTTATTTCTTTCCTCAATGCAATGACATAAGAAATAGTATGTTCCTTCTTCATTGTCTTCTGTTACAATAACTGCAAACACATGTCTTATAAGAAAACAAAGGTTTCAAATCAAATTTAAATTATATATTAAAATTTCAGTGGACATAACTCAATAAAAAAATTAAATAAATAACAATAAATACTTTGTCACACCCTAAAATCAAAATTTCGTCAAAGTCCTTGGATGTTGCAACTTCATCTACAAAGACAAGTCGTAGTGTTTGTAGAGGTTGAAAAATAGGTAAGCAGAGTTAGAGGCCTACAAAATCCATCCATCCACCAATTCTTGTGAATCACACTCAGCAGTGACAATTTCGATACAAGATGAAAAAAAAAATGGCAAACTTTCTTGTCCATACGGCCCACAAAGAAGGGCCTGAGCTACAAAATGAGTGCATATCACTAGACCCAGTGAGTGTCAATACAATCCTCGTAATTAGCAATTGTTTGTTCTTCTATCAACGAAAAATATTTGCGTAATGTGAAATTTTTTTAAGAACCTCGGGCAATGTTGTTAATACATCATTCCACTATCCTCTTTACATCTTTTAATTTAGCACCATCTTTGTACTTCAAGTCTTCTCTTACAATAGCTCTTTACATACATGCCCCTACACTGTCACGCTCTCTTTTTCCATGTCTAGCCTCAATGGAACTTCCAAATACGTTACACACTCATCTTCTAAATACATTTTTCTCATCTAATAAAATATTCGTGCATTCTTAAACTGAGACGTGAATTTATCTGACCATATATAATGTTGTTTTGAAGTAGATCTCCCTATCAGAAAAGTTTCCATAAAAGAACTAGAAACACCCCTTGAACAAATTTAATAGAATGAGTACGATCATCACTGATACAAAATTGGTACTCTCTTAAAAAAAATTGATAATTTTCTATACTGTCAGGAGAATGTAGAAATGTTATATGCACAAAAATGGCAACTTGCACTGAGTTATAAAATTGTGATTGAACCTCCATTTGTGGTTGTACAATGTGTAATTCTCTGCAAAATCAAGCACTAAAACAATAGGAACAATAGGAAATGTGTCATTGCATATCTTGAACTGTTCATTCCAGCCATCGATCTCTATATGTATGCATAACATACTCATTAACAATTTCATCCTTAAATTTTTTTAAAAATTTAGAAAACAAACATTTGTTATAGTAACTAACATCACCACCGTTTAGACTCTTTTCCATCTTTCAACTGGCATGCAACTGATTTATATTTATTAAACTCAACTAAATTATGTTTTATTGTACCTTCAATTTTACTCATGGATGTAACTTTCTAATTTAGGTTATCTCACTGCATGTACTACACCTTCCATCTAAACAATCTTAACTGTAAATTTTTTTTTTTTCCAACTTCTTTTTCACAAAATATAGCAGGAATGAAATCCTTGGAAAATATTGGTGGAATTTAAATGCCACATTTCTGATAACATAGTTTCAGAATGAAAAATAGAACAAATACGTAAAAAATTAGCATAATGCATCGAAAATTAAATATGTTGCTTACAACAAGTGGTGCCAGCATGGTTGTTTTTTATATAGAATAGTTTCATCATTTCAAAAAAAATGTTGAATAGTATTAATTTCTAGATTATCTTGTTCAAAAATTACGAAAAAATTGAGTTTGAGTCATATCTAAGAAACGATTTGGATGTGGTTAACAATTAGTAGAACCAACTCTCCTGTTTTATAACATCTCTTGTATTAGGTGAAACTCTAGTGTTATGATGTCAAAATTGAATAACAACTTCTCTTATAGCATAAGAATTATCTTTTGTCCTTATGCATGGTACTCTAGCAGAAAATGCCTAATAATCAGCGT
The DNA here is from genome assembly GCA_019776745.2 of Taxus chinensis. NCBI lineage: Eukaryota > Viridiplantae > Streptophyta > Pinopsida > Cupressales > Taxaceae > Taxus > Taxus chinensis. The sequence goes on from CM034147.1 coordinate 855,529,396, forward strand.
TATTGAGTAATTGAATGATATTACGTCTTTCAATTACTTTAATAAGAGTTTTTTCGATTAACTGTACAACATTCCACTTGTTTGCGTAATCAAAACGTTATTTTGTTATTGATTCACTTACAACACTAGTAGCAAGTATACAACACACAATATTACTATCCTTAGTGTGCGTCATGACACCAACAATTTGGTATGAATCATGAAGGTTTTCAACAATTGTAGAGGTTTGACCACGTATATAATATTTTGTCAATCTTAAGGTGTTTAATGTAGGTATAATTTTAATCAATTTCATCAAACTAACCAACAACTGACACCTTTAGGAATCATTTAAAATTTCAAAATAAGTATCCCCATATTTTAGTGGCTTTTCTTCTGATTTTTCATTTAGAAAGTTTATCAGGCATTAGTTTCAATTTTTAAATTTATCAATTTCAATAAAAAAATTAGGTTTCTTACGTAAAATCCTAAGAGGTGTTTTTGGTCAAATTTTGTCTTATCTATAGTTTCAAACATGAATTTCCTTAGTCACTTTTTCGTTGTTTCCTTCAATTTCAATATTTGTTGCATCACAAGTATCTAATTATTCATCAAGATTGACAGTAAAAACTATCTTCATAATGAGTATTTAATTCAACTTCAACATTAACAGAAGAAACATTACCCGGTTCTTCATTACTTACAATAGTTGGGGTTGAAGATGAACCTCTTCTTCATTCATGAACATTCCGCAATTCGCTCAGCATTTTTAAATCTATTGTTGGCTTCTAGTCCGTTTGGCAATTTTTTAATTAATGACTTCCTTTTTTACTTTGTTTCTTATCTCACATGATATTTTTGCTTCCGATGATAAGAAAAGCATGCAGAAAAAGTGACAGAAATTCGTAGTAATTCATATGGTAAGGTCAAAGAGTAAAAAATTCACGTGGTAATTCAGACAATGGGATGTGTGTAAATATGATTTAAGAACCATGAGTGCATGCTTTATAAAGCATGATCGTGGTGCTTGTTATCACAACCATGATCGCAGTTCACAAATCATGATCTCGGTTCTATCTGTATCATTAAACCTGAGCCTAAGGCTCAGGAAATCTTTGTTTTTTCCCAACCAAATCTATGGGAGGTCATTATGGCATTGAAATGGGTCAAAAAACCTCAAATTTACTCTTCCAAAGACTTGAACCATGCTAAAAAAACTAAAAACATTTCACAAATAATGGTGTCATCGCATAGGGGAGACTGGTAGATTCGTAGAAATATTGATTTTAAAGTGAATAGAATAAGATAAATATCATTTTATAATTTTTTTATTAACAATAGGTTTTTAAAACATATTTTCCTCATGAATATTCATGTCTACATTTAAGACTGTAAATCTTGTTTTTCTTATCAAAATGTGATAAAACTTATACCATCCCAAGCGTGGACAAATTTTATACACGTTAACAAAATATTTGATTTTAATATTTTTTGATATAGTTTTGGCGGGCAAATGGAAAGGACTCTCTGTTTTCTAAAATAAAATCAAACCACTTTCACAGAAAAAATCATTAAAAAAAATAATGCTCGAAAAAATAAAAAATAAAAATTCATCCCAAAATAGACAACTGATATCTAACTTTTCACCAAATGAAAAAAAAATAACAAGACTTCGTCATCCAAATCACAAGCAAACGAAATACAATCTTATAAAAAAATTTTCAAAAAAAAAACCAAGTCATATAATTCTAAGTGTTTAATATAGCTAAACTTGTCCATTTTTGAAAAAGAATAGTATTTTAGAAACTAGATTCCGGATGCTACGATTCATATTTTATATATTGTTTTCTAATTTTGAATGCGCGTATTGCTAATAATTCCTACAGGTTGAGATTTTGTTGTTTTTTGCAATATAACGTCCACTTATGACCCCTTTTTTGTCCACCAACTTGCTGCAATTACCCTATGACTTTCTATTTTTAGCAGGTGTTCGTGGGACCACTTACTATTTTTAGTAAGTGTCAAAATGTCTATTTTGATGAATTCTCATCTATAGTGCATCTCCAATGTCTTCGCCTCCTTCGCAATTTCTTTTGTTGATGACATTCCTGAAATAGCAGTCCTTATGTAGTAGACTTGCTATTTTTAGAAAGTGGGATTTTGGAGGTCAGATTGATGCAGAACAAAGTTTTTTGATATGGGTTTTTTCCCAATATCACCCCTTTGAGTTTTTGTCTCTACCCGCTCAAAACTCTAAGAGATTGTAAACTTTTAATTTTCAGACCTGACAGTGCTTTTGGATGTGGCAGCCATTAATGGACCTCAAAATTGCAAGTCTCATTTTCTCCTCCATTTGCAAAAAAAATTATATATTTGATATGCATTTTTTTTCTGATCCGTCACGTGTAATTCTACTTCGTTTCACCCAATGGTTTGACAGGAAATTGGATTTTTTTTTCGTTGAGTCAAAAGTGGAATTTCTTCATTGTGGATGCTCTGTTGCACGGAAGGAGAGTTTGAAGTTGTCTTCTTGATGTCCTTGGCAGGATCTTCAATCATGTATAGGTGTATACAAATTCAAACGGTGTATAGGTGTATACAAATTCAATGCATTCAATTAAGTTAGGAGGAATCAAACAACTTACACCCAAGCCCTACAGATGAGGATCTTCACCAAGAAGAATAAAATGGATAAATCATAGAAAAAATGACCAAATTCAAATCAAATGGTTTATCTAATCACAATACTCTGTTTCATTCACTCCATGCACCATGAACAATGTTAATTCAATAATAAAATTGATCACTCTTCATGAAAACCCCACTTTCTCTTACCATTCTCAGATGGCTCTTCATTATCTCTTCACCCCAAACAAGAAAATTTTGGCTTATTAGCATTTAATTACCTATCCCAATTTATAATTTTAAGCATTCATATATCTCTGCATTTACACCTAAACAATACACATTTTTATATTATCTCACATACATAGAACAAGAATAATTTAATCATAAAGCTAGCTATATATTTATGCTCATTAACATAAAATTACACATTAAAAATTCATCTTATAAATTTTGGCATTCATATTTCTTATGGTGCAAAGCCAATTGTAACACATGAATATTTGAACATCTAAACAATATCACATTTTTACTATTAACTCGCATACATCAAAACTTAACATAGCCCTGTGTAGGTACAAACTGACATATCATATGTATCATGGTAAAAAATTTGTCCACAAGTTATAGGATAAAAGCAGATAACCCATTTGGCCATGTAACCAAGGTACAAATTTAAACATAACACTTTCTTAGGGAATTATTCAAGCTACATGACAATTATCAAATTATTCCTTAGTACATTAGGTATCTAGTATAAGCCAGGTCATATAAAAAATCTGTGTGGTTCCACTATTAATTAATAATATCAAACTGATTGGGACACTCAAATTACATAAACATATTCAATGAATACAACTAAAGGAGGTTATGGACCATTCTCTCTCTCTCTCTCTCTCTCTCTAGGCTCTCTCTACTCAAGTCTCTCTCTCTCTCAAAAATCTCTCCCCTTCACTCTACAATCTCACTCCCCCTCCCCTAGGGTTGCTCCCTCTCCCCCCTAGGAAAGGAGGAAAAAGTCCCTAAAATCTCTCCCCCCTCGCCCTCTCAAGACTCTCCCTCCTGCACCCTGGACCTCCCTCTCTCTCGCTCCCCCTCCCTCTCCCTCTCTTATTCCCTGAGGGAAGATAACCTCTCCGAGTCCCTCCCCTTCTCTCCCTTTCCCTCTCTCTTTACCTTCTCTCTAGGTGCTCAATACTCTCCCCCTCTCCCTCTCTGTCAACAATCTCAGCTCTCTAGAGTATATCTCTCCCTTACTCTCTTTTTTGCCCTCTGAACCAAACTCTCTTCACGCCCTCCCCCCTCCCTCTCCCCCCTGCAAATTGCAAAAGAATCCCCCTCCCTACTCACAGTCCCTGTTCATGCACTCCCCCTCATTCTCCATTTCTCCCACTCCCAGGAAACCTGGTCTCTCCTCCATCTCCCTAAACTCTCCCTTCTGCTCTCTTTGTCAACCACTCATCTCCCCCTCGTCCCTTTTCCCCTCTCCCTCTCCATCCCTATCTCCCCTCCCCCCCTCTCAGCTAAACCCTCTAAGGGATCCTCCCCTCCCCCCTCTAATAACTCTCTCTCCACTCTCCATCTCCCCACCCACTATATATTGATATACCGCAAGCTCCCCCTCCCACCGTATACCCTTCATCTACCTTACGCTCCCTCCCCATCCCTCACTGTCCCTGATTCCCTCCCCACATACTCATAAGATGATAAATCCCTCCTTCTTCTCCCCCCCTCTCATGCTCTCATCTCATGATGAAAGGCAAGATCTTGTTCACCAAAAATCCCCCTCCCACTCCCTCTACTCAGTTCATCCTCTTCCTAAAAAAATCTCATCCCCCCCTCTCCCTCTCCTCTGCCCTCCTACATCCTAAAGACCTCCATCTCTCGCTCCCCCTACCTCTAGAGAATAACTAACCCTATCCCTTCAAATCCCTCATCCCTCTCTCTAATGTAGTTTATATGCATACCCACATAACTCTCAAGACTCCCTCATCTGTCCCTCTCGCTCTCAGTGAGGCTTTCCTTTACATCATTTCTAAAACCTCTCCCCCTTCTCTCAGCCCTATCCCTCTCCCCCCTCCCACTACAACCTCTATGCCCCCTAACTCACGCCCTCCCCCTAGGACTCATCTTTCATCCTGCTCCCGCTACACCTCTCTCTACATCCCTCCCACTCTCATTGCCGCCTTATCTCTCCCCTCTTAACCCCTCCCTAACTCCCCCTCCCTACAAGTCTCTCTCCCTCTGAACTCCCCTCTGGAGGGAAATGTCAAATCTGAAATTTGAACCTCTCTGACTACTCTAACCCTCTCCCTCTCCCTCTATCTCTCTCATTCCTAATACACTTGATTTTTACTCACAACCATGGTTAGAATGATAAATTAACGTTCTTGATACTCTTTGAATATTTCCTTGTATCACATCCGTTGTAATTTCTTTATTCTAATCATGTTTAATTTCTCTGGTGTCTTTTTCTTCACCTTTTTCATGTCATTATGTAATTGTTTATCCACCATGATTAGTAAAATATATAGTGGGGTTGGGGACAACTTAAACTACTAAAAATTCATGTAGGATGGTCCCAATAATTGCAGAGAAGACATAATTTCTGTGAAAGGAACAAAAAGAGACGTTTGAGGGGGAAAAACATATTAAACAATATAATGTGTACACTTTATAGTGCATAAATGTTATAATACATACACGTTGTATTTTTTCTCCCATAAGGCAAGGCCCCATGGCTTGGAACTAGTTTGTAACCTTGAGCCTGTAGCTTGTACCTGCTCAAATACAACAAATAATGCATTTTTTACAAAAAAAAGAAAAATAGAGCCTTCCACCACAATAAATCCCATAAAAATGATAATTTTTTTTCTTAAAAATATGACTACGAGGTCAATGACACTTTCCTCTATCCAAATATATGATTTTTCAAATTTAATGACTTGAATAAGGTTTCCATCCTTATTATTTTCTAGCTATGTATTTTTATAGCTCTATTTTTTGTATTTATACATGCCTATATTTCATTGTGTATCTTTTGTTTCACTCCAAATTGATTAAAAGTTATATAGTCCCAAACTATGAATAATTCTATACATATTAATTATTTTTTTCTAATTTTTGATATTTTTAAAGGTAGTTAGTGGGGGCACAATCAGATATCCATTATATTTAAATTTTATAAGTATTTTTATTTATAAAATATTAAAAAATAAATATTCACTAAAAAGGGTATAAAAAAATATATCCCAAACTAGACAATCCTATCTATATTTCTACCAAAGGGTTTTCAAAATACTAAAGAGTGTTAAAAATGTGGGGGAGAGGGGCACGAATGAATATCTACAATTTTTTTTTATAGAAACCAGAGAACCTATAGAAATTTATCTCTTTAACCGACTTACACTTAAACATTTGAGAAAAGAGGGTAGTTTAGAAACTAGAATCGAAATGCTACAATTCATGTTCATATAATTGTTAGTGTAGAATAACAACACCCTCGAATGGCCTGAGTGTGAGTGGGGGATTTGGTGTGATTGCACAACATGGGACCATCTCTCAAGTTGTGGGACTTGTTAAAACTTGAGATGGACCTCCGGAGAAAGTTGGTTCTTGCTTCCTAATCTATCTGCCACAAGCTACTCCAGTGCAAGCAGAATCTATCTAATCCTAATCCAACCATTCCAAGGAGACAAAGAGAAAGAGAGAGGGTGAAAGGGCCTACACTAAACGGTGATACACCAGAAAAGGAAGTGGCGAGATACTCTATTGAGGTAGAATGAAACAGGGAAAAGGGGACTAAGGGGCTTAGACATAAGTGACACAGACCCAAGTCCAAATCCATTATCGAAACTCCACAAAGCACCACATCTTATACCTGTAAACGTGAAATACATACACAGGGAGAAAACATGAGACAAAGAGGCATAAAGAAACAACAAAACGATGCCAAGGGTTGAAAGATGCCACGAAACCAGATTTTATTGATCTTTAAGGTGCACATACTATTACATGCGGTGCTAAAAGGCACAAATATGATCTCCAAGCATAGGAGAAGGCCTACAGTTTAGATGGAGTCAGGAAATGACTTTAACAGAGCTTCCCTACACCCAGAATGTCTCTCCCTTGTCAAATGAGAAGTGCTACATTATATAGAATATGAAAACCAGAAGGAGAGAGGAGAAACTTGACTCTTCTCTTAAAATCCAACCACCAACCATCAATGCCCACCACGAATCCTCCTAAAAAATGTCAAGTCTAGTTCCCTATGTCTGTTTGACATGTTGAAGAAGGAAGAACGACGGATAAAAAAAATCAGATCTGGTAGTTGAAGCAATCAGATTATGAATTAATGGCCTACAAGACGTTTTTCCATTTTTTACCCACCTAACCTCATAAAAATTAAAGTTTCATGCTCCCATGGCGTAGAAAAGGTCGAGACCTTTCCAACGGTGCTAAATTTGTTGAATTTTGAACATTGGATCAAAAGATATGTCCATTTGAATGTTTGAGTCGGGCTATACAAAAATGGTGAAAACCAGTTAGCATAATGGGTCCGCGGGCCCGAAACTCACTTTGTTCCTTTTGGCACCAAAAATAAAAAATGCAAAAATGCCCCGCAGTCTTGCAATCCTTTTTGTCAAAAAACCATCTTCGGGCCCGTTGTTCCAGATTTTCCATTTGGGAAAAAATTCCCTCCTAGGCCCACCAACCCATATGTAATTGAGGCTTGACATGTGGCTCCTTGGGCATAAGCGGAGGTGTGGCTCATTTTTACACTTTAACGCCTTTCGAGCCAAAAAGTTTGAATTTCCTCTGAGGACCTACCTTCCCCACCTTGACTTTTCAACATGGCCACGTGGCGAGCCAACGCTAATTTAAGGGACCACTTCTAGATTTACCTTTTGAAGATGTGCCAAAGAGACACGTGGCACCTTCTGCAGGTTGCTTTGTCCCTTTTACTATTCAACCCCCTAATCTTTCCCCTTTTTTGGAATTGGGACACGTGGAAGCCTGGCGCTCATTTAGAAAACCCACTCAATATTTTAACCTTTGACACATGTGGCTTCTTCCACTGACACCTTTATACTTAGTCATTTTAGGCCCTCTCTATTTTCCCTTTTGAATCTTTAATTGTTGACTCTGCCCATCCTCGGACCTGGGAAATGATAAGGTCTGGCACTTGTTTGAGTCTCTGTTTTGGAGTCAATCTTTGGAAGTGTGCCATTTGGACACGTGGCAACTTCCATTGAATCCTCCATACTTAGCCAATTTGGGCCCGTTCTGAATCATTTGTAAAAGCCCGAAGACTTTGAGTCTTTCCCTATTTTCTCTCCTGAGACCCTCTGGTTTCTTTGACATATTTTTCCTCCTTAGCCGACCCTTCTTCCCCAATTTCACACTCGTCTGCAACCTGATCATTAGATTTAAAATGTGGGCTCGTGCGACGGAAGTGAATCTTAGATTTCTTCTATGTGGGGTTGTTTCATCTTTCGCATACCCTGCTCATCCATTATAGAGTCCCGTTGTTGCCCAATTGTTAGATTTAAATGTGAGTTCTCAGGATAGAGCCGACCCTCTTGTTTTCTTTTGTGCAGGGGGGGTGTTTGACCAATTTTATTCGGAGGGAAAATTTAGGATAACAATTTAGCGACTCACGGGGACATCTTCCTGCTAGATGAAGGAATGAGTAGCCTTGAAGCATCCATTGGGCATGGAGTCAAGAATATTATCATAATACCGATCCTTTTACTTTGAAAATTTGATCCCCGAGCCACTATAAACCCGACTACTTGCTTAACATCCCTGAACCTTGTTCTGGAAGTGGACTTCCTTGAGACCCTGATTTTAGTTTCTTTGTATTTGTGTTTTATTTGAAACTAGCAACTGTTATAGGAAACTATGGGTCTCTCTGTCATGAACACTGAAGGGCCTAACCTCTGCACCTCTAGAGAAATACAAACAAAACGTATGTACAAAGACAAAAATCATACATGCCTCAAATGAGACATGTAGAGTGTGTACAAGCACTTCTTCTACTGAAAACAAAATCTACTCCTACTCTTATACTAACAAGAGAGAAAAGGGACTCAAACAAATCCTATAACTAATAGGTAGAAGTAGCTTCCTTTTCTCAAAAGGGGTAGCCATGAAAAATGGTTTGTCACTAAATATGGCTGCTTGGATGAGTGAAAAAATGACTTTAAGCTGATCCTCCACCAATATCATCAAGGTATCAACTAGAAACAAGAAAAATACCTCTTCATTCTACTGCTCACATGGTTTCCAAAGGTATTGTTGTTGATCCTTGGCACTTTGAGGCTCTCCCTCATGCTTAAAAGAAAGCATGACTAGTTGTGTCTCCTCCCTTGGCTCCAATGAAGCCAAGTATCTGATTGGGTACAGTCTGATCCTTTGAATTTTACCCTTACTCTAAATTTCAACTCCAAGAATGGAGTCTTCTTTCTAACCTTCCTGGATGGATGGTGTGAGAGTTATGATGACATCTTCTTGCCTTTTCTCTTCCTTCTCCTGTGAAGAACATGGAAGACTCCTATCTTCCAGCCTTGGTTTCAGCCGGCTGTCATGAAGTGCAGGATGTTGCACTTGAATTTTCTCCTCCATGGCAGGTTGCTCATGTGCTTGGAATGTTCTCCTCCATGGTAGTAGGCCTCATATGGAAACCAAAATTTTAATACCTTTCAACATTGTTAAACCAACAATTTGGTTGTCAGTTTCAATTCCAACATCAAATAAATTAATTAATTTCAGTTGACCCATATACAATTAGAACACTCCACCCCCATAACTGTGGCTCAATTTTACTTTTAGATCCCCATTAATATTGATTTTACTAGAAAGACAAAATATTGAGAATTACCATCTCCTAGAGGATATTTAAATAAATTATAACTTATTATTTTTTTAACCTTGTTATATAATGTTATATCCTCAATTTTTTTCCTTATTTGTAAGGTTTTCAATATCCTATTTATAAATTGAAATGGAAAAAAACTACCTTGAAAACCTTGAGGATATGATCTTTACACCATCAATGGGGTGGGCATTCGCCACTTGATTCTACTTATGATGGTGTTGGTATCCAAATTGATTCTCCTACAAGGGTTGAGCAACATCACGAAACTGGCAGGATGCTTAGAGATAGAAAAATCATGATATGATTCATTTTGTAGCTAGGGAGGGGATTACACTGACTCTTTTTCACTCATGGTGTTGGAGAAATGGATAACACTCTTATTGAGGGTTTGATCTACCCTCACTACTTTAGGTCGTGCCTTCAACCAGGGTGAGAGGACCCATTCTGTAACCCATATTGGTGAAGGATATCAAGAGATCCTTCTTTACACAATTTTCATGAGAACCTTGAGAAAATATGATCAATACAACACAATCTAACTCTCATGAGTTGTCACACTAGAGAGTTGGAGATGTTTTCGGACAAGGTTCGGGTTACTAAAGACAATAATTGAAACCTGATTGTCTCTAGCATATTTTGGCAATGGAATTTGTTTAATTTGTGGATACATAGTACAAACATGTGTAGTTCATTTAGGATTCATCGTTTCATAATTTTTTTGTGGGAAGTTAAGCAAGATAAAGTTGATTATACCAAATCTTTGAGAGCCTTTACAAATATTGGAAAACTCACAGATATAATGCTTCAAAACCTCCAAAATATTCCTTCAACTAGAAGATGTGAATCAAAGGAAGCCCAGAGATGCACGGTTTCACACATTCTTCAATAATTCAACTAAAAAGGGTCATATTAAAGACTCAATTAAACATTAGAAATACCTGGTTTGTCATGTCTAAGATACACTCATAGACTTACAAATAATCTTTATCAACATAGTGAGATTAAAGTGATTTTAAATTGTTTATTTGCATCACAAGATGAAATCTCTTCTCATGATGAAATTAAAAATGCCACAATACTAACACACAGATGAGATCTTGTGTGACTTAGAGAGATTTTAACATAAGATTGCAACAAGAACAAAAAAACCTATTTGAAAACATTATGAAATAAAAGCAGAGACAATTATGCCCATGCATCAACACAAATTTATTTGAGGTTCACCCAGATTCATCAGAAAGGGAAATTTTCTTGAACAGTCTCAAAGCTTGACAATGGTTGTACACTTGTAACCATCTTGATGGGATTAAATCTAAAACATGGGAGATAAACAGGTTTTTCAGACGGTCTCACCAAAATAATGGTCTTTCTCAAACTTTCTCAGAAAAATTAACCCCCCTTTAAGAAAGTGTATTCTCATTGCATTTAGATAAATTTCACTTGCCCCACTCATGCCAAATTTTCCACCCCAAAATAAGAATATTCAAGGAATCCTTTGTTTGTTACAAGTTTTGTTCTCAGAAAGTGATGTTTAACAAATTTATACCTTAAAAGCTGCCAGGTGGATAAATCATGAACTGATCACGTTTCTCAATTCCTTAACAGTCATTTTAATCATTCTCTTATTTTGTTGTGTAAGAAATACCCTTTTTAATAATTCCTCAGGTGGCTCGATATGGCTTGATCTGACAAGAAATCCTTTTCACCTTTGAGAATACACCTTGAGGAATAAATACCTGCATATCACGCCTCTCAAAAATGAGTTTCCTAGCATGGATTATACCACATATCTGTGCTATGAGTCCAAGTTGGCCAAGTGTAAAGAGGAGCCAGTAGAAGCCTCCACATGTCTTCTTGGTGTAAATTCAAAGGTGAAGTCCAGAAGTAGGTTCCAAAACAAGTGCAAGCCCTCCATTTGTTCATAACCTAATAGAATTATCACCGGTCGCTAAAAATTCCGAGCATGGGAAGGTCCAGCAGAAGCTTCCATGTGTCTATTCAGTGTAACTTCAAAGATGAAGTCTAGAGGTGGGACCTCAAACGAGCACATGCTATCCACATGCCTTGGGCCCAAGAAAGTTACCTCAGCCATTGAAAAAGTCTCAGTATAAAGAGGAACCAATGGAAGCCTCCATGTGTCCTCTTTGGTGAACTTTTGATATGGTGCCCAAAAGTGGAGACCCCAAACAAGCCTAGGTATTTCCACGTGTCTAGGCCCAGAAAAGTTGATGAAACCTTTTTTAAGAACTTGAGCTTTGGAAGGTGCCATGATGCCTAGGGTCCGAGAAATTTGCATCAGATGCTCATAAAGTCTAAATATGGGAAGATCCAGTAGAAATCTCCATGCATGTCTCTTTGGCACTCTTTCAAAAATAAAATTCAGGGGCAGGTCCCCAAAACAAGTTGCGGGCCCTCCATGTGTCCTGGGCCTAAGAAAGTCGTCTTCGGCCATTGAGAAGTCTAAGTATAGAGAGGAAGTAGTGGAAGCCTCCACATGTCTCCTTGGCACAATTTCCAAAGGTAATACTTAGAGACCGGACCCTCACAATGAGTGTGGGCCCTCCATGTGGAAAAGATTTGAGTTCAAGCGGGCCTGGGGGTGAATTTTCACATTTTGTATCACTTACCAGAAATTGTGCATTTTTGGATAACTTGGCCCCCCCATCCACTTTTGATACAGGATTTACACATAGATTTCCTAGGCGTCAACAGGGCTACGACTTATTTTATGACTTTCATTATTTTTCAAAACAAAGTTTATATACTTAAAATGCTCCAGTGACCTGCCTCCCCGCTTTTAAATTTTGATGTGGGACCCAATAGAGTCATGGCTCACTTTTATACTTTTACTTCATTTCAAAATAGAGCTTAAAAAATCCAAATTAGCTTTGGCAACCTAGCCTCCCTGCTTTGACTTTTTAATGTTGACTCAAACATGTGACATTAATTAGTCCCCACGGAGTCGTGGATCATTTTATAACTTTACTCCCTTAAAAAAAAAAAATCCAAAAAACTTCAAAGTGCTCTGATAGCCCGCATCTTCACCTTTGAATTTTCAAACCACCACATGTCCTTTTATGGGCCTTAGGCATTCCTTTTATATTTTCATTCCTTTTTCCATAATCCCTCAAAACACAAAAAAAGCCCACCTTTCCGCAACTTTCTTGATTTATGAATAGGTGTACATCTTTGGGGCAAAGTAAGAAAATTGATTTTCCGCTTCACATTGTTGAATAGCCAATTAGAAACTATCGGGGATGTGGGAAGAATTTGGCATTTTTTTACAAATGTAACAAAAGTGACAAGTTCACCAAATAGACCCGCCATGCCACATCCAATCAGAAAATACCAAGTATCCGCAGGCGTTGGGATAAAATTTGATAGGGAAAACATGACCGTGGAAAAATAAAATGAAGGGGAAACCCTAACATTCATGCCCAAATTACAAATTTTTCCTCTTGGAGAGAAGACTGTAAATAATACCAAGACTCAATGTGATCCATGACCCAAGGAAAATATTGATAGTGGATTCTAAATGAAGGAGAAAGTTTTCACCCATTCATACAGGGAGACAAAGAATAATTCAAATGATGCGGACTAATAAATTTCCTAACAAACATGGTGAGATTAAATTGATCACCAATAGATGGACTATTTGATCTCATACTATATGCGTATGAATATCAAGTGTTGGGAACTCTCAAAGTCAAATTTTATGTAAATAAAAAAATTAAAATTTATAAGATACATGGGGAACTTTGATTTAAAGAGTATGGAATTTGTGAAATCCTAATTTTATAGTCACACATGATAAATAAATGCTAAATTATAAATTTGACACAAGAAATAAGCTAGATAAAATTGAATCCCTAAGTGCAAGAGAGTGAATACAAGAATTTTTTGATTTTTCACTTGATCCCAAAGTGCTTTAGATTGAAATACTGATGACCAGGAGGAGATGACTATTAAAACCACAACTAAATTTTTTTGTAAATGCCAAAATAAGATGGACCGGGGTGCCTAGATTTTTCAGGGGTGCTTGGGTGCTAGATACATCTTGTGGTCACCCACGACTAAGAAAATGGTTGAAAATAGATTCTTCTTGTGTCATAAGGTGTTTGCTAACTTTATTTGTTTGTCATTGGATGATCACTGTATTCTCCTGTGACTTGCAAAGAGATTGATAACTTATAAAGTACAAAAAACATCTAATCATAAAAAAAATTCAAATGGGGATTCATACTTACCCCAACGATCACCCAACAGAGTGAACTTATGACCAAGAACTGTGCTACATTTTAGAATCCATGTAGTTCTTTGTGAAATGTGTGCAAAATTCTTTCCAAGGAAGCTCTTGTGCAAGATGCACTTGATAACAAGAAATAGATAGATGTAGCAATGTAGATAGATGTGTGTATCTAAAAATGAACTTCCCCTCCTATGCGTGTATGTATAAAACACAGTTCACTATCTTTTGAGTGAGTGCTAGATGGATTCTTTGATGCTCTTAGAATGCCTTTGGATGAAACCTTAGGTGATGATAATAGATGTTTAGATCTTGGCCCTTTATTATGGTCACATAGATTTGTATTTATATGATTCCCTTGTTTGAATTTCATGATTTAAAACTAAAAGGATGATCCATAAGAAAACAAGATGCCAAAAAGTTAAAATATTCCCAAAATAGGAAAGTAAGATACAAGGAGGTCTGGGGCACCCAGAGGGACAAGGCCGCCTTAGCGTTGGTGTCTAGAGTCAATGAAGATAAAGAAATGAAGATTATATTGGGATGTGGCATGTGCAAGACCAAAGAGGAAACTAGGAAGACAGAAACGAGGCCAAAGATAGATATCAATTACTAGTTTTCTCACTTAGGAATCATATGAATAGTTTTACTTGATTAGAACCTAGAAATGTACCAAAGCGAGCCATTTATCATCTACATTTGGCCCAAATTTAAGTTGTTGAGTGAATACTCAATAACATAAATTAGATAAGATATTCATATGTGATAACCATGTATATCGATGGTGAAAAGTGTGTCGAGGAGACAAGTGAAAGTGTGGAGTGATAAAAATGAAGTGTGGAAGCTAAGAAAGAGGAAGTGACCCTAGGGGTGAAGCGTATGTGTTGTTTTGTGTTTGTACTTGTTATCATCATCACTTAATGTGGGTATTATTCTTGCTATGTATTAAGGACGAACCTGTAAAAGAATATCGAAAGAATAATCAAAGTCATGTATATGTGAAAAATCTGATCAAGTATGTAAAAATGTGTAAAATGTAAACGTATATAGAAATGTGAAAAAATTAGTAAAAGGAAAATGTGCACCTGATCCACGATGAGTTAAAAGGATAGAAAATGTCCCAAACTACTGTATAAGAGTGATTGTTTTTTGGGCGATTTCACACCAAGAATGAGTTTTTTTGGGCAATCTCATGTGAAGTGCGAGTTTTTTAGGTGATCTCACACAAGGACCAAGCTTTTTGGATGATCTCATGACACAACATAAGAGTGTTGGGGAGAAAGGTATGGTGTTATTATCCATCCCAGACTGCTTCTTGAAGTTTATACACCATCGCAGATGATGTGATCCTTATTTGTTCATGTTCAATCCAATTTGATCCAAGTAGAATAATAAGATAACATGCATTCCGTTTGCTAGAGGACTACGCCTATGCTAAGAAAACTACACTGTGGACTGATGAAAATTGTGTAGATATGTGAAAATAAATATAACTGCCCCTGGTCATAGGGTCCAGGAAGGGTCAGGGTTTCCCATACACCTATGTTTGTATCTGGGAACTGGCGTCTATGCTAAACTGATGACCTAAGTAAGATTATGGGCCATTTATGTGTCTGTATCTCTTCTTTGTTCCTATAATATACAAGCTTGTAGTGAAGCTATGCATTGCTAAATGGGGTGACTGATTCACCTAATGTATGCCCTCTTCGTTTGGGCTGCATGTAATGTTACGAGGAGGATGAGGCCCAAAGGATAGGGCCAGACACTGATTTGAAACTAATACCCTATGGGGGAGTGAATGTGCATGGTAGAAACCAAGGAACATGTAAACAAAGTGGATAAAAATATTTTTTAGTTCAATGAATACAAATAAACATATAAAAGACTATGTGAAATCGATAAAACAAGAAGAAAATTTAGACCACAAAAGTGAGTTTCAAACATGGGACATCTCTCACAATATCACAAGACAATCAAGGTTGTAGCAACCTAAAGCATATAAGAAATGAACAAGAAAGACATAGGGTATAGCCCAAAAACAATATCATATAATAGAAGACAATAGAAAGCAAAGTGTTAAAAAATCATGGTGGAAAATAGTTTCTGCAAAGTAAATGCTCCAAATATAGCACCTATAAGCATGTTAGAAAGATAAAAGGTATGTCAAAGCATGTATTGTCCGATATAGAGTAGTGTGCTAGGAATAATATGAAGTAGTTAAAAATAAAACAATAACACCTACAATATTTAAGAAAGTAGATTCCCCCAGGAGCCTCAGTGGGAATGGTAAGAGGTACTGTACGTACCCAAAATTGTAAGGTACTGTACTACCAGAACAACGTAACAAGTGCCCCAATGATTATACAGGCCTCCTCGCAAGGTGTTCAGAATCTGGAAAAGATCTCCAAGTGTGCGTTAACATCCCGCATGCCCTGCTTAGCCCCCATGCACTTTGTTTTTTTCCCTTTTCCCCTCTTTTCTTGGCCTTTTTCTCTTTAGTGACGAAACCGCCGCCTTGCATGGGCGGCGGTCTCGTGACCGCCGCCTTGATCAGGGCGGCGAAACTGTAACCACTGCCCTGCTCAGAGCGGTGGTCCTTTACGCGTTTTCTGTAAAGCGTTTTAAACGCAACTCATGTAAAAATCAACGATTCACCAGCTTTCTTTGCCGCCTTGGGCTTGCATTTACGTTTTTGGTCCCCTGGAATAGTGTTTGGCCATTGTTTATAGTTTAAGAGTTTAGTTTGGTTTTGATCTTTGGGTGAATGAAAAGCTATAAATAAATGGCTTGTGATCAAGCAAATGGCCCTCATGTTTGCCTCTGAATTTCTCTTTGCAATAGATTTAGCTTTCATTTTGCTTAGAGTTTTTAGTTTAGTTCATTATATGCCTAGTTAGCATTGTTTTGCAGTTGGTAAGCCACATATCCATCTTGTACAAGTGCTATCATTACAGACTGGCCTCTCATCTTTTGCTCTCATCTTCTCATTTCAGTAGTTTAGTCTATCATTTTTCTTAGAAGCCATAGTTTCAATTCTTTGCATGTTTAGTTAGCATTGTTTAGCTGTTGGTAAGCCACATATCCATCTTGTGTAGACAATGATGTTATTTCACCCAATCTATTGGAGTAGAATAGCTTAGGAAGCCATTAAAGTTGCAGGTTTTGCTCCTAAAAAAAAATAGTTTCAGGTTCTGGACGCTTTTATTTGCATGACTCGCAATAAATCCCACTAGGAATTGCATAATCCAAGCTTTGTACTCTTGCGCTATCCCTCTCCTACTCGCATTATATTCAGTCTGCATTCTGAGCTGCCTTTGTCCCAATATCTACTTCTGTTGATGCTAGCATTACATGCTTTTCTGGATTCACGTGAACACGAAGGAATGAGGAGATCATACTGAGGGGATAAGATCACACACACCATTGGATTCGCCACTGCTCTACAGAATCCAGGTTCTAACTTTCAAAGTTCTAAAGTAGAAATATATTAAATAGAGTAGATAATCACTTCTTTTAAGTCAAGTTTACTTTCGATATTGCCAGGGAAGCTATGGGGATTGATAGTTTCTGAGAAACTATGATTCACTCCTCACTTCTGAGGTAGGATTGAGAGTCTAGAAAATAGATTAAGTAAGTTATTTCATTATTTATAATAGATCTACAAATTACACAGACAAATAGCTATACTCGGTTATTTTGTTTGTTTTAAGTTTGATCTTAGTTGTCAAATTCTAGATATGTTTAAATAGCTTCTTTCTTAAATTCTTAAAAAGTTTATCAGAAAATACAAAAATAGAAATTATATATATGTTCTAGATTTATTCCACGTAGTTAAAATTTGCTTTGTTGCAGTTAGATTTACATTATTGTTTTGTATGACAATCACGGGACCCAGGGAGCCCAGGGAATACGTATTTGAGCCAATTGTGCCTCAACCCAATCTTGTCACGGCAATAGTTGACATAGACCAGAACCTTAGAATACAAATCTTCTAAACAACAAATTTATGACAGATCAGCTCTCAGTTGAGGGGATTAAATATAGAAGATGACCAAGCACACACGTTTTGGTCAAATCAACCGAATTACAGATTACCCTAGGCAAACATACACATGACTGTAGAAGGGTTCAAAAGAGAACAAACCTTTGGTTGTGATCCTTTGGTCCCACAACCAGATGCAGGAGACACTCTTCTAGATATAGATACTAGCCTAAGAATCCAGGTTGCAAGAACACCTGTGAAGTACTCTGAGAAGATTGCGCAGTTATTAATCCTAAATATAGAAGCTGAGAAAGCATATGATTATTGGATACTAGGGATTAGGACTTGATTTCATACATGACCATAGCAGGACCGCAACAACCAAGAGTCTACAGTTGTGATCCACAAATCCCGCAACCTAACGAATCCATAAGTCAATCAGATATAGACATTGGCCTACACATATTAGTATTCCGATCCACTCCACTTCCACCCACCATCGTCGAACAATTATCCTTACTAGATATAGCGGCTAACAAAGCTAGAGAATTCTGGACTAGGCCAGAGAATCGTCTGTAGAGTTGATTGTATTCATTACCCACCATATGACCTTATTTGGAGACATAAACGAAACTATCCCAGGTCATTTTCCATGTATTCCACAACCCATAGATCGAATCACGCCAGAGCTCGATATTGATTGGAGCCTTCGAGTAGTCATCCTTGCTGATCGATCTATCACACCAGTTCAGGTTAGAAGGGCCTTCTTTGCCTTAGATTCGTAAATTCCACTAGTGCATATTGAAGACATTAAATTACCTAACTAGTTTGTCTGCATCCCACACATATTCCATCCCCACTGGCTGTCTCGGCACGACCTCGCGAGGTCGGGTATGTGGAAGAGTTACCTGTAGATTCCCACACTCGCTTGTCGCTTTTCCGGTGTACAAAATTGGTGAACCCGACATGAACAAAAAAAATTAGTGAAGCTGACGTAAACTTCCTACTTTCTAATTCAGAGTCATAGTATCATGTGTTCTTCCAAATTTAATATACTTTTCATCTTCTCCGCCTCATTAGCTTTCACAGGTCATTTTCGCTCTCTCCCATTATTTTGTGGGTATTCATATACCCCCCGAATATGTTGGGATTCGATGCATATGGCAGACCCCTCTTGGGTTTTGAGGCATACTATGCCCAAAAAAATAGACAATCATCACCCTCACTCTCAATATGGGGGGACAACTACTCAACTAATCAGTTGTCAACACAAACTCCAAGAATCAGATATAATTCATCTTTTCAAACTGAGGAGTTAGATCAACCCCCTCGAAAACAACAAACAGAGCCTTCAGGCTCGAATAATATGACGTTTATCAGAGAATCTGGTTCGTCTCCTCAGATGCTACTTAGACCACAAATTAGTAGACAATTAGACCCATACTTGGTCTTAGATGACGAACAGTCAATACGTTATCCTAGGAGTGAACAACGCTCTCGGGGTATGTACCCACCTATAGGAAGTTTACATACATAACCCGAGGTCTCTTTTCAAGAAAATACCTCTATGCCACTGCATACAGGAAATACTCTCGGAGAAACTTGGCAAGATAGCGATCAGTTCATAGTAGGATATCACATGCCTATACAACACCAAGGTATACAACAAACACCACCAAGGCAGAATATCGTGACTTCACCAAGTGAAGTCATTTCAACTCTAATAGAAAAGGTTAGAGGGTTAGAACTTGCTCAAGCAAGTCAAAATTTGCAATTCATACAAACAGGGGGTTCCAATCCTCCACACCATCCTAGCCAGGTAGACCTCCTCACAGGAATAGGCACCTTAGGTATGCCTCCTCAGTATTCACAACAAATGCCAACTAGGCCCATCATCTCTAACACCATTCCTCCCGGTCTAGTATCAAACAATCCATTCCTAGACAATACCCCGTCATACTTAAACATGTACTCCAAATCACCACAAGGAGATATGTTCTCCTCTCTCGGAATTTTTTCTCAAACACAGGGACTTCCTTATGCCCCTACCAACGCATACTCTGTGCCATATCAACAACCCATCCCACCACCACTCCCTCAACAGGCACCATCAATGGTTGAAACCCATGCGATAGGGACTTATTCAGAGTATTTGAAAGAGCCCTTAGACTTCACCATACGAAGCATCATGCTTCCAAGACCTCTTCCTAATTTACCTAAGTACAAAGGTGAGGGAGATCCAAACGCACATATCAAGGCTTATGCCACAGCTATATGAGAACTACTCCCTTGGGATGGGGTTGTTGCTAAAATATTCCCCAAAAATTTGGAAGGCATCGCTTTTGATTGGTATTATAGAATACCTGAGGCATCCATCCATTCATTTAAACAACTCGTATGAGATTTCATTAAGGAATTTGACATGAAAAAACTGTTAAGAACAGGAATCAGGGAGTTCTTACACATCAAACAAGAACACAACGAATATGTCACCCATTTCATCCAAAGGTGGCGTACAGTCCTTTATTCCTCGGCAAGTGCACCAAACATGGATCAGATGGAACTATGTGATTCATTCCTTCATTCTCTCAGTAGAGAGGTGAAGGAAGAAGTCCAGAAGTTCCCACTAAGAACTTACGATGAAGTACTTGAGAGTGCTCTTCGAATAGATCAAGCAGCGATAGATAGTGGTCGTAAGACATATGGAACAAACGGGAGGTTAATCACCTTCAGCCAGAACACTACAACTACCACAAACGTCAATCAAGGACCTAAAATCCTTAACAAAAATCGTGGGGTCACAACAGATGGAGTAACTGATCAGCCTAAAAAGGTAAATACTGTGAATACTTCATTACCAATGAACAATCAACGAAACAATAACCCTACCCGCATAATCAATATAGTGGATTTTAATCATCCTCAACAACAACAACGGTGAAATCCCACAAGGGTCTAAGCCAAAACTCATTTGGTTATCAAAACCAAAATCAAAGCCAGAAACAACAAATGCAAAACTTTAATCCTTATAGGCAATAGTTTGATCAGAGTTTTAGGCCACAATATACACCAAACCAACAAACCAGGAATTACAATCCCAATTCATATTGTGGTTTCCACAAAATTCAAGGTCATGATACTAGAACGTGCCATGACTACAATAAATTCATGCAACATTTTCCAGAAGAACAAAGACAGTTCTTCACAGATTTGTTTTTGGCAGATCTCGTGTCACCACCACCAAGCACGCTCGCAGGGACAGCTTCCCCTCAGAATGCTCCCCTCAAGATATTTAACGATCCAATCCCAAATCATGATAATAATAGACTAAATCCAACTGGGACAAACAAGGGTGCAATGACGGGAAAAAATGATCATGAAGCCTTGACTTCACTAAGTCCATCAGTTGCGCCACAATTAGGAAGTCAGCTGAGACCCAAGATAGTCAGTTTAGTAGAACTAGACGCTGAACTACCCATCAAAGATATAACAAGAACACGAGAGTATTTCTCTCAACCAAGCCCAAGTCACCTGCCAGAAACATATAAGAGTCAACAAATGGTAGAAAAACCTGTGGGTGCCTATGATTTAATTAATGACCTAACAAAAACCTTCTCGAACATTTCATTTTTAGACTTACTAAAAAATTCTCCTGCCCACAGAGCTACTCTTTTGGAAGTATTAGGTTTAGGTCATTTAATTAATATCACTTTGCCTCCTGAAATACAAGTGAACCACATAGATTTTGATATCCATCCTCCAGGGCATCCGGACAAAGATGTTGAATTCATATTCGAAATAAACAAAATGCCTACAGATGTTGAGATTGCACGCTGAGGTGATCCATCCTTACACTTACAAGTATGGGTTTATAATAACTACGTAAAATGAGAAATGGTTGATGATGGGGCCGCAGTTAACATAGTCCCCTTCTCTTTCCTTCAAAAACTAGGATATGGGGAAACAAACTATTCTACCACTCGAAATACATTGAGAGGCTATGATAGCCTTAAAGCCACTTCGATTGGAACTATAATACTACCAGTCACCTTAGGACCCAAAACAATCCTGACTGAGTTTTATATTATAGATCGGGAAACTAATTATAATATGATCCTCGGCCGACCATGGATACACTGAATGAAGGCAATCCCTTCTACGTTATTCCAAGAGGTAAGATTCTTGCATCTAGGAAAGGTGTTTGTAGCCAAAGGAAATCCAAAACCTTTTGATATACACCTAGCTGACTTAAAGAAAAGACCAGGTGTGCACTCGGAATTTGAACTTCCAACAAACCAACTTAATAAACCCACTGATGCAAAACCAGAGGAGAAGTTGGTACCTACAACCGATCTTGAAATTATCATCATAGCCAAAACAACCCCAATCCCCAAAGATAAGGCTAACACTATAGAAACGGTATCATTAGGGACTACTGCAAAAATCGTTGAGTTAATAGAACAAGATTACCAATGTTCTTACCATTTGATTCAGTAGGCATAGGATATTCCCTAGGTGTTGGTTCCCTTCCAGCAGAGGATCTTTGTATGGTAGAAGTGGAGTGTGCAAACACAGTAGATACCCCAACATCTATACTCCCAGCTAAGTATTGGACTCTCCATTTTGA
Organism: Taxus chinensis; assembly: GCA_019776745.2. Taxonomy (NCBI): domain Eukaryota; kingdom Viridiplantae; phylum Streptophyta; class Pinopsida; order Cupressales; family Taxaceae; genus Taxus; species Taxus chinensis. The sequence goes on from CM034147.1 coordinate 855,551,735, forward strand.
TTGGGCTAGATGCCGTTATGGGGCAGGGGCAGGTATAATTCTTACTTCACCCGAAGAGAAAGTCCTGCCATTTGCCTTTAAGCTAAATTTTGAATGCACAAACAACGGCGCTGAGTACAAAGCCCTCCTCCTTGGCCTCACCTTAGCCAAAAGAATTGGTGTTGATAACATCAGAGTCTTAGGAGACTCACGCAATTGGTGACAAACCAAGTTTCTGAAGTATACGAAACCAAAGCCAAACACTTGCAGCTTTACAAAAAAGCTGTATTAGATTTAAGCAAGGCGTTTAACTTCATATCCATTGAAGCAATCCCATGAGAGAAAAATCTTCTTGCCGATTCAATAGCAACTTCAGCATCACGTTTTACTCCAAGCAATGAGTTAGAGGATGCCCATTTCACGGTATCCATTCGTGATGAACCATTGATAAAAACAATGACAAATCCCCTGTTAAACAGAAGTGAATCTACCATCCTGGATCATGTTACTAGTGATGTGGCTACTTTGGATTACTTAAAAGCCTATGTAGCACTACATCTGTCCTATCATATGCTAGATTTGTCCTTAATTCCACATTCGTCTTCCTACTTTGGAAATCCCATGATGGATCTTCCCTCACAAATGGAACCTAGCATATACACAGTAGAAAATGGGGATGATTTGGATTTACCTCCAGCACCGCCTGAATTCGAAGAGGGTAATGCCTCTTTGATCGAAGAAACAATCGATGTCAACATCAGCACAGAAGACGAACCAAGAATATTGAAATTAGGGTCCTCGTTAACCTCAGAAGAAGTAGAAATACACACTCGGATCCTCAAAGAACATCAGAAGGCGTTTGCATTTAATTATAAGGAGATGACAGGAGTCACACCTCACATCGCGGTACATAACCTCATCACTAAATCTGATGCAAATCCAGTTAAACAAAAATCGAGACCCATGAAACCCAAGGTAGCTCTCATGGTAAAGGAGGAGGTAACAAAACTCCTCTAGGTAGGATTCATCAAACCAGTTGACTACTCCCAATGGGTATCTAACATCGTTCTGGTTATCAAGAAGAATGGAAAGATATGCATCTGCATAGATTTCTGAGACATCAACAAAGCATGTCCTAAGGACGACTTCTTGTTGCCATCTATTGATGTCATTGTTGATGCAACAACTGGGTTTGAACTTTTGTCTCTCATGGATGGATTCTCGGGATATAATCAAATTAAAATATCTGAGCAAGATCAAGTGAAAACCACGTTTATAACTCCTTGGGGAACCTATTACTACACTGTTATGCCATTCGGTCTCAAAAACGCTGGTGCTACATACCAACAGGCTATGACATATATATTTCACGATCTAATCCATAAAATCATGGAATCCTACGTAGATGACTTGTTGGTTAAGGCCAAGAAGTGTTGTGACCATCCAGAAGTACTCTGTATCATTCTCTCACGTCTGATAGAATACAGAGTCACGCTAAATCCGGAAAAATACATCTTTGGTGTCACGGGAGGGAAGCTCCTAGGTTACATCATATTGTCACGAGGGATAGATGTTGATCCAACCAAAATTTGGGCTGTCCTCGAAATGGTTCCACCTTCGGATGAATCTGGAATTAGGTCATTTCTCGGAAAGCTGGGTGCAATACGAAGATTCATCCCAAACTTGAGCTTCGCCATTCATCCAATCAACAATTTACTCAAGAAAGACTATAGCATTGATTGGACCGAAGACTGCAATGAAGCTTTTAACGTAGTTAAGCATTTCTTGTTGTCACCACCTACACTAATGCCGCCTAAGCTAGATCGCCCGTTAATTTTATATTCACGAGCTACCAATGTCTCGTTAGCTTGTATGTTGGCCCAAGAGGACGATGACAAGAGAGAACGTGTGATTTATTTCATCAGCCGAACACTGCTCGACTATGAAACATGCTATACACAAGCAGAACGAGAATGTCTCACCATAGTCTTTGCAACCAAACACCTAAGACATTATATGCTAAACCAAGAAACAAGGGTCATGGTAAAACTGGACCACTTGCGAACTTTCCTCACACAAGGGTCCTTGTCTAAAAAGGCTGGACGTTTTATAACCTTAATGGGAGAATTAAAATTAACATTTATAAATCAGAAGTCAGTTAAGGGACAAATCATCACAGATTGGTTAGCTGATAACCCATTAGAGGGAGGTGATTTAGTAGATTTAGACTTTCCAGATGAGTGCGTATACTACATCGAAACCCGAACCTCTATCTCTGAGTGTCCCTGGTACGTTGATATCATTAACTATATCATGGACCATACGTACCCAAAAGGAGTTACACCGCAACAAAGAAGGCGGTTATGTATTATCGTAGCTAAATACGTGATTATAGAGCAAGTGCTCTACCGAAAATCATTCGATGGAATGCTCCTGAGATGTGTCGACACAGAAGAATCCAAGAAGATTCTCCATGAATCCCACAGTGGAATATGTGGAGGCCACTTCGGTGGCCATGCCACTGCTCGAAAAATACATCGAATGGGCTATTTCTGGCCCACTCTAGAACATGACGCAATAGAGTTTGTACACAGGTGTCATAAGTGCCAAGAATTCTCCCATGAGATTCATATGCCAGCACAAACTCTGCAACCAATTGCTACTCCATGGCCCTTCTCTACATGGGGTCTTGACTTAATAGGGAAATTCTCTCCCTCATCCACAGACGGCCATAATTTTATAATCACGACCACTGAATATTTTACCAAATGGGTAGAGGCTATGCCTCTTACTACTGTACCTGGTTCTATAATCGCCAAGTTCATTTTAAACCAAATCATTTGCAAATACGGTATCCCGCAAATCATTATCTCCGATAATGGAACTTCTTTTAAGAATGAAGAGGTTCGCGAACTATGCAATAAATTTAAGATAAGCCATCATAAGGCTTCCATGTATTACCCTCAAGCCAACGGACAGGCTGAAGTGACAAACAAGACACTGAAAGCCATTCTCCTTAAAACTGTGAAAGAAAACAAGTGAGATTGGCATTTGAAGTTATATCCAGCCTTATGGGCCCACCGAACCTCAATAAGAACACCAACGGGGGAAACTCCTTTTTCACTAGTATTTGGGGTAGAGGCAGTTCTCCCACTTGAGGTTGAAATACCCAGTCTCCGCATTTCATGACAAGGGATCCTGGATGAAGATGCTTATAAAGAAGCACGTCTTTCCCAACTGGAAAGCCTAGATGAAACTAGGTTAGATGCTGAACAACGACATAGAGTTTATGCTGACCGGATGTGCCGGTAGTACAACAAGAAGGTCTATGAATGCGACATCTATGAAGGTGATCTAGTTCTAAGGCTAGACAGCCGGATCGACAAGAAGACCGGCGAAGGAAGGAAATTTTGGTCCAAATGGTTGGGCCCATACTGAGTCATGAAGGACTATGGAAACGGTGCATACCTCTTATGTATGCTAGAAGGTGAGGAATTTGGTGAAATAGTCAATTCCCTGCACCTTAAGCGGTTCTACACATAAGCAGCTAGCACTACTTATATATGTTTACATTGCATCTTCATATAGATTAAGATCATTTTGTCCGCTTGTCTCTTACATAAATTATGATCAAGGAATTTTATTCTCAAAGCAATTCATTACAAACTCATGATGTTGTTGGCATAAAGCTTTCTAATCATACCTCTCCATTTTCATGATATCATCAAATTATCTCGGAATCATTTTATCAAATAAAGCTAGATATGACAAAGTCTTAACGGTAACCATACCAAGATCTGCAAGTTTATTCTCACTTTGATTTCTTCTTAGGGTAGGTGTCTTGCCTATGGTCTATTCTAGAAGCTTCATGGTGTCACATCTATCCCATATATATGTCTCTTTGGAAATAAGCACATACTGACGTTTTACTCAAGAAAACAGGTCAAAAAGTGATTAAACAGAAAATTTTAATTTTACACATTTCCTTGCCCCACCAACCTTCGATGATGAGCTTGCATCTCTTACTAGTGACGTAGGGTTGGGAAAGGATGGAAATGCCCTTACTCGCCTATACCTTGTCCATGGTGATAAACCCACGCTTCTTACTAGTAGCATGGGGCAAAGTACAGGGGGTCCTCTTGACAAGCAAATGTTAATGGTCATACACAAACAATTCAAACTTTGAAACTTTGAGTCAAAAATAAATGAATCAGATGTTCAAAATTCCAAGAGAGTTAAAATCCTAAAAACCCAGATTTTGTCTACTATGTGGCCATCTACGGGTCTAAGTCTAGATAAACCGCAAAGTAAGTTGCATTCTAAACTATGAAGTCACTCGGGTAGAGTAAGCTTGTAGCTTCCAATTTGGTTCCACCAAAGCTTTGTCTACCTTTCATCACTATCATTTCAGCTATACCTCGTAACTTGTGCCCTTTCTAGCTCTCGGTGATGAGCCCTCGCATCTTACAAGTTACGTGGAGTTAGGAGTGGGGCAAGTTTATCTGTTCATCATACTCGTTTGTATTCATCACTCTGCAAAACAAACATGAGGTATCCAAAATTGCTTACAGAAGCTAAGATTCAAAATCACATTATATCTACATATATCAGCATCATGAAATATACAAAAGGAAACAAACATTCGCATCATTTGTTCTCCATTGCATACATTCTAAAAAGCATATAAACATACATCGTAGTATACATAGGGAAACTGGAAATAGAAAGGAAACCATGAGTGCCAAGATTTTTATCCAGAACGAATGCGTATATATAAATGATCAATGTTTATATACAATGCCATCATGCACTAAGCATGGTCAAAATGCTCAAAGAGCCCGTGATATACAAAAGAATATATAAAACAAAATCTACAAGAGCCAAGTGGCCTCTCAATCCCTATGCGACCCCTCCGAAGGTGCACGCCCACACCTAGGACTCGGCTACGCCGGCTCTCTGAATGCACGGAGGGCTCAGGATCCTGAGGGGCAGCCGCAGTCTCACCACGAGAATGGCTCCTCATCAGACACTCATCCGTCCTGTACCCCGTTAGCTCGGTGCGAAGGGTCGATACCATCCTGGCCACATGCCAGACTGGAGCAAAGACGTCGGTATGCCTACCGGTTGCTGAAGGCTCCCCAACATCTACGGACAGCTCTACATGGTCCTATCCATGGGGATCATCAGGGAATCAGTACATACCCTGCGGATCAAATCTCGCCACTCATCAACAGTCTCTGCAAACAAAGGAGAAAATGAATTAGAAACTAAACAAGAAACTAAAAGATACAAGATAGCAATTAAGGAGAGCCTACAAATAAACATTAAAAGGGAGAAAGGGTAACTTACTCGGATCACCAGGCCTCCAGGATGGGTCGTTGGGGCTGGCACCCACCGCGGATGCCGCTGCTGACTGAGGGGCTGCTCCTATGGCAGGAGCAACATGTCGCCCCGCAACAGACTCATCCTCTCCACCATGGCCCTGGGAGAGTGGCTCCTCTGAAACTAGAGTATCCCTCTCTGCGCTCTGCTCAGCCCTCTCTGCCTGCATGATATCTTGAGTGTCATGCCACTCAGGATCGCTGTCCTCTGTCTCCCCCCCATAAACTCCTCAGACTCAGAGTCAATATCAATAGGGTCATCACTGCTGTGGGCAGGACCCGTGGCAATCCAAAGTAAAGGTGCCTGAGGCGCACCGGCTCTCCCTCTAGCACGAACTATCCTCCTGGCTGCAATAGGAATGCCAGGAGTAATCACTGTCCAACCTCGGCCTCTAGGCCCCCCTCTGGCCTCACGAACTGATCTGTAGACCGGCGCCACTGGGGGAAGCATACCCGTATATGGTAGGCCAAACTGCTGAGGAACCCGGCCAAAGGGGTGCACCTCCACTCGTCCCACTCTATCAATGAGCTGCCCTGTGGTGGAGCAGGAGATCAAGGTAAGAGTCTCCTCGCCCCATATGCCCACCATAGTTCTGATACGGTGTCACCTCCATGTCGGCAGTAGTCAGGGAGGCAACTGGCTGATGAGGTGCTCTAAGCACCGACATGTCTGTCCATCTGGCTGCCCTAACAGCCCCAGGATCTGCCACCTCCACACCCCTGCCATAGGGGATGAAATGCTCATAGACCCAACTCATGACTAGAGTCGGGTGGCTCAATGACTGCCCCTGTAAATGGACCACCCTGTATAGATCGTGGTAGGTGGTCCCAAGAATGTCTGCTCCCCAAGCATATATCCGACCGTGCCCCTCTATCTGTGTAATAATGGGGGCCCAACAGTATAATAATGTGTCTCCTCCTTTGTCCCTGATCATTCTCGAGGCAAGGATCCCCATGATGGCCTGTCGAAGTACGGGGATGGGAAAAGAAGGAATAGATCAAACTCTCACCCCCTTCTTCGACCCCGTGGAGATGACTACATCTCCCATATATGTCGCCCACTGTGCAATCTGTGCCCGTGAGCCTGCTGTCTTTAAAGTGAGTCACCTCCCGATGATCCGGACCCCCAGAATGTAGTAGACGTCCTCCAATGTAATGGTCCACTCACCACGGACCCCTGGCAATCGGAAGGTGTTCTGATCTGCATCCCAGTATGAAAACAAGTCACAAAGGATGTGACTAGATGGTGTAACATGAGGCACGTGCGATATGCACAATATGCCAGCCCGCTGAAGTGTGTCCTCCTCATCCTGTGAGAGGGCATCTAGTATCCCTAGGAGCCAATCACATTCCCTCTCTCTACTCCATCAGATGTACTCCTCTCTCACCTGCATACACCCAAAAACACACAAAACAAAGTAAGTTAGCATCCAGGCAATACTGAGAAAAATCATAAAAACACGTAGAAATGCTAAAAATACAAACACAATCTCAAAAACAGGTTCCTTTTGCATTCTGTGCAAAACCACTACCCTGAGCAGGGAGGCAGTTTTGTAACCGCCACCTTAAAGGCGGCGGTCGTGTAACTGCCACCCTGATTAGGACGGACGGTCGTGGTTCGAAAATCCACACGTAGGTTTTTAAACCCAAAAGGCCTAAAAAGTGCAAAAAATGGCCATTTAACTTAAAAACAGAGCCTACCCAGTAGGCGCCCCCCCTAGGTGGACCTTTTAACACTAGCATTTTCAAAAATGACCCCCCCATTCCAGAGTATTTAGCATTTCAATTTTAAGATGGGAAAAACAATAAATTGAAGAAAACTAACCTGTGATCGTTGAGGTCGATGTTTCGCACGTGGAGGCATGATCGCTATCTCGTTGCGGACGTTTCGACTCTACTCACGCAAGAAACCGTCACCGTGGGTCCCAGAGCTCAAAATCAACCAAATCGACTCGCACAAATGAATAGGAAAATGGGCCCACTTTCATATATATAGCACTCTATTTCGTTTTAAAATGACTTTTTCACAGGTTTGGAGCGCTGATGGAGGTAAGTTCCTATCCTCGCACAAATGGTACGTTCTCATTCCCTGTTATCTTAGCATTTATCTTTCAAACTATTGTGTCTATCTGCACTTGAGTTCTCTTTTCGTTTTGCAGGTAGCGGGAATTTTGGATGGCATCATTTCAACACACGGACGTATCAGGTATAACTTCTAACTTCCCATTTCGGGACTGCCATACTCAGACCCACCGTTTTACGCCTTTTCATGGCTAAAACACTTCTCCGAGGGGGAAATATGTACGTACCCAAAATTGTAAGGTACTGTACTACCGGAACAACGTAACAAGTGCCCCAATGATGATACAGGCCTCCTCGCAAGGTGTTCAGAATCTGGAAAAGATCTCCAAGTGTGCGTTAACATCCCGCATGCCCCGCTTAGCCCCCGCATGCTTTGTTTTTCCCTTTTCCCCTCTTTTCTTCACCTTTTGCTCTTCAGTGACGAAACCGCCGCCCTGCATGGGCGGTGGTCTCGTGACCACCGCCCTGATCAGGGCGGCGGTCCTGTAACCGCCGCCCTGCTCAGAGAGGTGGTCCTTTACGCATTTTCCAGAAAGTGTTTTAACGCGACTCAAGTAAAAATCAATGATTCACCAGCTTTCTTTGCCGCCTTGGGCTTGCATTTATGTTTTTGGTCCCCTGGAATAGTGTTTGGCCATTGTTTATAGTTTAAGAGTTCAGTTTGGTTTTGATCTTTGGGTGAATGAAAATCTATAAATAAATGGCTTGTGCTCAAGCAAATGGCCCTCAAGTTTACCTCTGAATTTCTCTTTGCAATAGATTTAGCTTTCATTTTGCTTAGAATTTTTAGTTTAGTTCATTATATGCCTAGTTAGCATTGTTTTGCAGTTGGTAAGCCACATATCCATCTTGTGCAAGTGCTGTCATTACGGACTGGCCTCTCATCTTTTGCTCTCATCTTCTCATTTTAATAGTTCAGTCTATCATTTTGCTTAGAAGCCATAGTTTCAATTCTTTGCATGTTTAGTTAGCATTGTTCAGCTGTTGGTAAGCCACATATCCATCTTGTGCAGGCAATGCTGTTATTTCACCCAATCCATTGGAGTAGAATAGCTTAGGAAGCCATTAAAGTTGCAGGTTTTGCTCCTCAAAACAGAATAGTTTCAGGTTCTAGACGCTTTTATTTGCATGACTCGCAATAAATCCCGCTAGGAATTGCATAAGCCAAGCTCTGTACTCTTGCTGCCTTATATTCAGTCTGCATTCTGAGCTGCCTTTGTCCCAATATCTACTTCTGTTGATGCTAGCATTACATGCTTTTCTAGATTCACGTGAACACGAAGGAACAAGGAGATCACACTGAGGGGATAAGATCACACACACCATTGGATTCGCCACTGCTCTGCAGAATCCAGGTTCTAACTTTCAAAGTTCTAAATTAGAAATATATCAAATAGAGTAGATAATCACTTCTTTTAAGTCAAGTTTACTTTCGATATTGCCAGGGAAGCTGTGGGGATTGATAGTTTCTGAGAAACTATGATTCACTCCTCACTTCTGAGGTAGGATCGAGAGTCTGGCAAATAGATTAAGTAAGTTATTTCATTATTTAGAATAGATCTACAAATTACACAGACAAATAGCTACACTCGGTTATTTTGTTTGTTTTAAGTTTTATCTTAGTTGTCAAATTCTAGATACGTTTAAATAGCTGCTTTCTTAAATTCTTAAAAAGTTTCTCAGAAAATACAAAAATAGAAATTATATATATGTTCTAGATTTATTCCACGTAGTTAAAATTTGCTTTGTTGCAGTTAGATTTACATTATTGTTTTGTATGACAATCACGGGACCCAGGGAGCCCAGGGAATACGTATTTGAGCCAATTGTGCCTCAACCCAATCTCTTCATGGCAATAGTTGACATAGACCAGAACCTTAGAATACAAATCTTCCAAACAACAACAGATTTACGACAGATCAGCTCTCAGTTGAGGGGATTAAATATAGAAGACGACCAAGCACACACATTTTGGTCAAATCAACCGAATTACAGATTACCCTAGGCAAACATACACATGACTGTAGAAGGGTTCGAAAGAGAACAAACCTTTGGTTGTGATCCTTTGGTCCCACAACCAGATGCAGGAGACACTCTTCTAGATATAGATACCAGCCTAAGAATCCAGGTTGCAAGAACGCCTGTGAAGTACTCTGAGAAGATCGTGCACAGTTATTAATCCTAAATATAGAAGCTGAGAAAGCATATGATTATTGGATACTAGGGATTAGGACTTGATTTCATACATGACCATAGCAGGACCGCAACAACCAAGAGTCTACGGTTGTGATCCACAAATCCCGCAACCTAACGAATCCATAAGTCAATCAGATATAGACACTGGTCTACGCATATTAGTATTCAGATCTACTCCACTTCCACCCACCATCATCGAACAATTATCCTTACTAGATATAGCGGCTAACAAAGCTAGAGAATTCTGGACTAGGCCAGAGAATCATCCGTAGAGTCGATTGTATTCATTACCCACCATATGACCTTATCTGGAGACATACACGAAACTATCCTAGGCCATTTTCCACGTATTCCACAACCCATAGATCGAATCACACCAGAGCTCGATATTGATTGGAGTCTTCGAGCAGTCATCCTTGCCGATCGATCTATCACATCAGTTCAGGCTAGAAGGGCCTTCTTTGCCTTAGATTCACAAATTCCAGTAGTGCGTATTGAAGACATTAGATTGCCTAACTAGTTTGTCTGCATCCCACGCATATTCCATTCCCACCGGCTGTCTTGGCATGACCTCGGGAGGTTGGATACGCGAAAGAGTTACCTGTAGATTCCCACACTCGCTTGTCACTCTTCCGGCGTACAGGTACATTACTGAGTATCCATGTTGTATGTAAGGAAGGATCTGTAAGAAATTTATATTCACCACTAGACCACAAGTGAATGTGCATGTGTATATAGAAAAGATAATGACATATGAAGTATATATCTAGCATGAAAACAAAGTGTAGATGTAACCAATATAAGCAAACAAGAGTATGTTCAACCAATGTATGTAGTATGTTGTGAATGAGTGAGATGGAATGAAATGTAGTATGAATGTGATAAGAGCAGTCTGCCCCATGAGAGAATGTGAATAAAACATGAGATGAGGTTCATTTACAAAATAGCCCTCAAAAGTCAATAATGAACCATAGAACAAGATTTCATCATCGGGAAATGGTTTGAAAATGTACACTAGAAATATATGATCAATGAAGAATAGAGTGTAAAGAGTGTGAATGTAGTGAGATTGCGATGCTTGTTAAAACAACCCACTTGAGAGCTAAGAACAACCTAGGATTAGGTAGGAAAAATTATGGAATAATTTTGTTGTTGTTTAAAAGAGTATACAACCAGATTACAAAACAAGAGTTGTCACTAACATTTCTAGATCAATTCTAATCCACTATAATATAATTTTATTTTATTAACAATTATTAGAGGTCACAAGGTCCCAAAATTTAGGGTTAAAAAGTTAAATTAGGGTCAGAGGGTAATTCCTCACCATACCTGTTCTCTAACAGGATTTAAATATTCAACTTTATTTTTCTCAAAATTAACACATTCAAAAATCCCCTAAATCACTCCCATTGGATGGGAAATTTCCTCACCTTTCCATTGATATAAAGAATTCCTAACTCCTAATATTCCTCAAGTTATGGGCTGATGGGCCTTGGGGTGAAAATTTTACCCAAGAGCGGGCTTGCGGGCCCAACGGAGAGAATTTTCCCTAGGGGCAGGTTGATGGGTTGCGGAGCAAAATTTTTCTCGGGGAAGGAGTCGGGTCGGTGAGACCCATGAGAAATTTTGGAAATTTCCCATGCGGGGGCGAAAAACTACCTTTACACCCACACTCCCACGAGTCTGCAAGGGACACGTGGCACCTCCTAATCTAGCGCGGGGAAAATGGGGCGGCAGGGATAAAATATTTTTAGCACGCCGAAGGGAAAAAGGGTAAAATTCACACGCACCTCTGCTGATGCCTCGTGATGCCACACGATGCTGCGTGGAAACTCCTGATTGGCTGCGGGCTGGCAAGATGATGGGGAACTTTAGAAAATTTTCCCAAATTTTTTGTCTAAAAATGCAGAAGGCAAAAGGGAACTCGATCCTCCATTGATGCCTCACAATGCCATGTGGCATCTCCTGATTTGTAGGGCGACGGGGAAAATTTAAAAAAATTTCCCAATTTTTTTTTGAAGTGCTATGTTAAAGAGGGATCAACTCCTCCGCTGATGCCTTGAGGTGCCACATGATAGACTCTGATTGGTTGTGGGTTAACGGGGCAGTGGGTAAATTTAGGAAAATTTTCCCAAAAAATTTCCTAAGCGGTAAGGGAAAAATTTGGGCCCACGGGCCCGCCAAGGAAAGTTTTCTCAATATTCTTTTTTTGACGCCAAGTGAAGAGAAACTTTAGAAGGCCATAAATTTTGATAGAGAGCTCGGTTTTGGGAAAATGAGGAATTTATGGAAATATCTCGACATCTTATTTGTACAGAATTCATTAAATTATGGTTTTGGTAAACTTTAAGGAGTAAATTTCATGAAAACATTCTCCAAACTTTTACAATGCGAACTGGTAAATTTTAACTTATAAAATTTGGTTCAAATTTTTCATTCTTTCTCCCTCAACATGTCAAACAGACATGGAGGTTTCCATTAGGAAAGTGTTAAGATATATAGCAAGTGTAAAATTGCTGGTTTGATCTGCATTTCGAAATTACAAGTTTCTTTTTATAGCAAAAAGCCTTTAGATTTGCCTTGGCTCGATTGGAAAATTTTCAAGACATTTCCTTAAGTGTTTTTAGTTTGGTTTGGGATCATTTTTTCCTCATTAAGTCCAATTGATTATTTCATTTATCTCTTATCTATTTTCAGGGTTATTTGAACATTTGATAAAGTAATTTTACAAAGTATATAGTGAATTGAAAGAAGTGTATACATTTACAGATTTTTTTTTTACTATCTCTTTTGCCATGAAATAAAACATTCAATTCATTCCATGCTGGTCATAAATATTTTTCTTTCTTTCAATCAAACATTAAAACAAGAATGTAGTTTCTATTATTTCAAAAATCATATATTATAAACAAGGCAGAATAATACATTTTCTCTTCACGTGTTTAACTTTTCCACTTTCCAAACAGGGATTTCATAGTGCATGTTAAACACATATTTCCTATGGAAATAATATCCGATGAACAAGGAAAACACTTCCATTAATTTAAATGAAACTGTTACAACTTCCTTTCCATTTGATTTCAAAATACAACATACAAAATGCATATCATTCTTTCTGAAAAACAGAATACATAGTATAACTCTTTTACATTTAGAATTTCAACTTTCATTGTCAATACAAAGTATCTTTCCATTACAATTAATATACAGACCATCCACTTCAAAGTGGGAAAGGGCTACAATAATACTTCATTTCACATGGGACTAGTCAAAATATCTTTTTCTTAGCACCAAAATAGCAACATATAGATTTCTCAGTCCTCTAATTTTGTCAAAATAGGAGTAGGGGAAAGGCAACACTCTCCACCCAACCAAGACATCCAATGAAGAGGAGATACCATCCTTGTTCATTGGCCCCTGAGCCCTAACCTTAGTGAAATAAAATATGTGATCTAATTCATGGCAACAACAGGCTTCCACAAACACACAAGCAACATTTTCATATTAAAACATAGTCCCAAAATAGAATGTAGTTTACAACTACATTAAAACATGACAAACAATACTAAGGCTTTATCAAGAAAGCCAAAGGAGAAAGAAACTATGGGGGATGCTTCTTATTCCTCCCAAAAGGGGAAATGGGTATCACCACCTGAATTACAAACTACTAAAATATAGTATATTAAAACCCTGACATTCCTTATGCCTCCCCAAGTACCCCTTATTCCTTACATTTCCTTATGCCTCCCCAACCTCTTATGGTACCTCATAACGAGTAATGAAATCCAAGATATTTATTTGTAAGGTGAAACCCAAATCCCAACTCCCTCCTCCCTTATACCTCCCTAAAACACACTTATTCCTCAAAAAAAATAAACCCCATAGTCTTCTCCTACACCATTCCAAGGCCATCTACCCAACAACCCACGAATGTGCCAAAACATTCATACATTAACGTTTTCATAAACAAGAAATAAGTATTGCAAGAGCCAAGCTCCTACCTCTCCATGATGGAGTTGTTCCAAGTTCCAAAATAACGAGATTTATCCTAATCCAAGTGATCCAAATCATCCATGCACAAGCATGTAAAAATATTCCAAAAACTTCTTCTAGCAAGAGATCCAAAACAACAAAAGAATTCACCCAAGAATGAAGTCTCCAAAGTGAAGCAACTAAAAACAAGGCAAGGAATTCAAATTTTATAGAAAAGGGAAGGGAAGAGGATGAGGTGGATCCATGTAGGATGCCACATCACACATCCTCAACCCCAAACCCAAAATTCAACTTCATTCTCCGATGCATAATAAATAGGTGGGTGAATAAAATGACAGTTTACTTACACATTCAAATCCAACCCACACTCCAAAGGACTGAAATCAAATCATCTAATAAAAGTGCAATTAAAACCTACAAATTGCCTTCTCAAAAAGCATTGTAAAAGTCAAATTTCAACTCTCCAACCATAGGTATGTTTCGTAAATAAATTTAAGAGGTATAGGACAAGTTTAACTTCTCCCTCAAGCTTCCAAAATCAGCCTTCGAAGACAAATTCTAATTTCCAAGAAGGTGGAGTGTTTCACAATCAAAATTTAACTTACACATCACTTACACATCTTTTACAACACTTTAAATCAAGGCCAACAACTCTATTAATTACTTTCTCATGATATCTTTGAATTAATTAATATTAACAACATGCTTACCCACAATATTAATACAACATTTAATAAATAAAGAAAGGGGAAAATGCATCACAAAATAAACACATGCAACATTAAACAAAAGGGTCAAATAAATAAATACATATAACCCATTGGTCACATTTAAAGGTGACCCCCCCCATGGGAATCCCTAACATACACAAACACACACAAAAAAATACTAGTTTCTATGGTGACCTTGTTGAATTCATCTAGAATTCCAATGTGGTTGGTCTCCAATCCCTTGATGTTTGTTGTGATATTTTAACCTACAAAACACAATACCTCCTTCGACCTCGTGGCCATATAGGAACATCCAAAATTATATAAATAAAATTCCAAAATCATCTAGATATATGAATCAAAACAACATCTAAGAAACCAACAAGATCATTTACAATTTTAATCAACAACTATATCATCATCAAATACTTTCCATTTCTAGGTCTACTCACAATATTCAATTCTCACATGTCTGAACAACATCCATAATATAACCATGTTAAACATTATATCAACATCAATATCCAAAATGTCTCTAATAATCATCATGCATCATGACTGAATCAAGTCAACAATAATCCATGGTGTAACATCTAACATCATACTATAATAAAGTCCATAATCATGTCCATAATATAATCAACAGTACCATGATCACTATAAAAAGGTGTCAAAGGGAAGCGGGCACTACATCCCCCTCCCCTTAGAATCGAATTCCTCCTGGAAGTCACTGGAACAAATGTGGAAATTGAACTCGTAGCAAAGTAGCATCCTCAAATGTAGCTACAATATCATCATATCTGTCCCACTACACCCAGACCTGATAAACATATTTGCCTCGAAGGGCCAGGGTTTTGCAATCTATGATGTGAATGGACTCCACCAACACCTACCCCTGATCCTACACTTGCAATAAGGTCCAATCTAACACATGATAAGGATCTGTAACATATCTCCTAAGAACTAAAACATGAAACACATCATGTACGCGAGACAAGCTAGGTGGCAATCCTAGATGGTAGGCCAAGCAGCCGATACGCTCCAAGATGTCAAAAGGACCCACGAATATAGGAGCTAACTTAGAACCTTTTCCTTAACAGATAGGGATCATATGTGGCTTGACATCAAGGAACACCTTCATGCCCACATCAAAACTACAGTCAGTCCTATGCTGATCTGCATACTTCTTCCTGTCTTGTGCCTCCTGTAATCTTTGTTTGATCAAAACCACCTACTACTCCATGTCTTATAACAAATTTGGTCCAAGAGAAACCATGTCCTCTAGCCTGTCCCAGTTAAGAGGTGTCTTACACTCTCTACCATACAAATCCTAAAAAGGAGCCATGTCTATAGAACTCTGAAAACTATTATTGTAGGAAAACTCCACCAAGTACGGGTACTCCTCAAATCTAGATTGCTGATCCATCACATACATCTTGAGCGTGTGCTCCAAAATTTGATTCACCTACTCAGTCTGTCCATCTATCTTGGGGTGATATGATGTGCTGAATTTGAGTCTTGTCCCGAGGGTGTGCTGTATGGTAGTCCATAAATGGGAATTATACAAGGGATCACGGTCACTAATGATCTTTCATGGAATCCTGTGTAATTTTACAATATCATCAAGATATACCCGTGCCATTGCACTAGCCATATAAGTGGTCTTTATCAGAGTAAAGTTAGCCACTTTTGTCAATTTATCAACCATGACCATGATAGCGTCGTGGAGATATCTCGACATCGGTAGTCCAACAATGAAGTCCATGGAAATGGTGTCCCACTTCCATTCTAGTATAGCATGAGGAAAGAGAAGGCCAGCTGGATGATGATGCTCGGCCTTCACTTTCTAGCACTCTAAACAACATGACACAAACCTAGCCATATATATACAAAGTCCTCTCCAGTGATACAACTGTCTCAAAGTAGTGTGCATCTTCTTCACCCCATGATGGGCTAAATAGGGTGCATGATGTGCCTCTGTCAATATGTCCTGCCTCAATCCTCCATCTCTAGAAACATAAATCTGACCTCTATTCCTGAGAAAGCCATATGCCTCTAGTGAGAAACCATCAAACTTACCCTCAAGGGGTCTCTAAGACTCGATCCCTGCTCAAAATGTAATTTAGAATCTGTCACGAGGAAGCTACTAAAGAATCTTACTCCATAAATATGTGCCCACTGAGGTGGCCATAGCCACTTGTCTCCATCTGCTGAGAGCATCTTCCACCACATTCTCCTTCCCCTTCACATGCTTAATATACATATCATACTCACAAAGAAACTCCATCCAATGCCGCTGACGAGCATTGAGATTGGACTGCGTGAAGAGGTGGTGAAGACTCAAATGATTAGTCCTGAGTGTGAATCTCTGAACAAGAAGAAAGTGCCTCCATCAAACCAAAGCGTGCACAACTACCAAAAGCTCAAGATCATGATTCGGATAATTAAGCTCATAATATTTGAGTTTGTGAGACTCAAAAGCCACTACTCTGCCCTCCTACATCAACACACCTCTAAGTACTACTAAAGAAGCATCCATGAAAATGAAAAACTCACACTGTGGATCCGGCACTGCAAGAATAGGTTTTGTAGTGAGGCATTTCTTCAGTGTCCTGAAGGCATGCTCACACCTTTCTGACCAAAGAAACTTCTTTCCTTTCCATTGAAGGGAAGTGATGGAGTGTGTAATGCACGAGAAGTCCTGTAAGGATCCCATGAAGCTATGCACTTTAGTCATAAGCTAGCGATCACTAGATAGATCTAATCTTGGAAGGATCGAGATACCTTTCCTAGAAACGATATGGATACCACAATTTGAAAGAATGCACAGATTCCAAGTTCCCATAAAGCTACTTCTCTAGAAGGAATAACCTGGTGAAGGTTCCCCTCGTGCTCCTCACGTGAGTAAACAAAATATCATCAAGATGAGCACGAAGGAAATTCCAGAATACCCCATTCATCAAACTCATAAATAATGCGGAGGAATTAGTTAAACCAAAAGATACCACTAGAACTCATAGTGGCTATATAGTACGGAAGGCGGTCTTATGAATGTCTGCCTCCAAAATCCTTAGTTGATGGTAGGAATTAAGGTGCTATCTTAGAGAAAACTATGGTTCCCTTAGATAAATAGGCAGAAGGGGATAAAAATTCTTGATCGTTACTCTTATTCACCAGGCTAGCAAGGATCCACCTGATCTAGTGCAACCCAAGGGGATGTCAGAAGGCCCTTCTCTAGAAGGACCTCAAACTACAACTTGATCTCACAGAGCTCAGGGGTAGTCATCTGGTAAGGTGCTCATGAGATAGGCGCTACTCCTAGAACCTGATCTATATGAAAATCAATCTCACATGAGGGTGGTAACCTCAGTAGCTCCCCTAGAAAGACATCTACAAACTCTCTCAAAATGGGGTGATCATCTAGCGATGGTCCACTGGACCCATCCTTTGATCTATCACTAACTGTAACAACATAAATATGACAATCCCGTCACACACACCGCTTAAGCTACATGATAGAGATGGGGCAAATAGAAATGAGTCTCTTGACCCCTGATATCTTTGAATCAACTCCCAAATCATCTGCACAAGATAAAATCTTGTGGTAACAACCCATCCTATCCCTATGAGTAGACAACATGTCCATGCCCAAGATTACTCCATAAGATCCCAACAGAAGGATATGAAGATCTGAGGTAGTTGTGAAAGGTCCCAAATCCACCACACACTCCTTAACTAAGGAGTCTACAGAGATCTTGGCTCTAGAATCCATATCAACATCCAAACTATGACCCTTCCTAACTGCCACCAGCCTACATCACTCTACTAAATATGGTGCAATAAAAGAATGAGAAGAACTAGAATCAAACAAGATGGAGGTAGGAATGCCTCCAATGTTACCTTTTAGTGTAATTCACAGCACTCCTGGACGTTGATCAGATTTCTAGTTTGATCATTCGAAGCATCCAGTGTGATTGCACAACATGGAGCTTTTCCCAAGTGTGGGACCTTGCGAAACGGGAAAAGCTCTCTAGAGAAGGCTGGTTCCTGCTCTTAAATTACCCGCCACAAGCTATTCCAGTACAGGCAAGCTAATGTAATCCTAATCTAACCACCAAGGAGACCGGGAGAGAGAGAGAAGAGAAAAAGAACAAAAAACCTACACTAAAATGGTGATACACCAGAGAAGGAGAATGTTGAACATCTATCAAAACTGCCATGGAACAAGGAGAGGTGAGCAATGGGAAGGATGGACAGATGCATCACAAACCCAAAGATAGATTTCACATAGAAAATGTCCCAAAACTCCATGAACACAGCTTTAGACCTGTAATGAACATTAGAACATGCACAAATACCTGCAATGAAGAGAGGCAAGAAGAAAACAAGTGAAAAACAAGCAAGGATGGATAGATGCATCACGAAACACGTTTTTATTGCTTCAAAAGTTTGCACGGAACATCATTTCAATAGTAAAAGGGCAAAAATGCCATTACAGAGTAGGGGAGGAGGTTCAAACTCCATTTTCAACCCTGGAGAAGAAAAGAAGGGAGGGCAGAGCTGAAAAGATGAACCACCTTTAGAAAGAAGCCCCTCCTTACAATTTATAGGAAGAATGAGAGAAGGAAGAGAGAGGAAATCCAAATCTACCCCAACCACTTCTAGCTTGCATTTAATTCATTTCATTATGGTGGTAGGCGGGAAACCTAGCAAAAGCGGCGAACTGTATTTTACATTTAAGCTGGTTGTTGAAACGTCATTTCTAGCCATTACCATGCGCCAGAGATGTTTCTTGATTTTCTCTCTCCAAAATGAGCTAAAATGCAAGATTGACCCTGGAATCATGTAGAGAATTTCACTAGCTTTCTATTGATATAAAGAATGTGAAAAACCAAGCTCTGGATCGAAAGATATGATGATTTGAAGATTTAGGGCAAAAAACAGGCCAAAACGGATTAGCAGGAAAATCTTTGAATTTTTCCCGTGCTCTGCCACTTGGATGACACATGTTAGGCTCTGATTCGTCCGCGGGTTCATCCTTTGAAAATTCCTTTTGGGCCCTTAAACTTGGACACGTGGCACTATTTTATTAGCTCGGGCCTGAGGGGCAAATTTTTACCTTGCACCAAACACTTAGCAACTTTTCAACCTTCTGACATGTGGCACGTAGTGATTCGTCCGTGGGCCTCCTTGTCTCTTTTCGGCCATTTCACCTTTTCACGTCTGACGCATCCCTCATGTACCTTTGGCCCGGCTGTCGCAAACTTCCTGGGACAAATATCTCCGAACCGCCCGATTCGGGCTTCCTTGTTCTTGTTTGAGGTGAAGACACGTGGCGAGTTTTGATTTGTTGGCGGCTCTTTTGGCTTTTCGCGTCCCACGCGTACTTTTGGCCCAACTGTCCCAGATGAAAGTCCCATGTTTCGACCGAATCGGCTGGTTCGCGTCCTCCGCGTACTTTTGGCCTGGATGTCCCAAACTGTCTGGGACAAAAATCTCCGAACCGCCCGAAATGGACCAACTTGCGCCAAATCGACTGGTTCGCGTCCTCCGCGTACTTTTGGCCTGGATGTCCCGAACTGCGTGAAACAAGACTTAGGTAATTTTCTTCATTTTTTTGGCCGGTTCACCTTTTTGCGCCCCGCGCGTCTCGATGTCCCAACTGTTCCAAGTGTTGTGCAGACCACCTGGCGGCTTTTCGGCCGATTCATGCCCCGACGTCCCAACTGTCCCAAGGACTGCCTAGGACAAGACTTAGCCGATTTTCTCTGTATTTCGGCACCAAGTTTGGCATTTGCAATTTTTTCACATTTTTAGAACTTGCTGGGTTTTCTTCTTGGATGGGAGAGTTAGAAAGAAGCTGAGGGGACCCCAGAAACACAATTTTTTACCTTGAATCAATATACTTTTCTCGGGACTGAATAATTTGATGCATGTTATCAAAATTACCCTGGGGGTGAATTTTGCATAACAATTTGGTGACTCAGCAGGGTCATCTGCTTGCTAGATGAAGTTACCAATTGCCTGAAGCATCCATTGGGCATGGAGTCATGAGTTGTAGCCTGCAAACTGATCTGAACTTTGAAAACCTCCTCTTTGAGCCACTCGGAAACCCACTGAAATGGAGTCATTCTCACCAAAATGCCACTGAAATGGACTATGCAAGAGCAAAACCAGCACCACAAAAACTATATACAGAACTGAAAATCATACAAATGGAACATGCAGAGTGTACACAAGCACATCTTCTGCGAAAATAAAACCTACCTACTCTACTCTAATTGGAAGCAAAGGCAAGCTAAACAAACCCTGCAATTGGTTTGAGAAATAGCTTCCCTTTCTCAAAAGTGGCAGCCATGCAATTGATTTGCAGCTGATCATGCCTGTTAGGATGAGTGGAAAATCAACAAGAAGCTGGTCTTCCACCCAAATCATCAAGGTATCAGCTGAAGGTGAATCCAATACCTCTTTTAGTTGCTCTGCATTTGGATTGAAGAGGTATGACAGCTGATCCTTGGTACTTTATAGCTCATCCTCATGCTTAGAAGCAAGCATGACTGGTTGTGACTTCTCCTTTGGCTCCAATAAAGCCAAATACCTGATTGGGCAAGGTATGGTCTGTTTGATATGCCCATAGATTTGATTTTAAACTCCAAAAATGGAGTCTTCTTGTAGACCTTCTTGAATGGATGGTGTGGAAGCAATGGTAGAACCCTTCTTCCCTTTCTCTTCCTCTAATGAAGAACATGAAATATTTAAATCTTCCAATCTTAATTCCAAAGAGCTGCTATAAGATGCAGGCTACTGCAAATGAATGTTCTCCTTCATGACAGAAGACTCAAGTGTTTGGAATGTGGATGATGAAAGAGAGAATAGTGGAAACTCAACAGGCTCTTCTCCATCAAAACAGTCCTCCAAATCTGACAGATAAACTGCCTCATGGTTGTCCTGCTGCAAATGCTCCACTTCCTCCATGGTGTCTTCTTGATCTGTAACTTGACCACCATGGTTTCCTTCACCCTCCAACATTGAGTTTGAGAGATCAAACTCATCTTCAGTACTAGAACTTGAGAGAGGTGAAGTAGAAAGAAGAACTGAAGGTTCTTCTATAGCCTACTTTGTGCCCAAATCCCTTGGATCTGCAATTTTCTCCTTCACAACTAGAATGTGCTCCTCTTCTTTTGGATTTGGAGCAGCTTCTCCTTCCTCCAATGTTTGAAGACAATCTTGCTCTTGATTGAACTCTTCCTCCAGCATGAAGTTTGTCAAGTCAAACTCTTCGATTTGCTGCTCTAGAGGACAAGTTGGGACTGCAAGAACTTCTTCTTCTGCTGCAACAAAATTAGTCCTAACCACCATTTGTTCAACCTTAGCCTTTTCTGTAGGTTTAACCATCAAGGGGATCTTTGTCATCCCAAATTTGGTAGCCCAAACCCTCAAGTTGTCTGTCATTTCTTTTCTGTTGGGCTCCTCTTCTTGCTGTCCTTCATGGCCGATTTTTGCAATTTCTTCTTCCCCACATGGAATTGGGAATGCAAGAGGAGGGATGGGTTGTAACTCGATTGATTTGGAAATTTTTTGTGGTGGTAGAGGAGGTGAAACCTCTTGTTTCTTTGGGGGAGAGCGTATTTCTTTTAGCTCTTGTGGAGGGGATGACTGTTTGGAAGGAAAAAGGAAAGAAGAATTGAGGTTTGGTGGAAGACTGAGAGGTGGAGACATGGGATCAACATTTGGGACAGCAGATGGGGAGTTTAGAATTTGCAATTCCAAATGAGATGGTGCTGTTTGAGTAATGGGAAGAGAAAAACCAGATGATGGTGTAGAACTTACCCATTGACAAGGTTGTTCAACAACAAGTGTATAGGCCTCTATTTCTGCTGTCCATTGTGCAAGTTGGGGCAGCATCTTCATCATGAAGTCCAGCTTCTCCTGAGGGCTGAAGTGTCTTGGAAAAGGGCCTCCCCATGGACAAGGAGTCCTGTAACCAATTCTGAAAGCTTTCATTTGAGTTGTTGCTCTGGACTGCACCATCTTTACCTCCATCTTTTGGATTTTCTCCAACAGACCAGCATCTTGCATCTGATTGTCTTCATTATATGCATACTCTTTCTCTTGGAAAGCTCCATAGCCAAACACCTGATTTTGGCATTGCTGCTCATATGGGTATGTATGCTGATTTTGAATTTGTTCAAAATGCTGATTTGGAGGATTTAAAAAACATGTTGGAGGTGGGAAACATTGCTGCTATTGTAAATGTGAGTTCCATGATGGAAATAAAGTCATGATTGCAAAACTTCATGGAATGGAAAAGAATGAAAGGGATGGAATGAAGGATGGATGGAATGGATGAAAAATAGGTCTGTAACTTCAGAAATGGGTTGCTGATCAGATGGAGTCGCCAGATGTGTTTGCAAGTGCCTCCAAAGGCTGAAATCTTCATAGGAACACACCAACCTGCAAAAGATGAAGTGGAAGACCTCTAAGCTCCCACCGGCGTGCTAGAAATGTTAGTGCGAATTCACATCACCCCTAGACACTGATCAGATTTCTAGTTTGTTCATTCGAAGCATCCAGTGTGATTGCACAATATGGAGCTTTTCCCAAGTGTGGGACCTTGCGAAATGGGAAAAGCTCTCTAGAGAAGGCTAGTTCCTACTCCTAAACTACCTGCCACAAGCTATTCCAATGTAGGCAAGCTAATCTAATCCTAATCTAACCACCAAGGAGACAGGGAGAGAGAGAGAAGAGAAAAAGAACAAAAAGCCTACTCTAAAATGGTGATACACCAGAGAAGGAGAATGTTGAACATCTATCAAAACTGCCATGGAACAAGGAGAGGTGAGCAATGGGAAGGATGGACAAATGCATCACAAACCCAAAGATAGATTTCACACAAAAAATGTCCCAAAACTCCATGAACACAGCTCCAGACCTATAATGAACATTAGAACATGCATAAATACCTGCAATGAAGAGAGGCAAGAAGAAAACAAGTGAAAAACGAGCAAGGATGGACAAATGCATCATGAAACATGTTTTTTGTTGCTTTAGAAGTTTGCACAGAACATAATTTCAATAGTAAAAGGGCAAAAATGCCATTACAGAGCAGGGGAGGAGGTTCGAACTCCATTTTCAACCCTGGAGCAGAAAAGAAGGGAGGGCAAAGCTGAAAAGATGAACCACCTTTAGAAAGAAGCCCCTCCTTACAATTTATAGGAAGAATGAGAGAAGGAAGAGAGAGGAAATCCAAATCTACCCCAACCACTTCTAGCCTGCATTTAATTCATTTCATTATGGTGGTAGGTGGGAACCCTAGCAAAAGCGGTGAACTGTATTTTCGCATTTAAGCTGGTTGTTGAAATGTCATTTCTGGCCATTACCACGTGCCAGAGACAGTTTTCTTGATTTTATCTCTCCAAACTGAACCAAAATTCAAGATTGACCCTGGAATCGTGTAGATAATTTCACCAGCTTTCCATTGATATAAAGAACGTGAAAAACTGAGCTCTGGATCGAAAGATATGGCGATTTGAAGATTTACAGGAAAAAAATAGGCCAAAACGGATCGGCGGGAAAATATTTGAATTTTTCCCGTGCTCTGCCACTTGGATGACACGTGTTAGGCTCTGATTCATCCGAGGGTTCATCCTCTGAAAATTCCTTTTGGGCCCTTAAACTTGGACACGTGGCACTATTTTATTGGTTCGGGCCTGAGGGGCCCATTTTTACCTTGCGCCAAACACTTAGCAACTTTTCAACCTTCTCTGACACGTGGCACGTAGTGATTCGTCCGGCCCTTTCGGGCCTCCTTGTCTCTTTTCGGCCATTTCACCTTTTCGCATCTGACGCGTCCCTCACGTACCTTTGGCCCGGCTGTGTCCCAAACTATCTGGGAAAAATATCTCTGAACCGCCAAATGAAGATTCAGGCTTCCTTGTTCTTGTTTGAGGTGAAGACACTTGGCGAGTTTTGATTCGTTGGCAGCTCTTTCGGCTTTTCACGTCCCACGCGTACTTTTGGCCCAAATGTTCTAGGACGAAAGTCCCCTGTTTTGGCTGAATCGGCCGGTTCGTGTCCTCCGACGTACTTTTATCCCGCATGTCCCAAACTGTCTGGGACAAAAATCTTTCAACCACCCGAAATGGACCGAGTTTTTGCACCCAAATCAGCCGGTTCGCGTCCTCCGCGTACTTTTGGCCCAGGATGTCCCAAACTGATTTTGGGCCGAAACAAGACTTACTAGAAATTTTCTTCATTTTTTCTTGCCGGTTCGCCTTTTGGATAACAGTAACCCCATCACTATCCCGATGTCCCAACTGTAAACCAAGTGCTGTGATAGACTGCCTGGAAATGGCTTTTCGACCCCGATTCGTGCCCCTAGACATCCACAAGATATGTCCCAAGGACCGCCTAGGACAAGACTTAGCCGATTTTCTCAAAATATTTCGGCACCAAGTTTGGCTTTTGCAATTTTTTCACATTTTTAGAAATTGCTGGGTTTTCTTCTTGGAGTGGGAGAGTTAGAAAGAAGCCGAGGGGACCCCAGAAACACAATTTTTTGCCTTGAATCAATATACTTTTCTAAAGATGGGACTGAATAATCTGATGCATGTTATCAAAACTACCCTGGGGGGTGAATTTTGGATAACATTACCTTTAGTCTCACTAATTGTACTCTGATGCTCTACCTGGCGGTTCTTGACCACTATGTACATCCTATGACTACACCCTATATCACCAACAGTAAGCTCTAAGATCTGTGTCTTACCCTTGTTATTAGGGTTATATGGGCAGTCTCTCCAAAAATTTCTAGTAACACCACACCCAAAATAACCATCATGATCCTCTCCCCTATGTAGCAAGCTTCGGTCTGATACTTTAGAGTTCTATGGTGTGGATCATGATGATCTGGCTACAGTCTACTGAGGTCTCTACTGGCGAGCTCCTGCTGAGTGAGCCTCTTTAGGAACCTTGTGTCCTTATGGGACCCCTAGGGAGAGGCCCCATACTCCAACCTCTTTGTGCATCAAACCTCTATAGAGGTCTATAAGGTGGGTGGGACTGCTATGGCTATTGTGGTCTAAAAGATGATTGTGCTGAACCCTATCCACCATGAGGAAGAGGTACTGACCCCCTCAATCTACTGTCCTACATCTACTGTATGTAGCTCTGGACTCGGTCTCTAGCCTATTGGGTATCTCCCCAAGTCTCCTATGCTATATAGGCCTTCTCGACGGCATCAGCTAATGTTTGTGGACAATGGATCCACACTGCACCTCCAATGTCTAGATTCATGGCCCTGGAATGAACCTGTGGATCCACACCTGCTCATCCTGCATGTAATCAACATACTGGAGTAGATCCAAAAATCTAATCTCATACTCAGCCACTGTAAGAGATGCCTGTCGGAGGTCATGGAACTCATATATCCTCTATTGTATGAACCTCCCTGACAAATATCTACTCCTAAATCACTCCTTAAAGAGCTCCCAGGTAACTATCTCATAATCAACATGGAGCTTCTTCTCCTCTATCTACCACCAAACACTAGCTCCATCCCTACGTAGATGGATCACAACACGAGATTTTGTGTTGCTAAAACAAGAACATAGCTTGAAGCACCTGCTCAAGCTCACTAACCATGCCTCTTCCTTAAATCCACCTATGTCACCAGAAGAATGTGATGGTCTGAATCTTCAGGATCTCCTTGATGTGATCTTCAGCTGTGGTCTGATGGCCTCTAGTTCTCTCTACATGCTCATCCCTAAGTCTAGGGCTCTGAGACCTCTCTCTATGTCCAACAGCTTAGTCACCCTATCTCCTCTGTGGTGACTTTTCTCTGGCTGAATCTACATGGAAGATCTCTCCTCTATGCTCCTCATTGGGTCGAGGAGATACCTGACCCTCAATGGAAGTGACTCTATCGTGTCTGGCTACATACCCTCCTACTGATCCTCCACATAGAACGACATAAACGCTCTAGAGGTGGTATGCCTAGGTCTATGTGAAAAGGCTCCTCATCTTATTTGTGCCTCCTGCACAGAGCAAGATGAGAGTTAGTTCCTTATTCTAGGTTTTACTTAGTTTCCATGTTTACTAAAATATGTAATTTCTAAATTAAGTTGTCTTCTAAATTTAAAAGTGTGCTAGGTTTAAGGTTCATGTCTCAAGTTTTCTAGTGTGCCCAATGGCCCAAGATTTTGAACCACTACTCTGATACCAAGTGTGATGCCCGCTAAAACAACCCACTTGAGACCCAAGAACAACCTAAGATTAGTTAGGAAAAAAATTATGGAATAATTTTTTTTTTGTTTAAAAGAGTTTACAACTAGGTTACAAAACAACAGTTGTCACTAATAGTTCTAGATCAATTTTAATCCACTAGAATATAATTTTCTTTTATTAACAATTATTAGAGGTCACAAGGTCCCAAAATTTAGGGTTAGAAAGCTCAATTAGGGTCAGAGGGTAATTCCTCACCATACCCACTCTCTAACAGGCTTTAAAGATTCAACTTGATTTTTCTCAAAATTAACACATTCAAAATTTTCCTAAATCATTCCCAATGGATAAAAAATTTCCTCACCTTTCCAGTGATATAAAGAAGTCCTCCTAACTCCTCATATTCCTCAAGTTATGGGCCGGCGGGCCTTGGGGTGAAATTTTTCCCAAAGAGCGGGCTACGGGCCCAGGGGAGAAAATTTGCCCCAGGGGTGGGTCGGCGGGCTGCGGAGTGAAAAATTTCTCCATGGGATCTGCGGGCCGTGGGGAGAAATTTTTCTCAGGGAAGGAGTCGGGTCGGTGGGGCCGCGGGAGACATTTTGGAAATTTCCCGCACGGAGGTGAAAAGCCACATTTACACCCGCGCTCCTGCGAGTCCGCAAGTCCACAAGGGAGACGTGGCACCTCCTAAGCTAGCATGGGGGGAAAATGGGACAGTAGGGATAAAATAGTTTTGAGCACCCCGAAGGGAAAAATAGTAAAATTCACCCGCACCTCTGTTGACGTCTCGCGATGCCACGTGGCAGCTTCTGATTGGCTGCAGGCCGGCGGGCCAGTGGGGAACTTTAGAAATTTTTCCCAAAAATTTTCTGAAAATGCAAAAGGCAAAAGAGGAAACTGCTCCTCTGCCGATGTCTCAGCGATGCCACATGGCATCTCCTGATTGGTTGTGGGGTGGTGGGGAAAATTTAGAAAATTTTCCCAATTTTTTTTTGAAGCGCTAAGTTAAAGAGGGATCTGCCCCTCCGCCGATGCCTCGTGGTACCACGTGGCAGCCTCTGATTGGTTTGGGTCGATGGGGGTGGGGAAAATTATGAAAAAATTTCCCAAAAATTTTCCGAAGTGCTAAGGGAAAAATTCGGGCCCACGGGCCTGCCAAGGAATTTTTTCCCAAAATTCTTTTTTTGACGCCAAGTGAAGAAAAACTTCAGAAGGCCATAACTTTTGATAGAGAGCTCAGTTTTGGGAAAATGAGGAATTTTTGGAAATATCTCGACGTCCTCTTTGCACAAGTTTCATTAAATTATAGTTTTGATAAAATTTAAGGAGTCAATTTCATGAAAATGATCTGCAGGCTTTTACAGTGCGAACTGGTAAATTTTAACTTATAAAATTTTGTTCAAATTTGTCATTCTTTATCCTTCAACATGTCAAACAGACATGGAGGTTTCCATTAGGAAAGTTTTAGGATATATAGCAAGTGTAAAATTATTGGTTTGATCTGCATTTCAAAATTACAAGTTTCTTTTTACAGCAAAAAGCCTGCAGATTTGCCTTGGCTCAATTGAAAGATTTTCAAGACATTTCCTTAAGTGTTTTTAGTTTGGTCTGGGATCATTTTGTCCTCATTAAGTCCAATTGATTTTTTTCATTTGCCTCTTATCTATTTGCAGGGTTATTTGAACATTTGATAAAGGAATTTTACAAAGTATACAGTGAATTGAAAGAAGTGTATACATTTACAAAACAGAAATTAACTATCTCTTTTGCCATGAAAAAAAAACATTGAATTCATTCCATGCTGGTCATAAATAGTTTTCTTTCTTTCAATCAAACATTAAAACAAGAATGCAGTTTCTATTCTTTCCAAAATCATATATTATAAACAAGGCAGAATAATACATTTTCTCCTCACGTGTTTCACTTTTCCACTTTCCAAACAGGGATTTCATAGTGCATGTTAAACACATATTTCCAATGGAAATAATATCATATGAACAAGGAAAACACTTCCATTAATTCAAATGAAACTCTTACAACTTCCTTTCCATTTGATTTCAAAATACAACATACAAAATGTGTATCATTCTTTCACATTCTTTCCAAAAAATAGAATACAGAATATAACTCTTTTACATTTCGAATTTCAACTTTCATTGTCAATACAAAGTATCTTTCCATTAAAATTAATATATATATCATCCACTTTAAAGTGGGAAAGGGCTACAATAAGATTTCATTTCACAAGGGACTGTCAAACTGTCTTTTTCTCAGCTCCAGAACAGCAACATGCGTATTTCTCATTCCTCCAATTTGGTCACAACAGGAGTAGGGGAAAGGACATCCAATGGAAAAAAGAATCCATCCTTCTTCAAATGCTCTCCACCCAACCAAGACATCCAATGAAGAGGAGAATAAGCCATCCTTCTTCATTGGCCCCCGAGCCCCAACCATAGTGCAATAAAATATGTGATCCAACTCATGGCAACAACAGGCTTCCACAAACACACAAGCAACATTTTCACAATAAAACACAGTCCCAAAATAGAATGTAGTTTACAACTACATTAAAACATGAAAAACAATACTAAGGCTTTATCAAGCAAGCCAAAGGAGCAAGAAACTATGGGGGATGCTTCTTATGCCTCCCAAAAGGGGAAATGGGTATCACCACCTGAATTACAAACCACCAAAATATAGTATATCAAAACCCTGACATTCCTTATGCCTCCCCAAGTACCCCTTATCCCTCACATTTCCTTATGCCTCCCCAACCTCTTATGGCACCCCATAACGAGTAAATAAATGTAAGCTATTTCTTTGTAAGGTGGACCCCAAATCCCAACTCCCTCCTCCATTATACCTCCCTAAAACACACTTGTGCCTCCCACAAAATAAACCCCATAGTATTCTCCTACACCATTCCTAGGCCATCTACCCAACAACCCACAAACATGCCAAAACATTCACACATTAACATTTTCATAAACAAGAAAGAAGAATTGCAAGAGTCAAGCTCCTACCTCTCCATGATGGAGTTTTTCCAAGTTCCAAAACAACAAGCTTTATCCCAATGCAAGCAATCCAAATCAGCCAAGTACAAGCATGCAACAATCTTCTAAAAACTTCTTCAAAGGAAGAGCTCCAAAACAGCAAAATAATTCACCCAAGAATGAAGTCTCCAAAGTGAAGCAACCCAAAACAAGGCAAGGAATTCAAATTTTATAGAAGAGGGAAGGGAAGAGGATGAGGTGGATCCATGTAGGATGCCACATCACACATCCTCCCAAAATTACCCACACCCCAAAACTGAAATTAACCCCAACAAAATTCAACTTCATTCTCCAATGCATAATAAATAGGTGGGTGAATAAAATGACAGTTTACTTACACACTCAAATCCTACCCACACCCCAAAGGACTGAAATTAAATCATGTAAGAAAAGTGTAATTAAAACCTACAAATTGCCTTCTCAAAAAGCATTATAAAAGTCAAATTTCAACTCTCCAACCATAGGTATGGTTGGTAAATAAATTTAAGAGGTATGGGACAAGTTTAACTTGTCCCACAAGCCTCCAAAATCAGCCTCCAAGGAAAAATTCGAATTTCCAAGAAGGTGGAGTGTTTCACACTCAAAAGTTAACTTACACATCACTTACACATCTCTTACAACACTTTAAATCAAGGCCAACAACTCTATTAATTAATTTCTCATGATATCTTTTAATTAATTAATATTAACAACATGCTTACCCACAATATTAATACAACATTTAATAAATAAAGAAAGGGGCAAATGCATCACAAAATAAACACATGCAACATTAAACAAAAGGGTCAAATAAATAAATACACATAACCCCTTGGTTACATTTAAAGGTGATCCCTCCCATGGGAATCCCTAACACACACAAACACACAAACAAACACTAGTTGCCATGGTGACCTTGTTGAATTCATCTAGAATTCCAATGTGGTTGGTCTCCAATCCCCGATGTTTGTTGTGATATTTTAACCTGCAAAACACAATACCTCCTTTGGCCTCGTG
Source organism: Taxus chinensis (assembly GCA_019776745.2). Taxonomy (NCBI): domain Eukaryota; kingdom Viridiplantae; phylum Streptophyta; class Pinopsida; order Cupressales; family Taxaceae; genus Taxus; species Taxus chinensis. Next base: position 855,582,347 of record CM034147.1, read on the forward strand.
GCTATATCATAACATCCAAAATAATATAAATAAAATTCCAAAATCATCTAGATATATGAATCACAACAACATCTAAGCAACCAACAAGATCATTTACAATTTTAATCAACAACTATATCATCATCAAATAATTTCCATTTCTAGGTCTACTCACAATATCCAAATCTCACATGTCTGAACAACATCCATGATATAACCATGTTAAACAGTATATCAACATCAATATTCAAAATGTCTCTAATAATCATCATGCATCATAACTGAATCAAGTCAACAATAATCCATGATCTAACATCTAACATCATACTATAATAAAGTCCATAATCATGTCCATAATATAATCAGCAGTATCATGATCAGTATCAAAAGGTGTCAAAGGGAAGTGGGTACTACATCCACCTCCCCTTAGACTCGAATTCCTCCTGGAAGTCACTGGAACAAATTTAGAAACTGAACTCGTAGCAAAGTAGCATCCTCCCATGTAGCTGCAGTCTCATCATATCTGTCCCACTACACCTAGACTAGATCAACCTCTCTACCTTGAAGGCCCAGGGTCCTACGATCTATGATGTGAATGGGCTCCACCATCACCTACCCCTGATCCTGCACCTGTAATGAGGTCCAATCTAACACATGAGAAGGATCTGCAACATATCTCCTAAGAACTGAAACATGAAACACATCATGTATGTGAGACAAGCTAAGTGGCAAAGCTAGACGGTAGGCCAAGGGGCCGATACACTCCAAGATCTCAAAAGGACCCACGAATCTAGGAGCTAACTTAGAACCTTTTCCATAATGGATAGGGCTCTTATGTGGCCTAACACAAAGGAACACCTTCATGCCCACATCAAAACTATGGTCGGTCCTATGTTGATCTGCGTACTTCTTCTGCCTATCCTGTGCCTCCTACAATCTCTTGTCTGATCAAAACCACCTGCTGCTCCATGTCCTGCAAAAAAGCTGGTCCAAGAGAAACCCTGTCCTCTAACCTGTCCCAACTAAGAGGTGTCCTGCACTCTCTACCATACAAAACCTAAAAAGGAGCCATGCCTATAGAACTCTGAAAATTATTATTGTAGGCAACCTTCACCAAGTATAGGTACTCCTCTCATCTAGACTGCTGATCCATCACATACATCCTGAGCATATCCTCTAAAATATGATTCACCCGATCAGTCTGTCCATCTGTCTTGGGGTGATATGTTGTGCTAAAGTTGATTCTTGTCCCGAGGGTGTGCTGCATGGTAGTCCAGAAATGGGAAGTGTACAAAGGATCGTGGTCACTAATGATCTTCTATGGAATCCCATACAACCTGAAAATCTCATCAAGATATACCCGTGCTACTGCATTAGCCGTATAAGTGGTCTTTACTGGAGAAAAGTGAGCCACTTTTGTCAATTTATCAACTGTGACCATGATGGCGTTGTGGTGATATCTCGACATCGGTAGCCCAACAATGAAGTTCATGGAAATGGTGTCCCACTTCCATTCCATTATAGCATGAGGAAAGATAAGGCCAGCTGGATGCTGATGCTCAGCCTTCACTTTTTGGCACTCTAAACAACGTGACACAAACTGAGCCACATCTCTGTAAAGTCCTCTCTAGTGATACAAATGTCTCAAAGTAGTGTGCATCTTCTTCACCCCAGGATGGGCTGAATAGGGTGCACGATGTGCCTCTGTCAATATGTCCTGCCTCAATCCTCTATCTCTAGGAACATAAATCTGACCTCTGTTCTTGAGAAGGCCATCTTCCTCTAGTGAGAAACCATCAAACTTCCCCTCAAGGGGTCTCTGAGACTCGATCTCTACTCAAACTACAATGTAGAAGCTGTCAAGAGGAAGCTACTGAAGAATCCTACTCTGTAAATCTGTGCCCACTGAGGTGGCCATAGCCACATGTCTCCATCTACTGAGAGCATCTACCACCACATTCTCCTTCCCCTTCACATGCTCAATCTTCATGTCATACTCACAAAGCAACTTCATCCAATGCCACTGACGAGCATTGAGATTGGGCTGTGTGAAGAGGTGGCGAAGACTTAAATGATCAGTCTTGAGTGTGAATCTTTGACCAAGAAGAAAGTGCCTCCATCAAACCAAAGCATGCACAACTGCCACAAGCTCAAGATCATGAGTTGGATAATTAAGCTCATAATATTTGAGTTTACGAGACTCAAAAGCCACTACTCTACCCTCCTACATCAACACACCTCCAAGTCCTGCTAAAGAAGCATCCGTGCAAATGAAAAACTCACCCTGTGGATCCAACACTACAAGAATAGGTGCTGTAGTGAGGCATTCCTTAAGTGTCCTGAAGGCCTGCTCACACCTGTCTAACCAAACAAACTTCTTCCCTTTCTGTTGAAGGGAAGTGATGGGGTGTGCAATGCACGAGAAGTCCTGAACAAATCTCCTATAGTAACCTGCCAATCCCATGAAGCTACGCACTTCAGTCACAGTAGTGGGTGTTGGCCAGTCCATGATAGCTCTAATCTTGGAAGGATCGATGGTGATACCTTCCCCAGAAATGATATGCCCCAAATACTGTACCTTTGTCTGAAAGAATGCACACTTCTCCAAGTTCCCGTAAAGTTGCTACTCTCGAAGACACTGAAGAACCTAGTGAAGGTGCCCCTCATGCTCCTCATGTGTACATGAGTAAATCAAAATGTCATTAAGGAAAATGAGCATGAAGTGATCTAAGAAAGTCCTGAATACCCCATTCATCAAACTCATAAATACTGTGGGGCATTAGTTAAACCAAAAGGTACCACTGTGAACTCATAGTGGCCATATCTCGTATGGAAGGTGGTCTTATGAATGTCCACCTCTGAAATCCTCAGTTGATGGTAGCCTGACTTAAGGTCTATCTTAGAGAAAATTGTGGCTCCCTTCATCTGATCAAATAAATCATCAATGCGTGGAAGGGGATAACGATTCTTGATCGTTACTTTGTTCAGCTGGTGGTAATCAATACACAACCGCAAGGATCCATCCTTCTTCTTCACAAAAATCACCAGTGCACCCCAAGGGGACATGCTAGGATGAATAAGGCCTTTCTCCAAGAGGCCCTCCAGTTGCAACTTGAGCTCGCAGAGCTCTGGGGTAGTCATCCGGTAAGGTGCTTGTGAGATAGGCTCTGCTCCCGGAACCAGATCTATATGAAAAATCAATCTCACGTGGGGGTGGTAACCCCGGGTAGCTCCCTTGGAAAGACATATGCAAACTCTCTCAAAATGGGATGATCATCTAGTGATGGTCCACTAGACCCATCCTCTGATCTGTCACTGACTGTAACAACATACATCAGACAACCCCGTCGCACACACCACTTTAAGCTACATAACAGAGATGGTGTGAATAGAAATGGGTCTCCTGACCCCTGATATCACCAACTCAACTCCCAAATCATCTACACAAGATATAATCTTGTGGTAACAATCCATCCTGGCCCTATGAGTAGACAACAGTCCATGCCCAAGATGACTCCATAAGAGCCCAACGGAAGGATACGAAGATCCGAGGTAGTGGTGAAAGGTCCCAAATCCACCACACACTCCTTGACTAGGGAGTCTACAGAGATCTTGGCTCTAGAAGCCATCTCAACATCCCAACTATGACCCTGCCTAACTACCACCAGCCTGCATCGCTCTACTAAAGATGGTGCAATAAAAGAATCAGAAGAACCAGAATCAAATAAAATGAAGGTAGGAATGCCTCCAATGTTACCTGTAGTCTCAATAACTGTACTCTGATGCTCTTCCTGGTGGTTCTTGACCACTACGTACATCCTATGACTGTGCCCCATATCACCAACAGTAGGGTTTGAGATCTGTGTCTTACCCTTGTTATTAGGGTTATGTGGGCAGTCTCTCTAAAAATGTCCAGTAACACCACACCCAAAACAACCACCTGATCCTTTCCCTTGTGTAGCAGGTCCGGTCAGTACTCTGGAGGTCTGTGGTGTGGATCCTAATGATCTAGTTGCGGTCTGTTGAGGTCTCTGCTGGCAAGCTCCTGCTGAGTGAGCTCTTTGGGCACCCTGTGTCCTGATGGGACCCCTAGGGGGAGGCCCCATACTCTGACCTCTCGGTGCATCAAACCTCTATGGAGGTCTATAAGGTGGGTGGGACTGCTGTTGCTGCTATTGCTGTGGTCTAAAAGATGACTATGTTGAACCCTATCCACCATGAGGAAGAGGTACTGACCCCCTCGATCTTTTGTCCTGCATCTGTTGTATGCGGCTCCGGACTCGGTCTCTAGCCTGCTGGGTCTTTCCATGAGTCTCCTCTGCTATATAGGCCTTCTCAACGGCCTCAACTAATGTCTATGGACAATGGATCCACACTCCACCTCCAATGTCTAGATTCAGGCCCCGGATGAACCTGTGGATCCACACCTACTCATCCTACATGTAATCAACATACTGGAGTAGATCAGAAATCTACTCTCATACTCAGCCACTGTAAGAGATGCCTGTCAGAGGTCATGGAACTCATCTATCCGCTGTTGTATGAACCTTTGTGACAAATATATGCTCCTGAATCACTCCTCAAAGAGCTCCCAGGTAACTGTCTCAGAATCAACATGGAGCTTCTTCTCCTTTGTCTACCACCAGACACCAGCTCCATCCCTCAGTAGATGGATCGCAACATGAGCTTTCATGTTGCTAGAACAAGGACAGAGCTTGAAGCACCCACTCAAGCTCACTAACCAGGCCTCTTCCTGAAATCCACCTGTGTCACTAGAATAATGTGATGGCCGAAGCTTCAGGATCTCCCTGATGTGATCTATAGCAATGGTCTGACGGCCTCTAGGCCTCTCTACATGCTCATCCCTAAGTCTAGGGCTCAGAGACCTCTCTCTATGTCCTGAAGCTCGGTCACCCTGTCCCCTCTATGGTGACTCTACTCTGGCTGACTCTGCATGGAAGTTCTCTCCTTCATGCTCCTTGCTGGGTCGAGGAGATACATGACCCTCAATGGAAGTGACTCTATCGTGTCTGGCTGCATGCCCTCCTACTGATCCTCCACGTAGAGCGCATTAACATCCTAAAGAGTCTGCAAGATCTGTGGTAGGATAGCTTCTATGACATGCTCTGGAGGTGGTATGCCTAGGTCTATGTGAAAAGGCTCCTCATCTTATTTTGTGCCTCCTGCACAGAGCAAGACGAGAGTTAGTTCCTTATTCTAGGTTTTACTTAGTTTCCATGTTTACTAAAATATGTAATTTCTAAACTAAGTTGTCTTCTAAATTTAAAAGTCTGCTAGGTTTAAGGTTCATGTCTCAAGTTTTCTAGTGTGCCCAATGGCCCAAGATTTTGAACCACTACTCTAATACCAAGTGTGATGCCCGCTAAAACAACCCACTTGAGACCCAAGAACAACCTAAGATTAGTTAGGAAAAAAATTATGGAATAATTTTTTTTGTTTAAAAGAGTTTACAACCAGGTTACAAAACAACAGTTGTCACTAACAGTTCTAGATCAATTTTAATCCACTAGAATATAATTTTATTTTATTAACAATTATTAGAGGTCACAAGGTCCCAAAATTTAGGGTTAGAAAGCTCAATTAGGGTCAGAGGGTAATTCCTCACCATACCCACTCTCTAACAGGCTTTAAAGATTCAACTTGATTTTTCTCAAAATTAACACATTCAAAATTTCCCTAAATCATTCCCAATGGATAGGAAATTTCCTCACCTTTCCAGTGATATAAAGAAGTCCTCCTAACTTCTCATATTCCTCAAGTTATGGCCGGTGGGCCTTGGGGTGAAAATTTTCCCCAAAGAGCGGGCCTGCGGGCCCAGGGGAGAAAATTTGCCCCAAGGGTGGGTTGGCAAGCCGTGGAGTGAAAAATTTCCCCCATGGTAGGTCTGCAGGCCATGTGGGGAGAAATTTTTCTCGGGGAAGGAGTTGGGTCAGCGGGGCCTATGGGAGACATTTTGGAAATTTCCCGCGCGGGGGTGAAAAGCCACCTTTACACCTACGCTCCCACGAGTCCGCAAGTGCAAGGGACACGTGGCAGCCTCCTAAGCTAGTGTGGGGAAAATGGGGCAGTGGGGATAAAAATTTTTAGCACCCCGAAGGGAAAAAGGGTAAAATTCACCCGTGCCTCCTATCGATGCCTCACGATGCCACGTGGCAGCTCCTGATTGCTGCAGGTTGGCGGCGGGGAACTTTAGAAAATTTTCCCAATTTTTTTCTAAAAATGACAAAAGGAAAAAAGGAACCCGCTCCTCCGCCGATGCCTTGTGATGCCACGTGGCATCTCCTGATTGGTTGCGGGGCAGCGAGGAAAATTTAGAAAATTTTCCCAAATTTTTTTTGAAGTGCTAAGTTAAAGAGGGATCCGCCCCTCCGCCGATGCCTCGTGGTGCTACGTGGCAGCCTCTGATTGGTTGTGGGTCAGTGGGGTGTGGGGAAAATTAGGAAAAATTTTCCCAAAAATTTTCCGAAGTGCTAAGGGAAAAATTCGGGCCGTGCGGGCCCGCCAAGGAAATTTTTCCCAAAATTATTTTTTTTACGCCAAGTGAAGAAAAACTTCAGAAGGCCATAACTTTTGATAGAGAGCTCGGTTTTGGGAAAACAAGGACTTTATGGAAATCTCTCAATGTCCTCTTTGCACAAGATTCATTAAATTCTAGTTTTGATAAAATTTAAGGAGTCAATTTCATGAAAACGTTCTGCAGGATTTTATAGTGCGAACTGGTAAATTTTAACTTATAAAATTTTGTTCAAATTTGTCATTCTTTCTCCTTCAACATGTCAAACAGACATGGAGGTTTCCATTAGGAAAGTTTTAGGATATATAGCAAGTGTAAAATTATTGGTTTGATCTGCATTTCGAAATTACAAGTTTCTTTTTACAGCAAAAAGCCTGCAGATTTGCCTTGGCTCGATTGAAAGATTTTCAAGACATTTCCTTAAGTGTTTTTAGTTTGGTTTGGGATCATTTTGTCCTCATTAAGTCCAATTGATTTTTTCATTTGCCTCTTATCTATTTGCAGGGTTATTTGAACATTTGATAAAGGAATTTTACAAAGTATACAGTGAATTGAAAGAAGTGTATACATTTACAGAACATAAATTAACTATCTCTTTTGCCATGAAATAAAACATTGAATTCATTCCATGCTGGTCATAAATAGTTTTCTTTCTTTCAATCAAACATTAAAACAAGAATGCAGTTTCTATTCTTTCCAAAATCATATATTATAAACAAGGCAGAATAATACATTTTCTCCTCACGTGTTTCACTTTTCCACTTTCCAAACAGGGATTTCATAGTGCATGTTAAACACATATTTCCAATGGAAATAATATCATATGAACAAGGAAAACACTTCCATTAATTCAAATGAAACTCTTACAACTTCCTTTCCATTTGATTTCAAAATACAACATACAAAATACGTATCATTCTTTCACATTCTTTCCAAAAAATAGAATACAGAATATAACTCTTTTACATTTCAAATTTCAACTTTCATTGTCAATACAAAGTATCTTTCCATTACAATTAATATATAGATCATCCACTTTAAAGTGGGAAAGGGCTACAATAAGATTTCATTTCACAAGGGACTGTCAAACTGTCTTTTTCTCAGCTCCAGAACAGCAACATGCGTATTTCTCATTCCTCCAATTTGGTCACAATAGGAGTAGGGGAAAGGCAACGCTCTCCACCCAACCAAGACATCCAATGAAGAGGAGAATCCATCCTTCTTCATTGGCCCCTGAGCCCCAACCATAGTGCAATAAAATATGTGATCCAACTCATGGCAACAATAGGCTTCCACAAACACACAAGCAACATTTTCACAATAAAACACAGTCCCAAAATAGAATGTAGTTTACAACTACATTAAAATGTGACAAACAATACTAAGGATTTATCAAGCAAGCCAAAGGAGCAAGAAACTATGGGGGATGCTTCTTATGCCTCCCAAAAGGGGAAATGGGTATCACCACCTGAATTACAAACTGCCAAAATATAGTATATCAAAACCCTAACATTCCTTATGCCTTCCCAAGTACCCCTTATCCCTCACATTTCCTTATGCCTCCCCAACCTCTTATGGCACCCCATAACGAGTAAAGTAATGCAAGTTATTTCTTTGTAAGGTGGAACCCAAATCCCAACTCCCTCCTCCATTATACCTCCCTAAAACACACTTGTGCCTCCCACAAAATAAACCCCATAGTCTTCTCCTACACCATTCCTAGGCCATCTACCCAACAACCCACAAACATGCCAAAACATTCACACATTAACATTTTCATAAACAAAAAAGAAGCATTGCAAGATCCAAGCTCCTACCTCTCCATGATGGAATGTTGTTCCAAGTTCCAAAACAACAATCTTTATCCCAATGCAAGCAATCCAAATCAGCCAAGCACAAGCATGCAACAATCTTCTAAAAACTTCTTCAAAGGAAGAGCTCCAAAATAGCAAAAGAATTCACCCAAGAATGAAGTCTCCAAAGTGAAGCAACCCAAAACAAGGCAAGGAATTCAAATTTTATAGAAGAGGGAAGGGAAGAGGATGAGGTGGATCCATGTAGGATGCCACATCACACATCCTCAACCCCAACCCCAAAATTCAACTTCATTCTCCAATGCATAATAAATAGGTGGGTGAATAAAATGATAGTTTACTTGCACACTCAAATCCTACCCACACCCCAAAGGACTGAAATTAAATCATGTAAGAAAAGTGCAATTAAAACCTACAAATTGTCTTCTCAAAAAGTATTATAAAAGTCAAATTTCAACTCTCCAACCATAGGTATGGTTGGTAAATAAATTTAAGAGGTATGGGAGAAGTTTAACTTGTCCCACAAGCCTCCAAAATCAGCCTCCAAGGAAAAATTTGAATTTCCAAGAAGGTGGAGTGTTTCACACTCAAAAGTTAACTTACACATCTCTTACAACACTTTAAATCAAGGCCAACAACTCTATTAATTACTTTCTCATGATATTTTTTAATTAGTTAATATTAACAACATGCTTACCCACAATATTAATACAACATTTAATAAATAAAGAAAGGGACAAATGCATCACAAAATAAACACATGCAACTTTAAACAAAAGGGTCAAATAAATAAATACACATAACCCCTTGGTCACATTTAAAGGTGATCCCCCCCATGGAAATACACACAAACACACACAAACAAACACTAGTTGCCATGGTGACCTTGTTGAATTCATCTAGAATTCCAATGTGGTTGGTCTCCAATCCCCTGATGTTTGTTGTGATATTTTAACCTGCAAAACAAAATACCTCCTTTGGCCTCATGGCCATATCATAACATCCAAAATAATATAAATAAAATTCCAAAATCATCTAGATATATGAATCACAACAACATCTAAGCAACCAAAAAGATCATTTGCAATTTTAATCAACAACTATATCATCATCAAATAATTTCCATTTCTAGGTCTACTCACAATATCCAAATCTCACATGTCCAAACAACATCCATGATATAACCATGTTAAACAGTATATCAACATCAATATCCAAAATGTCTCTAATAATCATCATGCATCATAACTGAATCAAGTCAACAATAATCCATGATCTAACATCTAACATCATACTATAATAAAGTCCATAATCATGTCCATAATATAATCATGCAGTGTATATGATGTGAGGTTCATGTATGTAGTATGCCCTCAATAGTCAAGTTTTAACCATAGCATAAGATGACATCATATGGTAATGATGATATAAGTGTATCAAGATGTGGAATGATGATTGGAAATATGAAACATGAAGCACATAGCATAATAGTAGAAATAAAAAACAGCTGAGAATGCGATGAGGGGGGAGAATAAGCATGATGCCCCCAAGTGTGCCAATGATGTGGATATAAGTGACGATGGGAGAGATATCATGCAATTGTAGGAGAGTGGTATCTGTGTCATGATAAGAGAGATAAAAGAAACAATGGTATGCCGATGAAACAATAGGACCATATGAGGGTGGAAGAGTTTGAAATGTTTCCTGGTCATCAGTAGAAGGAGCAGTTATTTTGAAAAAATTAATTGGAAATGGAAGTGGAGTAGGATGGGGATTAATCTTGAATGGTGGTAGCTTCTTTGGGATTGATAACATTGTAGGAGACTCAAGAGGAGAATAATATGGAGTGATGTTGAGAGGAAGTTTCTTAGGTGACTCTTGAATTTCCATAGAAGGAAAATTAGTAATGATGGCATGATGGTTATTAGACATAGAAGAATTAGATTTAGGAACCCAGTGAGATTTAACAATTGGAGATAGGTATATATTAGAATGTCATGCAACAAATGAGATAAAACCCTGACACTCAAGGTGCTTGATTATTTGTTGTAGACCATAGTAATAATTATTATTATGTCCTTTGATTCAATGATAATTTCAATATGAGTGTCCTTGATATTTTTCAAGCCGATAAGGAGGATATAAATGAGTAAATGGTAAGCTGATCAATTGATGAGTAAAGAGATCAGGATAAATATCATGTTGCTTAATATTGTGATTAATCTTTTGAGGTACGGGGAGAGGTAAGAATTGGGATTCACTAATATGAGCACATGTAGAAGACATAAAATGAGGATGAGAAGAATAGCTAACGTGATCCTTAGAAACATCCTTGAGATGTTGAATTTCAAATTGAAGATATGTAGTCATGGATTCCATAGCCTGAAATTTATTTTGAAATAAAGAATGCAAGGCTTGAATATACTTGTAGATTGATTTATTGGCATTATAACTGATAGAGTCATTGGAGAGATGATCGAAGATAACACTGACTTGTGAAGGTGGCATGTTTATAGGAAGATACATAGTGTCTAGTTTGTGGAGAGCATATTTACAAGATGGGTCCATTTGAAGCAATTGAAGCAAGAAGACTTGAGAGACCTTATGAGCCATGAGAGAAGAAAAATGAGGATCCAAGATTGTTCAAAGGATGGGTTCATCAAAGGATTTAACAAATATGGAATTTGTGAAATCCTAATTTTATAGTCACACATGATAAATAAATTCTGAAGTACAAATTTGAAACAAGCAATAAGCTAGATAAAAATGAATCCTTAAGTGCAAGAGAGGGAATAGAAGACTTAGATGATTTCTCACTTGATCCCAAAGTGTTATAGAATGAAGGAATGTTGACGAAGAGGTGGTGACTATTGCAATTGTACCAAGTAAAAATTATGTAAATATCATAATAAGTTAGACTAGGGCACCTAGATTGGGTCAAGGGCATATGGGCGCTGGAGACCTCTGTTTGGAACCTATGACTGCAATAATGGTCAAAAACTGAATGTTCTTGTATTACAAGGTGGTCGTTAACCTTTTTTTTTTTTCTTTTGTGTCCCTGGATGATTGCTATATTTTCCTGTGACCTGAAAAGAGAGATATAACCTGAAAAAACCCAAAACACATAAAATACGAAAAAAATGTAAATGGGGAGTCAGGTTGACCTTGGCGGTCACCTAACAAAGTGAAATCATGCCCTAGGAAGCTCTTGTGCACTGCACTACATCTCATGATCCATGTAGTTCTTTTTAAAGTGTGTGTGAAATCAAGCCCTAGGAAGCTCTTGTGTAAGATGCACTTGATAACGAGAAATAGTTAGATGTAGCAATGTAGATAGATGATTGGATGTCAAAATGAACTTCCCCTCCTATGTGTGTATGTAGAAAATATAGTCCCTTGTCCCTTGAGTGATTGATAGATTGATGATTTTATGCTCTTAAAATTCCTTTGGATGCAACCTTTGGTGACGATAATAGATGCTTAGAACTTGGTCCTTTATTAGGTTCACATAGCTTTGTATTTACATGATTCTCTTGTTTGAATTTCATAATTGATAGCTAAAAGTTTGAACCATAAGAAAAAATATGCCCAAAAGATAAAAGAGGTCCAAAAGAGGTGATTAAGATAAAAAACGTTTTGGGGCTCCCAGAGGGGATGAGGGCATTGACATCCTAACTGAGCGCTAGTGTCTAGGGTAAATGAAGAAAAAACAACGAAGATCAGACTTTGTTGTGAGGTGTGCAAGACCAAAGATAAACCATAAAGATAGAAAAGTGGTCAAAGATAGATGTCAATTACTAGTTTTCTCTCTTAGGAGTCATATAAACAGTAGTATGTGATTAGACCTAGAAATATGCCCAAGTGAGTGAATTAGTGTCTACAGAATTAAGTATTAGTTTGCGTTCTTATATAATTTAAAAAATTGTTTTAATTTCTTAATTTTTTTGTGTTATGTTTTTTAATTACTTGAATTTAGTTATTTTTTTTCAAGTAATTTAAAAAATAAATAAATTCAAATACATTTTGTTTGAGTACAAAAATGGTTGATAAATTATATTGAAAATGAGTTCACACCTACCGTGATGTGAATAATTATGAAAATTCAAGGCAAAGACACTTTGGTGGATGAGACAATGTAATTGATTCAAATGTTTCTCTATTAATATGTTTTTATTTGTTAATTTTTTTTAAATAGACACAAGAAATTTAAGAATAATACACATGAGGAGAGAAAAGAGTGAAAGTATCCATGTACTTATTATCTTGAGTGGGAAACATTATATAATGAGTGGCTCAAATGGAATAGAGACCAATCTATACACTACTACATGAAGTGCAATGCAACTAATTAGGTCAATTCCACATCATTTTTGTTTTTTAATTTAATTAATGTAATTGTGACATAAAGAAGGTACAAAGGTTGAGAAAATTAGTTACATAACTACTGTCACATTTGTGTCACCTTTTTTTTTAGTGTAAGATCATATTGCACCCTTATTTAACCAATTGTAAATGTCATTTTCATTACCCAAGTGTCATTTTCAGTTTGAAGAGAAGGAAGTAAGTGAGAGGGCGAAGGGAAAACACTTGCATCATATTTTTTAGTGGAAAAAAATAATTTTATTGTTTCCTTTTTACGTTTTCCAATTAAACATTACCAAATGAGTAATTTATTAGTATAATACTATACTGTTTGTGTAAGTGCAGCAACAGATTTACACATGAAATAACACACAATAATATTATATTTCTATATCTCTGCACAACATGTTTGGCTAATATATAGCTAATACAATAGAAGAACTACTTCCTAGAAAATAGGAAGTCAACAAACAACTTACCCATTTATAATTTTACGGGTACAACAAAACTCTATAATAATATATTGTTGAAACAATATATTATAACAATATGAGTTGTAATACCAACTCAATTACATCACATTATAATCAAACTTTAAAAATAATGTGAGCACTAATAATATGAAATCCTAACATTCCCCCCCTTAGTGCGAACATGGGAGAAAAACAATTACACTCTCCTCTGCAGTATGCTCACCCCTGTGGCATGTCCAAATCTTTGACTCATGACCTTGATCCAAAAGAAAGGTTCTCTCCTTCCATGGTTTTAAACAGGTTTACCACAAACCTTGACGTGACAGGAACCTCATCAACTGTCCACCTCGTGTGGTTTTCTGGATCCTCCCACAAACCCTTTCAAGATCCATGAACTGACTTACTCTAGTGCTACTGTTCACCACTATGCTCATACATCAGGGAATTATGTAGGAAACACAACTTGCATATCAAAAAATTGCACAATAGAAGATATATTGAAAAAATTTCACATTACTTCCTATAAGAATCGTAATGTTATTAATCGTAGTCTTTGTCATTGATCGCTGCCACTCGATCTCGAACAACATAGAAAACTGCCACTGCCACTGGAAGCTTTCCTTGACTAAGTCGTTTCGGGTAAAGAATGGGAATGGAACATTGGTATGTATTCCCCCCCACAATGTGAAATTCCACTCATATAGATACTGAGAAGAAAAATGCATCAAAGAACATACTCCTGAATGGATCTTGCTAGTTAGGTCTTGCTTGCACATGGTCACTAATGCTAGTGAACGTATTCTTCTAGCTGACCATCTTCCAAAGAAGTGCGGCAGTCAGAGGACCAAGTCAGTCAGAGGATCACTGACAGTCATCTGCACTCCAACACAACTCTCTTTCCAACATCCATCAAATACCACACAAAACAGGAACACTGCAAACTGAAGCACACTGAGAAAATGGAAATCACACTGAAAATCATATACTCACACCATACATATGCCACCACAGCTTCAACACGGCCCCGTCGTTGGTGACTAATGAGAGGTTGTTGAATGACCTCCATCCTCCTATGCCTCCATCCTCCAGTAACATGCTACTAGCTCAGCCAGGTTTGGATATGAAGCTCATTTGTTTGCACATTGTTTTTTATATGGTATTCCTCCCGCAATGTGAAACACTTTATTTTCTGGATGTCGGGTAACACCAAAAATGCGTCCGTAAGGCAATTTTTTACAATTTTTGACATTGACATGATGAGGTAATTTTAAAAAATAAAGGTATTTTTCAAACATCGTATTTTTTAATGAAATTTAAATCAATGCAATGAGGATAGAAAAAACACACACTTTTGCAAGAAACGACACTCGATTTCGATGGGTACCTAGAAAAAGTTATTAAGGTTTTAATTTCTCGTAAAAAAAGGCCCAATTTGAATTAAAATTGGATCAATGATTAAAAAATTACTCCGGATGGAGATAAAATTTATCATATGACCACTCGTTGGAACTGGGAGGAAATGAGGATTCCAAAAATGTCAAAAGCCCAAAAAAAAGTGTTGGAAAAATATTAATTCAGCTAACAAACTTAATAATTGCCCTTAAAATGCAATTATTAAACAAAAACTATAGCAAAATTAAAATTTTCAAACTATAGTTTTTGCTAAAAATTAAAAAAATAGCCAATCACAAATGGCTACAAAAACTCACGGCTTCATTGAAGTGAGAGAATGATTTGCTGATAATTCGACAACCAAAGCTCCGTTTTAGAAACTCGAAAAAATGCGTTGGAAAGTTGCTTTAAATATCTTTGCAATGGTAATAATAATACTTGATTTCATCACCAGACCTAAAATCTGTTCTTGACTGAGTTTTACTTGAATTTGGAGTTGTTCTTCATGCCTAAACAGCAAACACAACCTTTTTTTACCAAATACATCCAATCCATGAATTTCAGTATGGGAATCAAATGCTCTTGATGTGGAAAAAATATCAAGTAGTCAGAACTACACTCTTCTACACCTTAAATTGTAATAGATGTCAAACTGATACCATGGCAGAAATCTACAGTAAAAATTAGATCTAAATATGTTACACAGGTAAAGACTGAAAACACATAAAAAAATATCCAGTACCCCAATATTCATGACTAGATTTATTGTTGCACATGCAATGTATACTTTTGTTTTACTTCCAGATTTGTTGACATGTTATGCCTCAAGCTTGGAACATGTTGCATACTTGTGTAGGAATCAAACTATATTGTCCACTACTTGGAACCTGATTGCTTATCAGGATTTATTCTTTCCCCTTCACTCTTTGTAGTTTAACTCAATGCAGAGACCAACGAAGCACAATGTACAGCTATAAAGAAAGATACTGAATTGATATACACTTTCAAAATTATCTATGTTGAAATAATATAGACTGCGCCTGATATATATGTCACTACGGCAGAGAAGAAGACTCTAGCTTAAATAAAAAAGGAATAGAACAATGATAAATAATTGACATAGTCACATGGACAATCTTATCAATACATTGATATGGATTAAGTTGGAAATGAATCAATTTCTCACTTAATCATCACATTAGCAGGGTAACCAGAAATTTGGAGAAGCCCTTAAACAACTTTAGCACTCCATGAAGCAATCGGATCTAATTTCTGTCAGCAAATTCACCTGCTCTAAAACCAAATGTAAGTGCA